>OZ023268.1:98969367-99426867 GCA_964006375.1 Tillus elongatus | reverse complement strand
GACCATTTACTTACATGAAAGAGGAATAATTTTAACTCCCTAATTTATAATTTTTTATAGCAGCCATATAAAATATATTTAAGGTTTTTGGTAAGCGGCGCAAATAGTAGTTTGTACTTCTATGTAGTTAGAAAAGTGAGTTATCAAATTTGCCTATAATTTTTTTTGTCATTTTTCCATTCGCTTTGATAGCGTGTGTGCTTTCTGTCTTTAACGTCGGCCTCTTTTTAGGGGTAAATACGATGTCAATAAGCAGTTTCACCTCATCATGATCCTCATCATAACAGTCTTAAGGCGATGTCGCCTTGTTATCACAAACATGCCTTTTTGTATCTGCTAGTTCAACTTGCTGGCCGCATGGGTTTACATCCATTTTTTAAACCCATTTTTACTTATCTTTGTTACTTTTGTTTTCGCCATAATAGTGTCTTCTTTGATTTTTTAAACACACTATCCAGTACCTTCAGCATCCTTTGTAATTTAAAATTCTGTGTCTTTTATTAGCACTCTCATCTGCGTACCTTACGCAATGGAACCGCCTAATATCTTTCCCTTCAGGCTACTTATTATATTTTCACGGATAAATTGAATGCGTATGGCAATATTGGGTATCGCTATGTAACACACCTCCTTATTTTATCTGTAATGTAATTTCCGTTAATATAATGTGCGTCAAGTTGTCCCGCCCTTCATTTGAAATTTATTGTAATTGGGTATACTACCAGTTAATGCATCGTTGATGCTCTTTAGTACACAAAAAATGTCGTTAGTGCTTTAATACAAACGGATATGCTGAAAAAAACGTGGGGGGGTGGCTGGTGGCCGGGGGGTGTGTAGGGATTGTTTTGAGGGGTTTGGGGGGGGGGGTCAAGTTGGCGCATTATTTTTTGCAAATTGACTGTGAGTGGTATCATTCAATAGCAAATCGTTAGTGCTTCGCAGAAACACAATATGTTTGGTTAGTGCTTAAATACTTTACAAAAAACAAACATTTTTCCGTCGGGGTGAAGACTATCTTTTAGAGAATTTTTCGTAACACGAAAAATTTACTAATGAGGAGATCTGTGTTTATATATATATATATATATATATATATATATATATATATATATATATATATATATATATATATATATATATATATAACTTGACGCATGATTTTTTGCTCCTTCATCCAGAATGTTACTACATCACCTGCATATACTGTACTGATGATAGCTAATAAGCTTGAAACAAGTGTATGCGGTTGTCTTCCTGCGGCTTTGCCCTTAACCTTTCTCCTTGTATAGAATACAGAAATGCCGTGTTAAAAATCCCGTTATAAATAGTATGACTCCTGGGCTTCGGATGCTCACGTAGGTGATTTCTTTGCCTCCGTGGCGATACCGATAACTCAAACAATAATGGGTTGATTTTAATAAAATTTGGTATGTACCTTCCTTGTGTAAGTGGCTTGGATAGTTTCGTTAGCCAGGAAAATCGGACCAGTTTTTCCGAAAAAATTTTGGTTTTTCTTTCGTAAAATTTTCGTATCTCCAAAAAATAACAGAGCTATGACAACCAAATTTGACGTATACGTTATTACTATTAAACTTACTTTACACACTAAAATTAAGATCTTTCAGGTAAAAAAGAGTTCTCGGCATTAAAAAAAAATTAGGTTACACTGGTAATCAGAGGAAAGCACACGAACAAAATATTTTGTGTGATTAACAAAACCAATTGAATATTGCATACAGACTTGGAGAATACTTCTCTGGCTTCACTGTAAAGCCAGAGAAGTATTCTCCAAGTCTGTATGCAGTATGGACAAGTTTCACCAAGTAAGGGCAACAACAATCAATCAATTGAATATTACCTACAGCGGTTAAGCTTTCTTGTCGCAAAAGTCTCAAGAACTGGCAGAAAACATATTTTGAAAATTTTATAATTTTTCTTCTTAAAACGTCAAAGTAGTGATTTGAAACGAATTTGAAGCAAATATGGATTATGTCGAAAAAATATTTTGATGAGTGTTTCACAAAGCGTTAAGTTTCAGCTTCAACCATCACTGTCCTTTATTTTACTAAAATATTTTCGGAAAATCCATTTCAATAGACCCTCTTTTTGATGTTTCGGCAGTAGTTTCCGCTATAGAGTTTATGGTTTAGTACTCTATATTTTAGCAAATTTTCGTAGAAAAAATTCGTTATTAGGAAGACCGCGACTTATGAATTTTGACAAGGTTTCTTCAAATGAGCGCGGACTAGAACCCCTAAAACCCATATACGGGGTCAGTTTCAGTTTGTGCCTGTTTACACATGTACACATATACTCATTTCTAGGGTAAAACTCAATACATCCGTTATTATACACGATAGTGTGGAGAAACCGCTCCCTGGCGTCAGTGATTGGCCATAGTCTCCCGAAATAGATCGAGATTTAAGAAAAAAATACGACAATACACACACACACACACACTTACTGTTTGTATCATAAAATAGGTGCTTAAATTAAAAAGAAACTGTTTTTATAATTAACTTCTACGTAAAAAATCTAATAGAGATAGTTTTCACAGTCTTATTATCCCATCGTATATAGGATGACAATTTTTAAAAATCACCTTGTAGTTCAAAAACAAAGAGTGCCATGTCTGTTTTTATTTCGGCATGTAATTTCATAAAAAAATTAAACTCTATTGTGAAGAGCTAATCTCTATATCTTACATACTTCACAAATAAGACCAAACCTCGAATACAGCTCCCACATCTGGGGTGCCGCTGCCGCTTCTACACTCTCTATCCTGGACTCCATTCAGAAGAGAGCTATACGTCTAATCGGTGACCGTACCCCCACCCAAAGGCTGCCATCCCTTGCCAACTGACGTGCCGTTGGTGACCTTTATCTCTTTTATAGATATCTGCACGGGCACTGCTCAGGGGAACTTTCTTCTATAGTTCCTCCACCTGCTGCATCCAACAGATCTACCAGGGGAACAGAGCGAATGCACCCTTTTACTGTCCAGGTCACCAGACATAGAAGATCTTGTTATGTCAGCTCTTTTGTCCCGAGGACTTCCAAGTTGTGGAATTCCTTGCCGGCACATGTTTTTCTTCCTCCGAACCTTCAAACCTTCAAGTCCAGAATTAACAAGTTGCCTCTTTTCTCCTAGTCGACAGCCACGGTACGATAGTATTTAGGCTGTGGTGTGTTGTTGAAATATACAAAAAAAAAACTTTTATCTCATAATCGAGAGATACCTCACAAAATCAAGGAAATCAAGTCGCCCTGCACAGTTGAGAATAAGCCTAAAACATGAAGGTTAAGTCTGTTTACAAGACTTATTTTATGCATCACTTTTTTTTAACAAAATAACATTACCCAACATTAACAAATGAGCCATTACTTAATTTAACTGTACACTTTTTGTAGAGTGTAACGTAATTAAATGCAGCAACATATGTTTTCATTAACCCATTAGAAACGTGAATTTATAAAGTGTCAGACAATTAAGTACTCGACAGAAGACGACAGGAGATGGCATGCAAGTTATAATTTCCATAAGAAATAGCTATAGCACATAATGTGTATGTATATTTAGTGGTGGCACATATTTCGTCTTGTAATTTGGGTTCGGGCTCTCCCTTTCAACAAACCGCCGCTTCTTGTTGATCCTCTCTTGAATGAGAATGAGAAAGTAATGTTACAAGCCTGAAATAATTGAAATTTATTTTTCCTTCCCCTATATAAGTTTTGATATTTACGAGATGTTTGTGGGCCTTTATAACTGCCTAGCCTATTTTTGATGGAAACCATTACATAATGTAATTTGGCTGATTATTTATTTAGATAGTAGAAAAGCAGGCATTCAGTTTTATAAGAAAACTTGAGTTGATTTTCTATAGGTAAACAATTGTTCATTTAAATATTAAATATTCATTCAGAAAAGCCGAGAATTGCGTTTTTGCGGAGATCGCGACTTTACAATTTTGAAAAAAATTTCTTCAAATGAGGGCGAACGAGGCCCGCTAGAACACATATTCGAGGTCAGTTTCAATTCTTATCTTATATATATATATATATATATATATATATATATATATATATATATATATATATATATATATATATATATATATATATATATATATATATCATATTGCTATGGTATTTATTTTAGTATACCTGCAAATATTTATTTTAGAGCTGAGAACATATATCTTAATCATCAGGTTGGGTTCATTATAATTACAGCTAGCTTCTACTAATTAAAATTCATTAATATGTGCTATTTAAATTCATTTATTGATTTTTACTTGATCAAAAATTAATTTCGCTTTGCACAGATGGCTATACAACAATTTTACTGATTTATTATTAACGAAAAACAATACTTCTGGTTAATTACAATCTGTTATACATTCCATTTAATTCATTACACAAATTTTACGGTGTCTAGGTGACACACATTAAATACAAACAGAAACATTTAAAGCATTCATTACATAAACATAAATTGAAAAATCCTATTAAAACATTCAGGTAACATTATAAATAATTACACAATTACCGGTTAAACATTGATATAACATAAGCAATATACATCGACAATTCTACAGAGATCACAGTCTCTTTCTGTTCATTTCAAGCAAATTTTTGCTTATTGAAATTTATTGGCACTCAATCTTGAATTGGTGCTGTTAAAATGGTGAAATTCAAACCGCACTGATCAATTTAGGAAAAGAAAACACTTACTGAAACATTTTCCATTGGATTATATGTTGTTTTTCCATTATTACTGTCCATTATTAATTATTATTATTTTTCTAATTTGTCCATGCCATTATTTACTACCCATTTATTGATTATTAATGAATTTAATTTATTCACATGTTGATATATTCCATATTCGTAGCACTCTGGAGGTTTTTTATAATCTCCCTTCGATGCACTCTGAAATCTCTTATGTCAACTTACATAATGTTGACGATGATCACATGATCTGGTGAAATGATGCCGATGAATTCACTTGATGAAAAGACCCCGGACACTCCCGGACTGTTGCTTTTATTAACTTTCTTACAGGTGAAAAAACGCTATTGTTCATCAAACCACATGTGTTTGAGCTTTCGGTCAAACCTTTAGTGTCTTTTCACGTTTTTTTTCTTGCGCGCACATATACCTTAATACTACGTAAAGTTTTGTTTTTACAAAAATCCTCTGCTCTTTTAATACATCGAGCCTTTAGGTAGCTTGGTCATACCTATTTTTACACACAATAAATCAACAGAATTGCATTTATTAGCTACAATCTCATTCTCCCTACAAAAACTGAAGCATTGTTCTTGGTTTCTTTACGGATATTTCTAGAATATATATTATTTTTTTTATTACTCGAATGAAACTTAACATCGAGGGTTGCTACATGGGTCACTGACATTCATGTCGGGCGTTGACATCTCATGCTACACTCTTTCGTTGCTACATTAGGGTGTATACATTTATTTTATATATACTAGGATGTATAAATTTCCCGTTTTCCCATTAAAATTTCGTAATCTTTTCTATTATTTGCTATCTATAGCAATATATATATATATATATATATATATATATATATATATATATATATATATATATATATATATATATATATATATAAACAGTGCGCGCCAAATGTATGGACCAGAACTTATAAAATCTAAAGTAAGTGGCCAAAAAAATTGACATTTGATATGCGCATATTGGACGTATTTTCGCATATTATGACGTGATTTCCAAGTATTTTTATTACAGAATATACAGGGTGTATATCTTTTTTAATGGTAACATGGCCAGTACTTGTCAATGTCTGAAAGTATAATATTTTCTGTTTCTAAGAGTGTATCACAAGATGGGAGTTGCATAAGAAAAAATTACAGAAAAAAAATTAAATGTGTAATGTATAATGTATATATTAACAATGAAACAGGCCAATGTCACCTGAATGACACAGGGATGTTCATGTACGTCAAAAAATTAACAATAAGAACGACAATAGCACACACAATAAGCATAACAATTAAGGAAAATTTTTCCTTAAATAATACAAAACAAAGATACTTATAAAACACACTTATAACGTTTATAACGTTCAAAAGATAAGAGCTGCAGAATCCAGATCCAATTCCAATATTGTTTTTTAGAGTCACCAGGTGCACTAGGTTTATAGTTTATACTATGGCAACTACACTACAAACAAAGTGTTCATATTATAAAAATTTAAAAACAGAAGATAGTTAATGGTAGTTTATGTGTAAAAATCATCCACCGAGTAGCACGTCTTGTTTATAAGAATCGTTTTCACTTTTTTTTTAAAAGCTGGTAAAGTGTCAACATTCCGTACATCTTCCGGCAACGCATTATACAACTTGCAGCCATTGTAAAACAGTGATTTTTGGGTACAGAGCTGTGCGATGTTTGTCAGTTTGCAGGTTATTTCTACCTCTTGTGGTATATCCATGTTCCACTGCATTGCGTGTGTATTTGGTTTTGTTTTGAAAAACATGGGTTAGCACTTCCATGATGTATATGCTGGGGAGTGTAAGGATACCCTGTTCTGCAAGTGTGTCTATGAGGGATATTGAATATGATCCTCATCACTTGCTTTTGTTGTTTAAAAACTCGGTTTACTTCACTTACTAATGTGCGTAATACCAAACCTTAGTTGTGAGTAGAAACACGCATAATACAGTGACAACACAGTAAAGGTACTGCATCTTTGGGTAAGTGTTCTTATTGCATATGTAACGGATGAGATTTGCGAGCAAAGTTCATCGATGTGAACATTCCATTTTAACTCACTATCGATATGAAGTCCTAGTAGTTTTGTAGATGGCTGCAAGGTTACAGTTTGGCCATCAAGTTCTACGCTTTGTACAGTACCTTTTTTTGATTTTGAAGATTTAAAAAACACGCAAGCTGTTTTATCCTTGTTAAGTGCGAGCTTGTTTTTATCGACCCAATTGGTTAGACTTTTGAGGGTTTTGTCAGAATCAGCCATAATGTGCTCAACACTATGTCCACCTATCAAAAAGTTGGTATCATCGGCATAGGAGGCGACCGTTCTTTTGTTATCTGGATTGATGTTGTTTTCAGATTGGTGCGTGATGTACTGAAGTAGGCTGTTGGCATAGATAATGTACAGCGTAGGTCCAAGAACTGTTCCTTGCGGCACCCCAACCGTTACTTCAAAAGTCCTAGATAAGTAAGTGTTGGTAGAGTTAGATATTACAACTCTTTGTGTTCTGTCTGAAAGATAGCTTCTGAACCAGTCCAGTGCGGTGCCCGTCACTCCATACCTACACAGTGAACATATAAGGATCTCATGATTCACACAGTCGAAGGCTTTGGAAAAGTCCACAAAAACTCCCAGCGCTACCTCTGTTCTGTCAATGTGTTCGACAATTTGCTCCACAAACTCAACAATTGCAGTTTCAGTGCTTCGTGCCTGCCGAAAGCCATGTTGATATGGCGAAAGAAGTTTATTATCAGCAAGATAGGTTGTCAGCTTGTTATTGACTATTTTTTCGAGGGTTTTTGCGAAAGTTGGTGTTAGGCTGATTTGTCTGTAGCTTGAATAATCCGCGGGATCACCCTTTTTATATGTCGGTTTTGTGTATGCTTCTTTCATTTTTGATGGAACGATACCTCTGGATAATGAAATGTTATATATATATATATATATATATATATATATATATATATATATATATATATATATATATATATATATATATATATATGTGACAGTGGTAAAGAAACAACAAACCTGCAGCGCTTAAGCAATATGCTTGATACCTCGTCCGGCCCTGCAGAGCTAGATGATTTGAGGGTATTTATTGCGTTTAGGACATCCTCTTGAGTAACAGGTGGGAATTTAAATTGGGTGCTCACTTGTGGTGTTATCCCCGCAACAAATGCTATATCTACCGCAGCAGGCAGATGAGCAGTTGCTTTTTGAGCAGCAGATGAGAAGAAGTCTCCAAACTGGTCTGGGAGGTCCGCATGTATGACAGGGTATTCAGTTTTACATGTTACATTCCTCCCTGTTAGTTCGTCTATGGTTTTCCACATAGTTTTGCTCTTGTTGTTGCTGCGGCTGATAGCTTTGTCGAGTTCGGCCTTCCCTACATCTGCGATCAGCTGTTTATATTGTGCATTTACTTTTTTGAAGATAGGCTTAAATGCTGAAAAATGCTGGGCAAACTCACCATATAGAGCAACGACCTCCTTCATCTCCCTAACTTCTGTCGTTGCAGGAGCTCTACGTTTCTTACCGATTTTAACTTCCCTAATGGGAAAACATGTATTAAAATGGTTGTTGAATGTTTCCAGGAAATTATTATAAGCAACTTCGGGGGATGTCTCTTGAAGTACGTTTATCCATGTCTCATGTTCAAGCAGTCCGATGAAGGCGTTTATATTGGCCCCGCTGATTATTCGTTTAGCAACTGTTATTCCGCTCGTGCTACACTTGGCATTGGGGATCCGTATGAGCACTGCATGATGGTCACCAAGGAATGTTTTCAATGTATTGGCTGAGAATTTAGGTAAGGTCCTTTCACTAACAAGGAAATTGTCAATGGATGTAGATGATGTAGGCGTCACACGTGTAGGATCGTGTACGGTGATTTTCATGCCGTAGCTGCTAAGGATGTCGCGAAATAGTCTATGAGAGGTACTGTCTACAAGCACATTAATATTAAAGTCACCACCGATCACAACCTGAGGGAACCGGCTCACTGAGTTTATTGTTCGGAGAACACCATCAAGTGCACTCAAAAACGCCTCAACTCTTTCCATGTTATTGTCCGGGGGATGGTATATGCACACTACCAAGAGACCGGAGGAAAGTTCCACAGCACAGCATTCACAGAGATTCTTGACGCTCAACTTATTCAGTGCCGTTACGAGTTTAGCATCTATACCCTGTCTGGCATAAATTGCAGCACCACCATGTTGATTTATGTCTCGGCAAAAGTAGGATATCAATGTATAGTCCTTGATGGGTAGTGTTTCGAGTTGCTCCCTGGATTGCCAGTGTTCAGATATTAGAAGTAGTTCGGGATTATCGTCTTGCAGAGCTATTCCAGCTGATGAATCTTGGAATGCAGACACTGCATGTTCTGGTGGAGGAGCGTAATGTGGGTCTGATCTGCGTTGTCGGGTTGTCTATTACATACGTGTAAATGTGAAGTAAGACACGAATACGAAATTGACAATAATTATCCGTATTTTCCCCTAATATTTTAACTTTTAAATATTTTTTTTGGTGTCTACAAACATTAATTGTTGGGGTATAAAAAGAAAAAACTAAGTCTCCAAATTTTTATTTTCATCGAAACATACATAAATGTAAAAAAACTAAATCATCTCTAGTTAGTTTGAAACAATCGCATCAGATAATTGTTATACCAAATGTTCGAAATGTTGGCCTTATGCTGCAACACAATGGCCTAATCTGTCCATAAAAGAATGCAATGAAGTTTTTAAAAAAATTTGCTTGTTGGTATTAATATCATTTATTTCCTCGGAAATTCGATTTTTCAAATCATCAAGATCATTTGGCTTACTTTTGTAAACCTTGGTCTTGAGGTATCCCCCACATGAAAAAATCTAACGGTGTTAGATCTGGCGATCTAGCCGGCCACTCCAATGGACCTCTTCTACCAATCTATCGTCCAGTAAAGATATCATTTAATTATTCACGCACATTTCTCGCATATTGTGGTGGTGCACCGTCTTGTTGGAACCAAATTCTTTCGTGAATGTTTCCATTGTTTCCTGGAAATAATCTTGCAAGAAATGGTAATATGGAGTTATTTAGAAGTGTTAAATATTTGCCGCCATTTAAATTTCCATCTATGAACAAAGGCCCAACAATATGTCGCTCAATAATGCAACACCAAACATTAACCTTTTGAGGGTGTTGAGTATGACTTTCCCTCATCCAGTGAGGATTATTATCGGACCAATACCTACAGTTTTGGCGATTGACAGTTTCATTTAAACAGAACGTTGCCTCATCGGAGAAACAAATTTTATAAATAAACTGGCGATCATTTACACACATATCCATCATGACACCATAAAATTCTGACCTTCTATAAAAATCATCATCAGATAATTCCTGCACAAGTTGAATTTTATAGGGATGGTATTTTTCTTTTTTCAACACCCTACGAACCGACGTTTGCGAGATCTCAAGATCTCGGGCAACTTGCCTAGTTGAGACATAGGGAGATTTGGCAATAGCCATGAGTGTATCTAGCTGTTTGTCCTCAGTTGATGCTGATTTTGGTCTACCTAATTTTGGTTTATTTTTAACAATGCCCGTCTATTCAAATCTCTGGATAGTTTTGTCCACAGTTCTCCTACTAATAGGGAGTCTTCCGGGATACAATTCATTAAATATCCAACAAACCTCCTTGAGAGGTCTTTGTCTGTCTCCATATCCTCGTATAATTAAAATTTGTATTCTCTGCTTTTCGCTTAATTGATCCACATCTTATACGACAAATTGAAAAATTACTTCAGAAACACCCAAATATTACTTGACCAATAAAGGCGGAAGCACTCGCTGTCAGCTTGACTGTGACAGTAATTTAAAATTGTTATTATCTTATTAAGGTGGAAAAAATTATAATTTATAAACCATTCTCAGTAAGACAATGTACAAGCAGATAAGCTTGGAATTTATTAAGACCATTCGACCAGTTAGTATTCGTGTGTTACTTTACTTAAATACTACTTGGCCAATAAAGGCGGAAGCACTCGTTGTCAGCTTGACTGTGACAGTAAATTAAAATTTGTGTTATCTTATTAAGGTAAAAAAATATCATTTATAAACCATCCATACATCTTGGTCCATACATTTAGCGCGCACTATATATATATATATATATATATATATATATATATATATATATATATATATATATATATATATACTACACGTCTAATTGTGACCATTAGCGCAAACATCCCTTATCCAAAAGTTGATAGAATACAGGGTGTTGAAGGTTAAAATTTTGATTGGTTTTTTTGTCATTATTTTGGAAATATCTGTTAGAAACTTTAAAATTTGTGAAGCTATGTTTTTTAGGCGACGAATAAGATACGTGTTGCAAATATCGCATTCCTCATAGAAGGCGCCACTTACGACTAATTTCACCGACATTTACAGTTAATAACTTTTCACTCTGTATGTTTAGCATGAAATTTGGTTCAAAACCTGAAAGAGCAATGATTTGTTAATTATTTATTTATTCTTGTTTCATTTCGATATCTCGGTCCGTTTTCGAGAAAAATCGATTTAAAGAACATTAGGTTTTCATAATACGATGAATTAATTAATACACTTGGTTTGCTTCGCTTTTAGTTTGTCATATTATCAAAACCTAATGTTCACTAAATCCATTTTTCTCGAAAACGGATCAAATAAACGAAACGAAACAATAATACATAATTAATTGAAAAATGATTGCTCTTTCAGGTTTTGAATCAAATTTCATGTTAGACGTACAGTGTGAAAAGTTATTAACTACACATATCAAAACAATTAAAATGGCAACTTTCATCACCTGTTATTTCCGAAACTATAAACTTTTGTATAAGACATGTTTGCCCCAATGGTCACAGTTTGACGTGTAGTATCTTGAGTTTTCGGATATCCCATTTTTAAATGATCTCCCTGTATACGTATCACCCCGATAACTCAAAAAATAATGGAATGATTTTGATCAATTTTGGTGAGTACCCTCCTTTTGCAAGAGTCTTGGACAAGTTCTTTGGCCAGGAAAATCAGCCCGGTTTTCCCGACGAAGTTTTGTGTTTTCTTTCGGAAAATTTTTATATCTCTGGAAATAACAAAGTTATGGCAACCAAATTTGGTGCTCTGGTTTATATTATAAACAAATATAGCAAAACTATGTACCAAAACTTAGATGTATAAGGTGAAATACAAAAAAGCTATAGGCATTTAAAGAAAAAAAAATTGAATTTCCTCTTAAACCATCAGAGTCACGATTTAAGACGTCATAATTGGTGATATTTAGGCAAAGACCCTGTAGCGAATACGGGTTACATAAAAAAAATGTAGCAAGAAGAATGTTTTACAAACCCTTAAGTTTCAGCTTCAGCCGTCATTGTCCTTCATTTTACTAAAATATTTTCATTTTAATTAATTTTAAGTATACCCTTTCTCTGATGCTTTGGCAGAAGTTTCACTTATATAGTTTATCATTTAATGGTTTATAATTTTTAGGGAATTTTGGTAGAAAACATTCGCCAATGAGGAGCTCGCCACTTTTAAAATAATTCTGTGAAAATTTCGTCAAGTGAGCGCAAACTGGGCCCCCTAGAACCCAAATCTGGGGTTAGTTTCTGTTTTTATATATATATACAGGCTGACGCATTTCTACGGCAAAGCTCAATATTAGTGTTATTATACAGGTACGCGAAACAATTGTATACGTTAATTATAGGGTATCTTGAGCTGCATCTTATACAAATTGTATAACAATCACAGGTGGCCCATAAGTCGTTGGCGAAACATTTTTTTTAAATCGAACACCCCTTGCACTTTTGCATTTTCCATCAAATGGTAATGCATGCTTGTTTTCGAGTTATTTCAATTGTTTTGCAACTTTTCACATTTTTGGCACATATAAAAAATTGTGATACTGCGTTTTGACCAATAGAAATCGGAGTCCCATGCATACGACGCATTCAGAGAGATTTTCGTTTATATTATTTAATTACAAAATCGAGATACTGTATACAGGGAACGCCCACAAATATTGACTGAATTAAAAATCAAACTGTCGTAAGTCAAATTTCAAAAGTAAATAGCGTAATAATAAATGTTTGTTTGAAAAATGTTTTCGGAATTTCGTGAAAAAAATTGTTTGTAATATTTCATGCAAAAAACTTTTTTGGGAGTTTTGTCGAAAAGCTTATTTGATTAAATATGGTGCACTGTTTCTACTATATGGGGTATACTGGCAACCAAAATTGATGCCTGCTTTCGTTAAAAAAGGCACATATTTGCTATTAAAAACATTTTTATGAAAATTCACTACAATAACGCACTTTATGCATCCAGACCTATTTATAATTGGGAGGGATATTTGAAATGGTATTTTTATAAAAGACTACTACTTTATGATTTGGAATATTTGCATTATGTGGAGTGAAGACATCTTCAGAGAACTATTTTTGTTTTGTTTAGAAATGATGGTTGAAAGTTTCAAAGACTGGCTGGCTTATTCAGATAAAGAAAAAAAATATGTACGCTGCAAGTGCGTTATGTTTAGTGATTTTAAAAGAGACTACTGGAGTTTTTTTAACTTCAGGCTTAAAAATTACTGTTTGTGTTATTGGAAGCTCTAGTGTTCATAGAGATAGCGGTGTGTTCAGAAGTTAAAAGATAACATAGTCGTAAATTGTTAGTACTCAAAATCTCATCCAAAATTGATATACGTGGATTTTTTAGTATACCGAATCAACGAGAAAATAGTGGGTAATAATAAATTCGTAGTTCAGAAGGCCAATGTGTAATTGTGTTTCCTAACACTTTGCGCCATTTATGATATAAACCTTGATTTTTTATAAGGAGCACCTACATTACATAATTGAACGATATTTGTATGTTACATATTGTATTGAGTTCCTAATCTTTAAATATATCTACAGAAAGACATTATCGAAGATAAAGATATTCGATTTATTCTACAACATCCTATAATAACCTTTACTTAGACTCTTTGCGACTTCTTGCCGTCGTCTCATTTATATCACCATTAAGATAAACCTCCATTTTATCTTATTCAATTGCATCTCAGAAACAACTTTCCGTCGTCCGTAGTTTATCTAAAACAAGTCAGAAAGTCACACAATTCAACAAAAGATATGCAAATTCACAAAGTTCAGAATGGATTACCTACGTAACGATGTCTGGAAACAGAAGATGTTAATACGTCTCTGGAGATAACCTGTCTCAAGGTGAAGTCTAACTCCTCTTCAAAGGTGATAAAGATAAAAAGAATTGTTAAAGTCTCGGTGTTCCCCTCGAATAGAGATGCGATATAGATAACAATAACTATAAACACATCAAAGTAACCGGATAGTCATTTAATTAATTTAAGATAATTAAGATAAACGCTAATTAATTACGAAATTTGTTGCTTTTAAAGGAGACGCTGGGTATATCAGGAAGCTCTTATATTAAGTTAAATGAGTAGTTTGATGGTAGCAGTAAAATAACTGATACAGGTAATAAAGTTTAAAGTTTCAAATATGATACGTCTTTAAAATTGGAATACACTACAGTTAGACTTAATTAACGGTTAAAGATCTAACATATCAATTAGATATTTCATGAACAAAAAAAAATTATCGCTTAAACTTTAAGGCATTTAATTAAACCCGTAACATCCTTCATATTTGGTAATAAAATATTTTGCTAAAATATTTATTATTACGTAATTATTGACACTTGATGTGTAGTAAACGATTACGGTCCAGTTACTTAGGGAACAGCCTGGTCATAGGAAACCTATTAAACAGGGAATTTTAATGAAGATTTCGCTCCCTATTACTTAAAATTAAAAAACATTGGGAAAGGTGGGCCTGTGATAAAAAAAGTAAACGAAACTGCCAGAAAAGTGTAAGTACACTTGGAGAACCCAAATCACCACAACACATTTTAAAAGACCTGACGATCGTTTCACTAACCAAGTTAGCGTCATCAGAGGATGAAACATTCTAAATACTTAAAAAACGAACATCAACTTATTATACCGGATCTCAGGTAAAGAGATCGAACCGAGATGAGACACTAGTCGTAGGCAAATTCCAAAGTGTATTGTATTTTTATCGCCGGACAAGGTCTTTGCGCTATCCCTACTGCTTTATCTAAAAAGTGTCCATCTGTAATAGTCTTGAGAAAGCTCAACGACAGATAAATTAACAACGATTCCTTTGGCGGCAATAACTGTATACTTATGTTATCGGTAAAACGTGCCGAAAAACGTGGGAATTTTATTTAGCAAAGTAATCGATCAAGTGACTCGTAATTGGCGCTGGTGAAGTGTTATTAATTTTTGGTTGTAACTATATTTCGCAATATATACGCTCTGGAACCCATTTAGCTGTCCTGGTTTTCTAACATTTTTTATTAATTTCAGATTATCTTTATCAACGTGATGATTATCATCCCAAATATGTCGGGCGACGGCAGACTTATCTACAGTACCGTAACGTAATTGGGATATGTGTTCTTTGAATCTGATTCCAATCGATCTTTTTGTTTGTCCGACGTATTTAAGATTACAATCTTTACAACTTATTTCATAAATTCCCGACATTTTTTCCGTGCTATCCTTGTCTTTTAGGTTACCTAGCAAGTTTTTTAAGGTATTTGTTGTTGAAAATGCTAGCTGTAAGTCGACTTTTTTTAATGCTGTCTAGACCCCTCGTGATTCTAGGTTCAAATGGTAAGCAAACAAAGTTTTTTTTCCGATTTTTCTCTTCTGAACGTCGTTGATTCCGTCAGCATTTTCTTTGTTTTCTGTTTGTTGATTAATTATTCCACTAGGCAAGCAGTGTATCCGTTATATTCGGTCACGAAGCTGCTTTCATTAAAAAACACATATTTGATATTAAAAATATGTTTATGAAAATTCACTACCAAAGCGCACTTGATGCATTCAGAGCTTTTTATAATTGGGAGGGATATTTAAAATGGTATTTTTAGAAAATAATATTAATTTATGATTTGGAATATTTCCATTATGTGGAGTGACAACATTTTCAGAGAACTATTTTTTTGTTTTGTTTAGAAATTATGGTTGAAAGTTTCAAAGACTGGCTGGCTTATTCAGATGAAGAAAAAAATTATGTACGCAGCAAGTGCGTTATGTTTAGTGATTTTAGGAGAGACTACTGCAGTTTTTAGTGAATTTTCTTTTAAAAAAAAATCATTAATGAGGAAATCCCGACTTTTGAATTTTGAAAAAATGTCTTCAAATGAGCGCTAATTAGGCCCCCCAGAACACATATCCGTGGTCTGTTTCAATTATATATATATATATATATATATATATATATATATATATATATATATATATATATATATATATATATACATGTATATATATATATATATATATATATATATATATATATATATATATATATATATATATATATATATATATATATATATATATATGTATGTATGTATGTATCACACGGATAACTCAAAAAATAATGGGCGGATTTTGTAAAATCTGGCACGTACCTTTCTTTTGTAAATGGCTTGGATAAGTTCGTTAGCCAGGAAAATCTGCCTGGGTTTTCCCGGAAAATTTTGTGTTTTCTTTCGAAAAAATCTCCGGAATTAACAAAGTAAGGGCAACCAAATTTCGTACGCGGGTTTATATCCTTATAGGTAAGGTACGTACCTAAATTTAGCTATGTAGGTCGAAAGACAAAAAAGTTATAGGCATTTAAAGAAAAATAAATTGGGGTTTTCCTCAAAACGTCAAAGTTGCGATTTAAAACGTCAAAATCGGCAACATTTAGGCAAATAACTTGAATATAATACGGGCTGTGGAAATCAAATGTCTCAAGAAGGATGTTTTATAAACCCTAAAGTCTTAGTTTAAACCGTCATTGTCCTTCATTTTACTAAAATGTTTCCAGAAAATTCATTTCAAATAGACCCTTTCTCTGATGCTTGGCAGTAGTCTTAGCTATAGAGTTTATCGTTTAATGGTATATAATTTTTGTCCAATTTTCGTAAAAAAATCAATAAAGGTCAATGTTTCCGTTATTATACAAGATATGAAAAAAAAATTATATATATTATCTGATGCTTGGCAGTAGTCTTAGCTATAGAGTTTATCGTTTAATGGTATATAATTTTTGTCCAATTTTCCCAAAAAAATCAATAAAGGTCAATGTTTCCGTTATTATACAAGATACGAAAAAAAAATTATATATATTAATTATAGGGTGTCTTGAGCTACATCTTAAAAAAATATTTATACAATCACAGGGTGGCCCATAATTCGTTGGTGATACAAATTTTCTTTTTTTTTAATCAACCACGCCTTATGTTATTGCATTTTTACATTTTCCATCGAAATAAAATGCATGTTTGTAAGAAAAGAAATTCTGGATGCAGCAAGTACGTTATGGTAGCGAATTTTGATCAAATGCTTCATATTTGAATAGCCCAATTTGATATTAACCTATAAGATTGACCAAGAAACGAGTTTTTCCGGGAACATTTTAAGTTTACTTTTGGAAATTTTTGTACATTTTCACACAACAAAGTTATTTTTATGAAACATGGCACATTGTTTTTACTATATAGGTTATATTGGTAACCAAAATTGATGCCTGCTTTCTTAAAAAGAAAACACACATATTTTCAACAAAAATATTTTTATGAAAATTCACTACTATAACGCACTTGCTGCGTTCAGAGTTTATTATTTTAACTTCAGGTTTCAAGATTTCTCTTTGTGTTATTGGCAGCTCTAGTGTTCATAGAGATAGCGGTGTGTTCAGAAGTTAAAAGATAACATAGTCGTAAATTGTTAGTACTCAAAATCTCATCCAAAATTGATATACGTGGATTTTTTAGTATACCTAGTCAACGAGAAAATAGTGGGTAATAATAAATTCGTAGTTCAGAAGGCCAATGTGTAATTGTGTTTCCTAACACTTTGCGCCATTTATGATATAAACCTTGATTTTTTATAAGGAGTACCTACATTACATAATTGAACGATATTTGTATGTAACATATTGTATTGAGTTCCTAATCTTTAAATATATCTACAGAAAGACATTATCGAAGATAAAGATATTCGATTTATTCTACAACATCCTATAATAACCTTTACTTAGACTCTTTGCGACTTCTTGCCGTCGTCTCATTTATATCACCATTAAGATAAACCTCCATTTTATCTTATTCAATTGCATCTCAGAAACAACTTTCCGTCGTCCGTAGTTTATCTAAAACAAGTCAGAAAGTCACACAATTCAACAAAAGATATGCAAATTCACAAAGTTCAGAATGGATTACCTACGTAACGATGTCTGGAAACAGAAGATGTTAATACGTCTCTGGAGATAACCTGTCTCAAGGTGAAGTCTAACTCCTCTTCAAAGGTGATAAAGATAAAAAGAATTGTTAAAGTCTCGGTGTTCCCCTCGAATAGAGATGCGATATAGATAACAATAACTATAAACACATCAAAGTAACCGGATAGTCGTTTAATTAATTTAAGATAATTAAGATAAACGCTAATTAATTAAGAAATTTGTTGCTGTTAAAGGAGACGCAGGGTATATCAGGAAGCTCTTATATTAAGTTAAATGAGTAGTTTGATGGTAGCAGTAAAATAACTGATACAGGTAATAAAGTTTAAAGTTTCAAATATGATACGTCTTTAAAATTGGAATACACAATAGTTAGACTTAATTAACGGTTAAAGATCTAACATATCAATTAGATATTCTATGAACAAAAAACTCTGGACGCAGCAAGTGCGTTATGGCAGTGATTTTTTTATAAAAATGCTTTGGATATCAAATATGTCTTTTTAATGCAAGCAGTCATCAAGTTGGTTACCGGTATAACCTATATAGTAGAAACAATGTGCCATATTTTATCAAAATAACTTATTGTTTGAAAATGTACAAAAAATGTCCACCAATATACCTTAAACGTTGGTTTTCTAACCAACAAATCTTAGGTTATTGAAATTTGAAGCATTTAATGAAAATTTGCTACCAAAACGCACTTACTGGGTCTTGATTTTTTTCTTACAAACATATTCTGATAAAAAATGCAATAAAATAAGGCTGTTCGAAAAAAAAATGTAGGGATCACCAACGATCGACTTGTGGGCCAGCCGGTGATTGTCAAAATAATTTTATAAGATGCAGCTCAAGACACCCTATAATTAACTTATACAATTTTTTCTCGTCTCTTGTATAATAATAATAATTCAGCTTTACCGTAGAAACACGTCACCCTGTATATATGTAAGCAGATCAAAACTGAACGTAAACCCGGATACGGATTCCAGGGGGCTTAGTTTGCGCTCATTTGAAGAAATCTTTAAAATTCTAAAGTCGCCGTCTCCTCAATGACGAATTTTTTGTACGAAAATTAGCTAAAAATTATGGACCGTTAAACCATAAACTAAACTAAAACTACCGCCAAAGCATTAGAGAGTAAGAGCTAACCTGTTGCATATCAGCCCTTTTGTAAAACTTCGATCCTTTATATGTGTTGATAAAACATAACAAACACTGTTTAATCCACCCACTAACATTAATAAAGGAATAATTTGCACTTGTATATAAAAAATTCCCAAATGACACAAATAATTCTTCGACTCAAACAAATAAACATATAAATAATCTCATACCAATACCATACGACATCAGTTACAGCGTCTAACAGACCTGCGCAATAATATCCAATATCCCGTTACCACGGCAACGACATACTAGATCTCATATAAGTTATTGACAATTAAACGCCGTGATATTAAACATAAATGTTTCAAATTTGGATAGCCCAATTTTCTGTAACCCTAGAAAGTTGAATTTTGGCACGTAGTTTGGTCTTTCCCAAAGGAATATGTACACCAAATGTTATCGAAATATATTTATAATTTTCGGAGAAAAAAATTTTTTTTCGACAGAAAACTCAAAATTTTTCCGGAAAACCATGTCCGATTTTTCTGGCTAACGAACTCATCCAAGTTATTATTAAAAGAAAGGCACTTGCCGAGTTTTATCAAAATCGGTTAATTATTGTTTGAGTTATCGGTTGGCTATATATATATATATATATATATATATATATATATATATATATATATATATATATATATATATATATATATATATATTGAGATAGTATACAAGGGAACAGGGTAGTTTCACACATTTTTTTTACTCGCAATAAAACAAAATACACCATTATACAAAAATAAACGTGGTGATAACAAAATATAAACCTATTTATCGGGAGATACAATGCTGCTAAAGCAAAGATAGAATGATGCAATTGATAATTCATCCATTAAATGGAGAAATCGTGTACATGCACGTATATGTGTATATATATAATGCACTCAGGTGATATAGGTATAGAAAGGAAATTCATATAAATTCAGGAGATAGTTTTCTTTTAAAAGCTAAATAAAATTTTTAAATGTAGATCATAAATTGGAAAAGACAAGATCAAATAAAACTCACAAATGTACTGATGGAGAAATTAATAAATAAAAGCAAATATATTGTAAAAGAAGATACCTATGTATTATCAATAAGATCTAAAAGTGAAAGGTGACAAAAACTATGAAAGATCCAACGAAATGTGTATACGACAATTAGCAAGTGCGTATAAACGGTGTGAAATGAACAAAAAAGACAGATACAGACAACAATAAATCGAGTTAAATTAGTTTTAACTTATTATGTAACAGTGTTCCTAGATATGAGACGTTGAAATATAATTAAAGTGAATCTAGGTTAGGCAGTTGTCAGTAATGACAGAGAATCATGTTTTTTGGGTAAATAGGTTATGTTACTGTCACAAAATTCTATAAAGGTAGCTTAGAAATGATCAATTCAAACATAAATAAGGCTTAACTGTGTAAAAATTAAGAGAATTAAGTGGGCAATAGGAGAGACATTTTGAGTGGCAACCGTCGTTATGAGAAAAAAATGATAACAACCAGGACTTTTTTTTTTTGGGAGAATTTGAAGAAATGAGTAGCAACTAACTGGGGATTTAAGAGAGAATTAGTTAATACTGGCGGTTTGAAAGGCAGCACGAGCATAAAATCCTAGTGGAAGACATACAGAGGGACTCGACAGACCTACACAAAGTGAGTTTTTTTTCTTATCTATCAAAATAACCACTTACATTTTGAGTAGAGACGCTCCACTAGTATTGTGGAGCTGCATAGAACGCATCTCTTCCAAAGAACTCATTCATATTAAATCAAAGCGAAGTAAAGTATTATCACCTGTATAGAAAGTAAATAAAGAAGTGTCCATATTGCTCAAACAACATAAAACTATAGTTAAAGAATACTCTTCGTGGAGCGCAGGTACAACCTGTATAGCATCAGACAGGAGCTGAAATTGCCTATAGGTTAAGCATCTTGAAATTAGAATATTAAGAATAGTTTGATAAACATTTAATAATATGTAAACTATTGATCAATACTCCCAAATTTAAAAATAAGAAACCATTCAATAACAAAAATGTAAACCAAGTAGTGGCCAAAATTAGCATTAACTAGATAAATTTAAAATTATAAGATCAATTTTAAATAGTAAGATCTTAATTTGTGATTTTTGTTATATATACAATTAAAATAAAGCCAGATTTGTCATTTCATTTAAATCTTTGTTTGATTACTTATTTATCAGTATATTTGTGGCTATATTCAATAAAAGGAATTACAGCTTTAGGAGCTTCAGTCTCAAAACTTAAAAAAAAAAGGAAAAGAGGTTTAGGATTTTGAATTCATTATGTACCCTGAGGTTAAAAGAGTCGTGTCATCAAAGATAAGATAATCAAGGTAAGAGAAACTCTTCTAATACATATATATGTACATTTGCTAGATATAAGCTGTTTTTTTTAAAGAAAAGGTCTATAACAGAACAGTAAGCATTGTGTTTCTTCCTACTCCAAGGTTACAAAACAATATAAGACAACTAATTTTCTCATACATGTCTTTATTTCATTTACTTCATTAAAACACAATATATACCAATTTACATAAATGCATGCACATTTCTGATAAAATATAGACTTTTCAGAATATAATAAATAAACATTTGTTAAATATATATACTATAAAACCTCAAAATATAATAATATATATATATATATATATATATATATATATATATATATATATATATATATATATATATATATATATATATATATATATATATATATATATATATATAAACATATAAAAATCGAAACCGACCCCGGATATGGGTTCTAGGGGACCAAATTCGCGCTCATTTGCAAAAATTTTTGCAAAGTCTCACCATCGATACCTCTCTATTAGTGAATTTTTTTAAATAAAAATTCACAAAAAAAAACTATCGCTTAAACTTTACGTAATAATAAAAAAATATTTATTATTACGTAATTATTGACACTTGATGTGTAGTAAGCGATTACGGTCCAGTTACTTAGGGAACGGCCTGGTCATAGGAAACCCGTTAATGCAGAGAATTTTCATGAAGATTTCGCTCCCCTTTACTTAAAATTTGAAAAAAATTAGGAAAGGTGGGCCTGTGATAAAAAAAAGTAAACGAAACTACAGAAAAGTGTAGGTAACGTAAATTGATTACTGCCAATGCTTTTCCAGTTTCCTAGGAGTTTACGAAATGGAACATGTTAGAAATAATAACAGGTAGTTAAAAAGTGCACCAAATATGATGTTATTTGAAACCTTTATAAAGTAGTTATTTAGGTAAATTTTATTCATGAACAATATAATAACAAAATATGATTTTTTTTTAGTTTTAAATATTTAAGAAAACAAATACATGTAGAAAACGCCTGCATAAAAGTTTACTGTGCAGGTGTCCCATTCTGGTTGCAATTGCTGGCTATCTCGGTTATTGGTAATAATGGAACCTTGCAGTTTTCGCCAACCTGAGCTACTTTTTTGTCAAACGAAAGATGCCGCAAACGAAATTATCATAGCCCCCCCTTTTTTTCTTTTTTTTTCCCTCAGGGCTCGTCCGCGGCCTTGCCGCCCCGATAGCACTGCAACCTTTGGTTGATTGTGCATACCTTTAGTCTTACTCCACCCATTCCAAAATCACTGTGCCTTGAACTAGTCTGCACAGCGATTGGTAGGGTGAAGTTTTATATTGCTCTGTCTCCGGTCTAGAGTGACCGTAGATCAGTTGTCTTTTGCGGTCCAGAGCTTTACACTCGCACAAGATGTGCTGGGCTGATTTCTCCCCCAGTCTGCATGCGAGGTCCCCTTCGAACCGCCCCATTTTATGCAGGTGTTTCTTGACGGTCATGTGTCCCGTCAAGAGACCTGTTGTGTTTCTGAGCTGTCCTCTGCTAAGATTTAGCAGCTCCACAGCTCTCTTTGAACTGGGTCAGTCAATTATTGACTTCCCATGTCTGAGCCCTGGACAGTCCGCCCAGTACACCTTGTGTTGGTTTCTGACCCAGGACTTAATTGCTCCCCTGGCAGTGCTCTTTGACACGCCCAGAGTCGGTTCTAGTCCCATAAATGGTTCTGCTGACCCTCTCTTCGCGAGACTGTCAGCTTCTTCATTGCCTTTGACCCCCGAGTGACCCGGCACCCAGATGAGGGTCACCTCATTCTGCCCAGCCAGGTCGCTTGTCTCGTCTCGGCACTCACTCGCCAGCCAGGAATTTACCCGTGGGCTACTTAGTGACTTAAGGGCTGCCTGGCTGTCTGTGGCTGAGGATCAGCTTGTTGGTGTAGCCCCTCCTCTTGTTCTCCCGCACACAGTGCAGGATGGCGTACATCTCGGCCTGAAACACCGTTGCATGGGCTCCGAGGGAAATACTATGACTTACCCTCGGTCCTTCCGAGTAAACACCTGCCCCCGTCCCACGCTCCCCGCCGGATCCGTCTGTGAACCAGACGACCGCGTCCCGTGGTATGCCAGGCGTCTCCTCCCGCCATGCCTCGCGGTCGGGGATTTCCACTGTAAAGTTGTTTTCCCTGCACATGCGCGGGCTCGCGAAGTCTGACCTCATTTCAAGCATGGGCTCCTTCACGATCTCCTGAATTTTGCAGTGGCCCCTGAAGCCTGGGTTGATCTTCAGTCGACCATTGCCGGCTAGTCTGTATAGTCCTAGCCTGGCGTCCCCCATAATAACTAAGTGTAGCCCTCTTAGTTTCCGAGCTACAGGGCAATATTGAAAATATTGCATTTTCAGATACCCCTTATATTTCTGTTGTCTGACAACTTGTAAAAAAGGTGAAAACGAATCCTTTTAGAACTTTAAAGTACAATCTAGTGGCGTAGCTGGAAAGAAGACATTAATTTGCATTTTCACAATGGAGGGAACCAATGGACCTATAAGATGCCCCGTAGGTTCCCAGACTTTTCTATATTGGATTTCTTTCTATGTGGATATCTGGAGAATAAAATTTACAGACTTCATTATGATAATATTTAAGATTTAGAAGAGCCTCGGTGGTTCAGTAGTAAGAACGTATGCCTCTGAACTGAAGGGTACTCGATTCGATCCCAGGGTACTCCTTTCACTTTTTCAGTACGTACTGTGCAATGAACATCAACTGAGGTTGTGGCATTGTATTTGAGCGAGTTAAATGTCTGAATGTTCCGCTCTTCGGAATGGCGTAAATCCGTCGCTTCCGTGTCCATGCGATGTTGGGCACGTTAAAGATCCATACCCTCCTTACAAAGAGGCAGAGGTTCGGCAAAATTTCTAGGAAAGTGAGGTGAAACTGCTCCCTGTCGTCGATGATTGGCCATAGTCGCGGAATATGTCAACGTTAAAGAAATAAAAACACACACAAGATTTATAAAATGCAATAAAAGAATGTTTTTCCGACTTACAAAATCATCCAGTTCTTTTGCTCAGTTACTCAAAACAAATAGAAAAACTATGCAAAGCGTACATACCACAAGATGGACATTATTTTGAACAGTTCTTTTGATTTACTAGATTACTCTAGTGCTTATGTTACGATTTTCAAAGTTGGTTTCTTTATTTCCTTTTGTTACATAAATCTACATAGGTAGAACTTTTTTGTGGAAAATTAGCAATAGATATTTTGATAAATAGCTGTAATTTAATAATGTTTGCAGTTTATTGTTAGCATATATAAATAAATAAGCAGCAGCATTTTTGCATGGCCTACTTACTTCAAAATTTTGAAAGCGAATTATGAAGAATAGGATTTTTTTCGTTGTCTATTAAAATAGACCCATAACGTTATATATTTCATCTTCGCTTCTGGTGTCGCTGCCCTGACTCAACTACAATCCATGCAAAGATTACAAAATTTACTAATGTATGGAAGAATGTACAGCCGCTTATCAGAATCGGGCCAGCCAGAATCAGGTTAACAGTGCTTCAGGAGTGCGCTGACGCCCTCAAAGAACTAGCCAGGAGAAAGGAGGTGCAACTGGTGTGGGTTCCGGGACACTGTGGCGTAGGAATGAGGTAGCGAATAATCTCGCAAGGCTTAGTTCCCGGCGGCCATTCTGTGCCCCGGAGCCTACCATAGGCATAAGTAGGAATACGGTCTCTGTCGCCTTAGACAGGTGGACTGAGGAAACCATGGAGAGGCACTGGTGGTCGGTTGGTGGCTGTAGGCAGGCGAGGGACTTCGTGGAGGAGCCAGACAGAGATAAAGCTGTCTGGCGACTCGATAGGAGCCCTCTTAGAAGACACCTCACATTTATAGGCGTAGAGAGGATCCCATTTGCCAGGAATGCGAGGCTTTTAGGAGTCTTCGAGCAGAATTGTTAGGTTCGTGGACTCTGCAGAGGAATCAGGTAAGTACCGTCCAATTGAAGACCGTCGCGGCCTTCATTTCGAAGACGAGGCGGTTTGGCGACGGAAACGAGGAGGAGTAGAGCATGGTTGCTGGGTTGCTGGGGTTAGCAAAAAGGGCCCATTGTGGCCTACTTGCTTGGCTGAGAATGTCGAACACACCTATATAAAAATATATAGTCGGCATGTATATAGAACTGATCGTATTAGAAAGACCATCACCCAGGGATCATACGCGTAGTTTCGTGTAATGTATGCGAGTATACAGCTCCGTTCCGTTGGAAATCAAACAGCTGGTTACAATAATACTTTTTAAGACTAAGCTAAAGAGACAACAATCTGACAAGGAGGCATTGCTTCACTTTATGACTTCATTCCAGTGTTATCGTAAAAATACTATATCAGCTGAAAAAACTCGTCCTGTATTAACGAAATTTATGTCTCATCTAAGAAAATTACCCAGTGGAACTTTGTATAGAAAACAAGATGACTTTTCCTGTTGTGTATTGCAACAGATTTATTCCTTTTTAAACTTCCAAGTTTGACAAAGTTGCTTGCGTTATACAGGTGCTTAAATAGTATTGCACCAAACGGGGGTATGCAGAAACCGTTTGGCATTTAGATTTGACATTTGGTGGTGTTAAATTATATATAAATACCCATATTTTGATGACTTTATTGTTATATTTTGTGCGACTGGTGTCTGTCAGACTCCGCCATCTTGAATTTGTTTGATTTGGTATTATTTGCCAGTAAGTAGTTTATTTTAAAATACAATCCAGCATATCATAAGTTTGATTATTTTAAAATAACACAGAATATTTAAAAAATTAACCAATACTTCAAGTGACTGGAACAAATTTGGAAAAATCAGTTACTTAGTTCAATGAAATCACAGTAACTGCTCAAATTGACGTTCATTCACTTCTTGACAATATCCTAATCTATAAACAAAAGCACTCTGTCTATATGTCCGAGCAAATTTTGCAATCGCAATTCTAATTCGTGCTTCTACTAATTCATCTAATGTTGTTAAATTACTACGATACACAACACTTTTCTAATATCCCCAAAAGTCCATAGGAGTTATGCTTGCAGACCTAGGAGGCCATTCATTCGGATACGATTCCGTCTAACATTCCACACCTAACGTTTTTTTCTGAAATTTCGTGTGAATTTCCAAGTTTAAATGGGGATTATCAGGGTGCCAGTATCTACAGTTATGCCTGGTTACAGAACCATTTATCATAAATGTGGCTTAGTCTGAAAAAAAAGTTTCTCGCAAAATTTTGATCAGCTTCAATTCTTTTCATCATAATTTGTGACAATTGCATCCTCCAATCAAAATCGCCCTCCAGGGTTTGATGAACTAAATGTGGTTTGTAAGGATGATAGGTACTCGGACTACTTTTTATGTTTCTTATTAATCCTTAACACATATCATGATTTGCTGCAACTTTCCTAATTGAGCTTTGTGGTGTATTAGTAACATCCAGTAAAACTTGTAATGAATGTTATCATTTTTGCTGTTTTCGGTCGTTCTAGAGTTGGAGGATCGTTACACTCTTTGATATAGAAAATCGTTATGCTGTGCGCGATACTGTAGATCTGCCGATTGAAGGTCTATTTGGATGACTGTCGGTAAACACGAGCTTCAAACTGGATCCTCTTGCGATCACCGAATCCAACAATAACTCAATGCGCCCAATCTCAGAAAATTCATTTTCGTTTATGTTTCTTAACTTACGACAGACAGTTGTATTAAAATATTTGACGGAGAGTACAAGCAAACTTGTTTTCTCGACTCTCAAACCATATTTTTTCGGCAACCGTCCGGGAAGTACCCACTTCCCGAACGCTTTTTCTTTGAGAAAGTAGCATTTCTCCGGCCAAGTCCGGGAAGTACGTACTTCTCGGACTAGGCCGGGAAGAATCACATCGTTGTTGTCATTGTGAATATGAAAATCTTGGTAGGTATGATTTTGATAAATACAGTTGAACATTACCATAGCAACGAAATAACGACTGACAGCTATCTGAAATGAAATTAGTTAACATTTTAATTGTATAGGCAATATTTATCTTTACGGCCATCCCATACTCCACATAACAGATTATTGGTGAATTACAAAAAAGGAAAATGTTCGATTCAGCTCGTTGGTATCCACAGTTTTGGGAATCTCGGATTAAGAATTGCAGAATTTTTAAATTTACCCAATCCTAAAAATTACACAGGCCATAGCATGCGACAATATTTGCTGATAATGGTGGAAACATCACAAATTTGAAGAGACACGGTGGCTGGAAGTCTACCAATGTCGCTGAAGAATATATAGACAATTCACTATCAAACAAAATTAAAATTGCCAATACCATTCAAAAATTATGAGATGAAAACAATCAATATGAAAAGGAAACTTTACCTTCTTGTTCTGACTACAAAAGGCATTTAAATATAACAAGCATTTCAAACAAATTAAATCCTTTCAATATTAGCAATTGCTCGAATTTTAATATAAATATTAATATAAATAAGAATTAGAATGTTTATGTTAGTACCTATCTTCTGTTCGAATTTCAATATTTAATACAAATAAGAATTAAAATGTTCGAAATTTTGTTCTACAAAGAAATAGAATAAAGAAATGTGTCTCATTGATTTATTAATCTACACGGTTGCCGAAAAAATAGTGTACGCAACACGTCCGAAAACAGTTTTTTTGGACTCGCAGACTTCCAGGACTCGCCTACGGCTCGTCCTAGAATTTTGTCGACTCGTCCAAAAAAACAGTATTTTTCGAACTTGTAACGTAAATTACTATTACATGCGACTCTACATGAGAAAACCACTTACTCGAATTGTTTTAATAGACGCCATGATGAGACAGACAAGGAAGATTTGATTTTTTTTTCGAATTGGAAAAGCGATAAAGACTATCTTTAGAAATTGCTAAAATTGATAAGAATAAGTAGATAACACACAAATGTTACTTTTAAATTAAATATTGAATAAGCCGTATTTGTTTAAAATCGTTTGTTCAAAAAATGTTCTCTTTGCAAAGTTTATTTGTTTGTTAATTTTCTCGTTATTTTAGAATAAACGGAATGGTTTTTGGTACTGTATTAAACTAAACACAATTTCGTAGTCTCTTAGCTTGTTTATTTTTACACCACCAAAAGTTTACAAATGTTTTGTCAGTCGGCGTCATAACCTTGTACAAAGGAACATCGTTTCTGCAACCACAGTATTTTTATCGTATGACTGTTAAATTAACGACTTCGCTGAAAGTGGTTTTTGCCTAACACTTGCAGGAAGAGAGAGGTCGACAGCGGCATTCCATATGTAATCTAATCTCCCTGTGCTAGACAGTTCAATTTAATGGATAATTTGTATCCATGTGGTGTACACATGCTCTAATGAAACAAACACAAGCACCGAAATGCTATATCATGAATATAATGAACGTGTGATTTAGGAAGTGCTGAGATATAAAGAGGCTAATAATGTGCATGTCAAAAGGTGGTGTGGTTGCAATAAAAAACTATATATAATAGCTGTTTTGGGTGGTGTGTGTAAAGAGCGATATCACACGGTTAACAGACTCTTTTAATTAGAAATGTTTTAATATCGAAATGATGATGCGCTCGCGCACACACACACACACACACACACACATATATATATATATATATATATATATATATATATATATATATATATATATATATATATATATATATATATATATATATATATATATATATATATATATATATATATATGTATATATATATATATATATATATATATATATATATATATATATATATATATATATAATAATAAACTGATCCCGTATATGGGTTCTAGGGGTCCTAGTGCGCGCTCATTTGAAAAAAAATGCAAATTTAAAAAGTCGCGATCTCCCCATTCGTGAATTATTTTCTAAGAAAATTCACTACAAGAGATCAAAAGTATAAGAATATACAAAATTTGAGTTTTTTCAGGATATTTCAGTAACTATAAAAGAGATCCAGCCTAGTTCGCGCTCGTTTGAAGAAATTTTTTCAAAATTCAAAAGTCGGGATTAGTAATTTTTTCTGAGAAAATTCGCTACAGAGATCAAAAATATAAGAATATTCAAAATTTAAGTTTTTTCAGGATATTTCAGTAACTATAAAAGACATCCAGAGCTCGTTTCCAGAAGATAATAAATAAACATAAATGACTTACGTTTTTAGTGAATTTTCTTAAAAAAAATTACTAATGAGGAGATCCCGACTTTTGAATTTTGAAAAAATTTCTTCAAATGAGCGCTAATTAGGCCCCCCAGAACACATATCCGGGGTCAGTTTAAATTTTTATATGTTTATATATATATATATATATATATATATATATATATATATATATATATATATATATATATATATATATATATATATATATATATATATATATATATACACCGATAACTCAAAAAGTAATGCGCCGATTTTAATTAAATTTGGTGAATACCTTCCTTTTGCAAATGGCTTGGATAAGTTCGTTAGTCAGGAAAATCGGCCCAGGTTTTCCCGGAAAATTTTGTGTTTTATTTAAAAAATATATATATCTTAGGAATTAACAAAGTAAGGGCAACCAACTTTGGTAGGCTGATTTATGTCGTTATAGGTGAGCTACCTACCAAAATTTAGCTCTGTAGGTCAAAAGACAAAAAAGTTATTGGTATTTAAAGAAATATAAATTGGGGTTTTCCTCAAAACGTCAAACTGACAATTTAAAACGTCAAAATTCGCAACATTTAACCAAAGAACTTGAATCTAATACGGGCTATGGAAAGAAAATGTCTCAAGAAGAATGTTTTACAAACCCTGCAGTCTCATATTCAGCCGTCATTGTCCTTCATTTTACTAAAATATTTCCAGAAAAGTCATTTTAAATAGACCCTTTCTCTGATGCTTGGCAGTAGCCTTAGCTATAGAGTTTATCGTTTAATGGTAAATAATTTTTGTCGAATTTTCGTAAAAAATCAATAAAGCTCAATATATCCGTTATTAAACAAGATATGAAATAATATTGTATACATTAATTATAGGGTGTCTTGAGCTACATCTTAAAAAATATTTCTACAATCATAGTGCGGCCCATAAGTCGTTGGTGATACAAATATTATTTTTTTACTCGAAAACGCCTTATGTTTTTGCATTTTCCATCGAAATATAATGCATGTTTGTAAGTTGAGAAATTCTGGACGCAGCAAGTGCGTTATGGTAGCGAATTTTGATTAAATACCTCATATTTGAAAAGCTCAATTTGCTATTAACCTATAAGGTTGACCAAGAAACGGATTTTTCCGGTTGCACTTTAAGTTTACTTTCGGAAATTTTTTTACGTTTTCAAACAATAAAGTTATTTTGATGAAACATGGCACATTGTTTTTACTATATAGGTTATACTGGTAACCAAATTTGATGCCTGCTTTCTGAAAAAAAAAACACACATTTGCTATTAAAAACATTTTAATGAAAATTCACTACCATAGCGCACTTGCTGCGTCCCGAGGTTTTTTGTTTTTTAACCAACTCTGAATCTCGTATGGTTTGGAAGATCCCAATAGTGAGCAAGTTAAAAGTGACCATCGTATATAATACAGGGTTGTCCAATAAGCGTGCGTCGGTCCATAGTTACTAAACCGTTGTACTCATTAAAACAAATCTAAATGAAACTTATAATGTATCATCTTTGCTAGAACCCAAAATTGTTGTCAAGTATACAGGGGTGTACCAAAAAAAGTTATACCAAAAATTTTATTTTTATTAAATAGAATACTATAGTTTTTTATATGGCAATGAATGAAGCCTCTGTAGGTTCTATTTTTAACTAAAAGTTTGTAAGATTGTCAAATGCAGTGTTGCCAAGTTATAAATAGTCACAAACCTACTCGCTTCAAACTGTTATATATCTGCCACTGTTCATTAATTACCCTAAAAAATTTACTTTTTGATTTTTCATACAGGGTGTTCAAAATTTATCTTCAAACATCACCTTCATTTTAATTGAATTTCTTAAATACAACACGCTATATATTATTTTGCTGCTGGAAAGCTTACATTGTGCTCATTTAGAAAGCACCATGTTTGCCGTATCTGTCTCAACCTACTTTTGAGATATTAAGGTGTTTCCAAAAACTTACACGGAAAATGAGAAAAATCACAGGCGGCACGGCACAAGGAATCGAAGCAATTGCTACTCGTTTGCATGACAATGTAACTGATTATTTCTATAATTTTGTGACAATATGGTGACATCTTGTGCATATTATCTTTTTTAACAAAGATTACTTTGTAATAAATGAGAATGCTTAAAGAATTGTCTTCTGGCATCCAGAGTGTACGGTGAGAGATTTCTTGAAAGAAGGCATCCAGGTGCAAGATCATTTCAAAGACTGGTGAAGAGATTTGACATGACTGGGACAGTTAAGTACGAGAGGAATAAACGAATGAAGCCAGTGCTAAACGAAGAGAATGAATTTAATGGCGCATCTGTTGCTGGAGAGCCACATAGAATTACAGAGGACATAAGTGATATGTTGACCTTAGGTCAAACTTCTGTGAAGAGAATCTTAGGTAAGAATAGGTTCCATCCATATCGTGTGCAACTAACTCAAATATTTAATAGACAAGACTACGAAAATCTGATATTTTCTGTAATTGGAACGATTCTGGAATAATGTATTCTTCACCGATGCGTTATTTTTATTTGCAGATTAGACAGTTAATTTAAAAAAAATCAGGTAACATCATTGTTGGGCCGTTCTTTTTTGGAAATAATTTAACTGTGGAAAGGTACCTTAATCTATTGAGAAATGATATCTTACCAACAATTAGAAGAGTTCATGATAATTTAGACGAGATTTGGTACCAACAAGACGGTTGTCCAGCTCACAATGCTAGGATCGTCAAAGAATGTTTGTATTTTGATAATCGTGTCATTTGTAACAATGGGCCGGTTCATTGGTGCACTCGAAGTCCTGATATAACACCAATTGATTTATATTTTTTGGGTACTCTGAAGAATGATGTATATAAATTCGATCCAGCACAAAATATCAATGAATTACGAGACATAATCACAGAAGCCATAAATCATACTAATCAAAACACCCTCACCAGTGTATAAAGTGCATTGAACAAAACGGTGGCCATATTGAACAATTTTCTATTTAGTGTATTTTTAAGTTTCTATTTTATTATTTGTTGAGTTCCGTTCCTAACTGTGTTGTTTTGTGGAGTTCACGTTTCTATTTGTTATTGCCGGGTTTCGTTATTAAACTGTTTCACATAATATTACCTAGCATTATTAAGTATTGTAAATTATATCACAATATTTTTTTATCGTAAATCATTACGAAAAATTGTGTTAAAAGTAGAAGTCTATTGTTAGACTCCATTGCCTACTACTTTTTGAACACTTTTTTTTGTCAGTTGTTTTCTGGTATTGGATTTAAATAGCCTACTATCCTCAAAACGGTTTTTCTCAAAATTGTAAGTGCAATTACAAGATTTCTCAAGCACCTTGTACATCATTGGAAAGCTCTTTTAACAGGCTATCAGATGAGCAAAAAATCGAATATGGCTGCCATAATAAAACAAACGTTGATACCTGTAGCTCAAAAACAAATGACAATCCAAAGTTGAGAATAGCACAAAAATATTACTCTGTAAAAAGTGTCCTGGTAATGTGCAAGTCTTAGACATGTCAGATCAACGCCTACTTAGATATTGAACAACAAAAATATCAAGAAATTTTTTTTTCCAAATAACTCGAAAACGAAAAGAGGCAGGGCAAAATGCAAGTCATGTTTGGAGCGATCATGAAATTCTACAAAACATTGCTAATTTAACCGTCTCCCTATCTCTAATAATAACGGAGATAGCAATATGCCATCCAGTTTGGGACACCTGTATATATATATATATATATATATATATATATATATATATATATATATATATGTGTATATATATATATATATATATATGTGTATATATATATATATATATATATATATATATATATATATATATATATATATATATATTTGTAATTTCGTTAACAGAATGGTATTTTTAAATGAATGTAGTCAACTGTATATGAAAATTCGCTTCCATAACGCACTAATTTTGCAAATTGACCATCAAGTTTAAGCCATCTTGCGTATTAGGCAATACTAAACTAACAGACTAAAATCAAGCATGTCAAAAGCAAGTCAACTATTCAAGCTATCCTTTAACTTGTGAACCTCATAGGCGGTCATAGGGTTTGCCTACAGGATAATCCAACCCTGAACAGCATCCAGTTACGGGAAAGTTGGCAGGAAAAATATTCTTGTATTTACCAAGAGACCCCTCTAGGCTTTTAACTTATTCAAAAGAGAATCCCGCCTGAGATTATTCAAAGTAATAGCAGTAGCAAATGTCATTTCAAAGTACATACATAAATTAGACGGTGCCGGTTTATGGATACCAGGTCAGACATGAGTGGTCATGAATGGAATTGAAGTAAATACTTACTCGAGGAGGAAGTTTAGGAGATCGCTCCCTATTTCACTTGAAAGCAGAGGTGGTGACTATACAGTACGGAGGATTACTATGGGGTAGTTTCATACTATGCTTCTTATAACGCAAATATACCATTACTAACATTTTTATAACCAATAATAAGTACATTTTTGGAAACCCAATTTACCACAACACATTTTAAATACTTGACGATCGTTTCACTACTAAAGTTACCGTCATCAAAGGAGGAAATATTCAGAAGATTTGATCCTCTGATGGCGCTAGTGTTGTGAGTGAAACTATCATCGGGTCTTTGAAAGTATGTTGTGGTGAATCGGGTTCTCCAACAGTGTGTCAGTGCAAAAGTTCCAGTCTTCACTTAGTGTTCTATAACCAATGTCACAAAAATCTTGGCGAAGAATATACGCACTGATAATGATAATTTTTTAGCGAATTTTTTATTTGAAAAATTGCTAGTAGAGTCATCGATGGTGAGACTTTGTAAAAAATTCTTCAAAATATTGCTTATTTAATTTATATATGTATGCAATAGAAAATAGACATAGCGCGAAGCGCCATCCCCGTTTTTGTAATGGTTCCAAGCTTCCACTTACAGCAAGAAAGCAAGGAGGAAGCTGTGGGAAGAAACTAGTGAACAAAAATAACAACTCCCCTGGCTAATACCATGTCGTGCGTTGAGTCACATCACTTGCTAGCCACCATCACTCCAGTCCTGCCGGGACTTGCGGTATGATGCGTGACATGAGACATAGACCGGTTTCGTCCTTGTTCGGACCTGTCAGCATGTCATAACTACGCTCCAGCAAATCGGCCTTGAGTCAGAGGTTGCCACAATATACACAGTTGCCTTCTTGATGTTTTGTGTATACGTGACGTGGATGCTGCTTAAAGTTTAAAATAAATTCGCTACGAAAGCGCACTTTTGGACTTATTATAGACAATATTTTAGAAGGTCCAAACGCCGATGAATTAAATTCCCTTAAATAGTCGGCCATTAAGTAGATCTTGGTTGATCCTCGGGACAAAAGAGCGGGCATAACAAGTTCTATGTCTGATGACCTGGACAGTAAAAGGGCGCATTCGCTCTGTTCCCCTGGTAGATCTGTTGGGGGCAGCAGGTGGAGGAACTATGGAATAAAGCTCGTCTGAGCAGTGCCCATGCAGATATCGATAAAAGAGAGGGAGAGGTCACCAACGGCACGACGGTGGGCAAGGTGTGGCAGCCTTTGGGTGAGGGTAGGGTCACCGATGAGACGCATAGCTCTCTTCTGAATGGAGTCCAGGATAGCGAGTGTAGAAGCGGAAGCGGCACCCCAGATGTGGGAGCAGTATTCGAGGTTTGGTCTTATTTGTGAAGTATATAAGGTATAGAGATTAGCTGGTGAAAAGTATTTGCGAGCCCGGAAGAGGAAACCTAATGCCTTAACAGCCGCTTCTGCAATTGATGTGACATGTTGGTGCCAATTGAGATTTCGATCCGCAGAAATGCCAACAAGTGAAAAGAACTCATTACTTTGAATAACTTTGTGGTTCATTGTGATGGGTCTAGGGCTGGTGTATCTCTATGAGGAAGAAAGCAAGACTGAGATTTGGTGGGGTTGAATGGTACAAGATTTCTACTTCCCCAGTCTAATATTTTTTGGAGATCCACGGAGACAGAACCCTCCGTTAGTCTGAGATCCTCATCTAATTGGGCTAAAGAGACAGGCTTAGAATATTGTATATTTGAGTGGAGGGTGCTGTCGTCCGAGTAACTGTGAACTGGGTTGGCTGTGCTAGAGAGGAGGTCATTGATGTGGAGAAGAAACAAAGTAGGGGTTAAAGCTGAACCTTGAGGGGCGCCTGCATTAATTGGATACAGTTTAGAGGAATGTCCATCCACGACAACAGAAATGCTCCGGTTGGAGAGGAAATTTGCTGTCCAGGTATAGAGTGTTGGTGGTAGGCCATAGGGCGGAAGTTTATTGAGCAGCGCTGCGTGCCAGACCTGGTCGATTGCTTTGGATTGTCTAGAGCGACAATCTGGGATTCACCGTGTAGTTCCATAGACTTCTTCCAAGAATGGGTGAAAAAGGAAAGGCGGTCGGCAGTTGATCTGCGCTGACGAAATCCATACTGTCTGTCGTTGATTAGACTGTGTTTTTCAAGATATTTTAGTAATTCGGTGTTTATAGACTTTTCCATCACTTTAGAGACGACTCAAAGAAGAGAAATAGGCCTGTAGTTGCTAGGAAGCGCTTTGGATCCTTTCTTCGGAACGGGTTGTACTCGAGCAGTTTTCCAGTTACTAGGGAATATGCCTCTATTGTAAGATGTCTGAAACAGACGAGTCAGGACAGGAGCAAGTTCTGGTGCCAATTTTTTGAGAACAATTGCTGGGATCTCGTCAAGGCCAGAGGCTTTCCTGGTATTTAGAGAAAAGAGGCATCTTTCGTACCTTTTTAGTTTTGAAAATGATATCCGTCGTTTTATGCGCGACATTGGGGACTGTTGGTGGTTGAACATTTGGAGGTAGGTTGAGAGTAGAATTGCCGGAGAACAACGAGGCAAAAAGTTCAGCCTTGCACATGGCGGTAGAAATAATTTCATCCCCTGAGATAAGAGGTGGGAACGTGCTCTTGCAGAAATTATTCCCAATAGATATAGCAAGAGTCCAGAAGGGTTTGCTGTCGTTGAAGCTTGAGAGGACTTTGTTTTTGATGTGGTTATTAAACGAGTTTTTTGCCTCAGAAAGAATGAAAACATGGCGGTTTCTTGCGTCGTTAAATGCTTGAGTGTTTTCTTGACTGGGATTGTGTAGAAACGTTTTGTGAGCTTTGACCTTTTCAAGTCTGGCCTTGTCACAGGATTTAGAGAACCAGGACTTTTGAGTGGCATAACAGGTTTTCTGTGTACGTGGAATAAATAATTCCATGCCAGCTTGGATAATTTCGGTGACGTTTTGTGAGATATAGGAGGGATCATGATGAGAGAAGCAGACAGACGCCCATGGAAATGAAGAAAAGTAATCCCGCATTTTATCCCAGTTCGCGGAGTTGTAGTGCAATACGATACGTGAGTGTGATGACTCTGTGACCTCGGGTTGCATCGCGAAGGAAGCAGTGACGATGCCGTGGTCTGAGCGACCAAGGGGGGCGGTGACTGATACTTTAAAGCATTCACGTTTTGTAGTAAGAAGGAGACCCAAAGGCATTGAGCTGTGTGTTGGGATGCGAGGAAAGTAAATAGGTTGCTGAACCATATTGGCTAAAGAATTGCTGACTGCAAAGACCTTCGCTGCTCTCCCTTGTGGATCGGTTTTTGAAGATCCTAGCCATTCCTTATTATGGACATTGAAGTCACCAAAAACAGTGACCTCGGAGGAAGGATATTCAGAAATCGGATGGTCGGTTTTTTGCAGAAAGGTAGTCGAAGAGCTGGACAAAGTTGTTTTCAGAAGGAGACCGGGAAAGGCAACAGATAAATTTAGTTGCAGCCCTAAAAGAGAGTTTCATCCATAGTATGTATTTTCTTCCAGCTTCTAAATTGTGGAGTCTGGTGCAGGGTAAATTGTTACGGACATATGCGCACACGCCTCCATGCAATCAAAGGAAGTACAGAGCTCATACTCCGGGAAATTAAGGTGATTAGTGGCTGTTTTGGCACTGATTTGGCTTTCGGTGAGGAAGAGGAGTTGGGGCCTGTTAGCCTGGAGGGAATGGTGGACGGAGTTCAGGTTAGAATTTAGGTCACATATTTTCGAGAAGGATATGTTAAATCTTGATGCTGGCGCCCCTTGTACACCCCTCTCCTGGGGATCCGAATGGAGGGGTGTTTTACCTCCGGAATCTTTTGTACAAGGAGGAGCCATAATCATATTTGCCTATAAGGGAAACCGACTCATACACCAGAACCGGAAACGTCCGTTTGGACTTCACCATTGATGTAAGGGGTGGTACCTCCTCGGGCGTGAAAAAATCCTTTACTATCACGTAAGGGAAAAGTCCACTACCACCTGCTTGACTCCGATTAGTCGCCTCGTACCACAGGCAGGAGTTACCTTGGGCCTATTCTTTTAGTTAGTCCCCGGACCCACAGGGGACAATACACCAGAACCAGAAACGTCCGTTGGGACTTCACCGGCTCCTTGATGTAATAAATACCGCTTTATCAATTTTGCCCATATCTTCTTTTATTTTATGTTGTTTTTTGACTCATTTTACATTTTTCACAACATTTGATGTTTAGCTATCAATACGCCTCATTTAATTTTTTGTTGAACATAATTCCATAAATATTTTAAATTTCTAGTTCGCAGATGCTTGCAAACTGTTTGACTAATGATCAGACAATTCTGTAAATTTTGCTAATAAAAAAAGAGGAAAAATGATAAAGAGCCGTCCCTGCATGGAATTTCCTTCGCAACGCTTGGTAGCTCTTACATCAATAGAGCATTACGGTGCAGCACTCTTAAGTCATTTTAAATTTTCCTCGGGTACAGTTATGGCCGATTTTATTATCACAAGAATGGAAATTTCAGAATGTTTATTTATGTCTTCAACACGCCTGCTTTCCTTTCGGATTATTATTGCCGACAATCAAGTAAATTCATGACCATTACCAGAATGTTCTAAGAGGCGACTGTGTGAGATTTATAGGCAAGTCGTTTGTTAAAAATTAGAAAATCCGTGTTCATCGCGCTCCCGTTTTATAGATGGAATATTAAGAGTTATTGGACACTGTAAAAAGGATCATGAGGTGAATGAAAATGTAATGGAAACTCTTGGCGGTGAATGTTTGCAGTTATTCATTCTAAACTATGCCTGTGATTGTTTTTACCACAAGTGTCCACTTATTGTCGAGATGCATTGTATCACTTTTATTAATGTATGTATAGGCTGACACGACATAGCGTAACTGGCAAATAACTACGTTATTTAGAACTTAATGGTTATAAAGCTTAGGATGACCAACTATTTAAAATAATTTAAGTTGCTGTCGGAGAGACAATACGGATTTCGCGATGGTAGATCGGCGCAGGATGCCATATGGTGCGTGACTGACAGGGTTATGGCCGAGATGGATAACGAATCTCAAAGTATGTGCATTTTAGTGAATTTTTATTTAAAAAAAATTCACTAATAGAGCAAAAATTTTTTCAAATGAACGCGAACTAGGACCCCCTAGAACCCATATCCGGGGTCAGTTTCAATTTTTATATGTTTATATATATATATATATATATATATATATATATATATATATATATATATATATATATATATATATATATGTATGTATCCGTCTGATAACTCAAAAAATAATTAATCGATTTCAATGAAACTCGGCAAGTGCCTTTCTTTTATTAATGGCTTGGATAAGTTCGTTAGTCGGGAAAATCGGACGAGGTTTTCCGGGAAAATTTTGAGTTTTCTTTCGAAACAAAAATTTTTTCTCCGAAAATAACAAAGCTGCTTTAATGAAATTGACTACATATGTTGCCTTGGGAGGACCTTACTACGTACCAAAATTCAACTTTCTAAGTTTATAGAAAATTGAGTTATTAAAATTTTAAATTTTCTTCCGAAAATTACAAAGTTATTTTATTGAAATTTGGTGGATAGCTTGCCCTAGGAAATACCTTACTATATACCAAATTTAAACTTTCTAAGTTGATAGAAAATTGAGTTATTCAGATTTGAAGCATTTAATAAAAATTCACTACCAAGACGCACTTGCTGCGTCCCGAGCTTTTTGATATCTTATTTGTTATGATCTCGCGAAATGATCTTGCGAAAGCCTTTGACATTGTGGACCATGGGCAGCTGTTGGGGAATTTGGTTTGATTCCAGATAACTTACGATTCATTTAAGCAAGTCTAAACGTTTGCGTTTTTAGTAAACTTTTATTTAAAAAAATTCACTAATAGATAGGTATCGATGGTGAGACTTTATAATTTTTTTTTTCAAATAAGCTCGAACTAGGACCCCCAGAACCCATATCCGGGGTCAGTTTCGATCTTTATATGTTTATATATATATATATATATATATATATATATATATATATATATATATATATATATATATATATATATATATATATATATATATATATATATATATATATATATATATGTTGCCACTCAAAAAAATAATTAACTGATTTCGATGAAACTCGGCAAGGGCCTTTTTTTTATTAATGGCTTGGATGAGTTCGTTAGCCAGGAAAATCGAGCAGGGTTTTCCGGGAAAACTTTGAGTTTTCTTTTGAAAAAAAATTTTTTCTTCGAAAATTACAAAGCTGTTTTAATGAAATTTAATGGATATGTTTCCTTGGGAGGGACCTTAGTACGTACCAAAATTCAACTTTCTAAATTTATAGAAAATGGAGGTATTAAAATTTTGAATTTTCTTTCGAAAAAAGATTTTTTCTCCGAAAATTACAAAGTTTATTTAATTAAATTTGATGGTTATGTTGTCTTAGGAAAGACCTTACTACATACCAAAATTAAACTTTTTAAGTTTATAGAAAATTGAGTTATTCAAATTTGAAGCATTTAATAAAAATTCACTACCATAACGCACTTGCTGCGTCCCGAACTTTTGTAACTATGCCAGCGCCTTGCCATTATAAGCGGCTTTAAAGATTAATAAGGATGGAACTGTGCGGATAGATGTGAATGCGGTAAAATACCTGGGGGTGTCAGTGGACTGTCATCTGAGATGGGATGAGGACATAGCCAATCAGATGTGCAAAAAAAATCCAGGAAGCAGCAAGTGCGTTACGGTAGCGAATTTTCATTAAATGCTTCAACTTTTTATAGGTCAATAATAAGTCTATAAACCTAGAAAGTTGAGTTTTGGTGGAGTAAGGTATTTACGAGGGCAACCAACCAAATTTCATCAAAATAACTTGGTTATTTTTTTGATAGAAATTTTTTTTTCGGAAAAATTATTTTTTTAAGTTTTGCGGTTTCACCACCGATACCTATCTATTAGGGATTAAAAAAATAATAAAAAACGCTCAATTTTTTTTTAAAATAAAAATTCGCTAATAAGAACAAAACAGAAATTTCACCTAGAAAAAAGAGGTAACAAGTACACGATGCTCCCATCCAAGAACTGACCACGCCCGAGCTTGGTTAACTTCGCTGATCGCAGGGGAACCGGTTTTTACAACGTGATATAACTGTTCACTAGATATGATTATTTATCCAAGGTTTATATATTCCTTATTAATTTTTAAGTTTCGATTTTAAATAAAGTAGGTACTGAAGTAATAACTACTGAGCTAGGAAAGAACTAATTTATATTTGGCGAGATAGGCTATATACCGTTTCCTCAACCGGCAAATCGAGGTAATGTCAGTATATTTTGCAGATAATTAACCCCCCAAAGGATATAAGTATATGAATAAAGTTAATTGAAGTTGAAGTTGACGTGTGGCCCTTGCTTATTTAAAGTTGAGCAGCGCCGGGCACGGTCAATTCCTGGATGGGTGATGGGTTTGTCACCTTGACTGAATCGGATGTTTATAGAAAGTTTTTTTAAAATGAATTTTCATCGAATTTTTGTGTTATTTTTTGTAAAAAACTGTAAAAGTGAATTTTTGCAGAAAAAATTGTTTTTGTTTGTTTTTTTTTGTGTAAAAATTATTTTAGTGTCTTCGTGAAAAATTTTTTTTGGTGTTTTTCATAATCCTTTTGTTAATTTTATAAAAAAAACTGTAAAAGTAAATTTTTGTAGAAAACATTTGTTTTGTTTGTTTTTTTTTGTGTAAAAATTATTTTAGGAAGTTTTCGTAAAAAAATTTTTGTAGTGTTTTTCGTAAACCGATATTTTTAGCGAATTTTGATGAAAATCTGTTAATGTCATTTCGTGAAAAAATTTGGCGAATTGTCGCAGCATAATTTTTCAGCAGATTTCAAGAAGAACATTTTCTAGCAAACAGGTTTCCTGAACATTTTTAAAATAATTTTTTTATTGCCCTATCAGCGCTATGTAATGAACGTGTCTTATGCAATGAAGCCGTTTTCCGTTTTTCTCCCTATATTTGCAGTAATTTATCTTTTCCTTTGATTAGCGCTGTTATTTCTTAATACAGGAAAAACATTAAGTCTCCCAATAACAACCAGGGTTCATCTACGAAACTCAAAGAAAATAATAAAGTTTTAGGTGATTGTTTAAGTTTAAAATCCCACATAAGTCAAATGTGCAAACAATTATCTTCAGCGATCTACTCAATCCATAGAATCAGATACTTTATAGGTGAAGGTGCTGCAAGAGTGACTTACCATGCACACTTCCAAAACATTGATGCTTTGCTGTGAAGATCCTCGCCACATGCAGAGTCTTTCTGCAACGGAAAAGAGCCTACAGAGCGATTACTAACGTTCCTGAGGCCCACAGTTGTAGAGAGCCATTCCAGAAATATTATATATATATATATATATATATATATATATATATATATATATATATATATATATATATAATGTCAAATTTTTGTCCTAGAAGAATTTAAATTTTTGGAGAGATATAGTTGTAGAAAAGTAATTATTTTTATACCAAAGTAAATTTAAATATAAAATGCTACAGTGGATGTATTGGTGAGATTTGGGATGGCAGGGGAGAGAAGTTCAGAGGAAATTTGGAAAGTGGCAGAAGAAAACCGTTTGACAGTTTGATTTTTTTGGAAGAAGTTTAAAATTATGTAATTTTGCGACATGCTGTATAATTAAGATGACAATAAATAACTATAAGTATGAGTATATATATATATATATATATATATATATATATATATATATATATATATATATATATATATATATATATATATATATATATGTATATAATTTATAACAGGATTTTAAACACGGCATTTCTGTATACTATACAAGGAGAAAGGTTAAGGGCAAGGCCGCAAGGAGACAACAGCCTACACATGTTTCAAGCTTATTAGCTATCATCAGTACGGTATAGCCAGGTGATGATGGGAATACTCTGGATGAAGAAGCAAAAATACACGAAGTCACAACAGACAACCAGTGCACATTTGCAGCATCATTCGTGTTAAAAATCCTGTTATAAATAGTATGACTCCTGAGCTCCGGATGCTCACGCAGATGATTTCTTTGTCTCCGAGGCGATTTTGGTTGTTGCCCTCGAATTGAGGGTCTTCCGAATGATGCTGCAAATGTGCACTGGTTGCCTGTTGTGACTCCGTGTATTTTTGCTTCTTCATCCAGAGTGTTCCCATCATTACCTGGATATACCGTACTGATGATAGCTAATAAGCCAAACACGTGTATGCGGTTGTCTCCTTGCGGCTTTACCCTCAACCTTTCTCCTTATATATATATATATATATATATATATATATATATATATATATATATATATATATATATATATATATATATATATATATATATCTGTCTTCCTTACGTTTATGAACAAGCCAGTTTAATCTTCCACAAGCAGGTTCACAGTTACGGAACTAGCGGTAAAAGTGAACCTGCCATTCCCCATCAGAGAATATGCCGCACGAAGAAGTGCCATAAATTGTTTAATTTACTTCCAGCACTAGTAAGGGAATTACCTAGAAGACAATTTACATCTGTGTTAAAAAGAGAATAATTATTAGAGAGCCCTATATATTCAATTGAAGAATTTAATTTTAATTAACTAATGTCTGCTAAGTGAATATTGGAACCTGTGATGAGCAGTAATTCGTACACATGGAGAACCCAAATCACCACAGCACATCTTTTAAGGACCTGCTGACAATGTTAAGAATTTTTCAACAAAGTTAGTGTCATCAGAGGATGAAAAATGAATAATTTTACATCCTCTGATGAAGTTAACGTTGTTAGTGAAACGACCGTCAGGATTTTCAAATATGTGTTGTGGTGATTTGGGTTCTCTAAGTGTAGTTAACTATTGTGTGTTTTGTTAGCTCATTTTATATCTTGTTGTTATTTCATATATATTTTGTCACCTGCCCTTTGTGATGTAAAAGTCAAATATACAATTATTTGATTGGTGACGAACCGTGCAATCGCTGATGGTTAAATAAGTGTTATGTAAATGTTATGTGATGATATCGACGCACCTTATAGAGCGGAACCATCGTTCACTTAGTTTCGCTGCTAGCTGTTTTTAAGGCTAAGTACAACGAACATCATTCCTTAAGACTTTCTTTGATTTCAGCTTCAATTGCATAGGGCCATTAGTTGAATCACTGTCTAGTGTGTATAAAATATTTATCAATGAAACCTAATGTTTCCATAAAATAAATTTTGGGTACATTCCTAAAAATAAGCTGAAAGTAATAACATCATTTCCAATCTTACGTAGCACACGGTCTATTTTCATCGCTAAGCAGTATTAATATTTGATGTTAATAATATAGTCTGATATCTGTGTTGTAGAAATGTGCATTGATTTTTCCTTTTTCTTTTGCAGGTAAGCCAGAACAGTAAACTGAAAACAGGAACAGCGCCCTCGAAACTGCCGCATTATTCTCCTATCTGATGAACCAAATATGCGGGTAGTGCTTCGGTAGGTCCTTTTATATCTATTATTTCCGTTCCTTTTTGCTTATCTCCTACACGATCTGTCTACTTCCACTGCTACCATTGCTGCAAACAGTTGTTCACTCCTCCATGTCTTTCATTTAGGCGCTTTATGCCACTCTCCGGATTCAATGAGAAAAGAAAACCATCGATTCACCGTTCGCTCCAAGAAAAATTCCCATTGCACGTGGAAAAAAATATATGCGATCCAAGTATTTGATATAAAACATTCAATTTAAAGTATACGCCAAGTTTTCTTGCTAACTTTTATTCAGATACGCGATTACAGCGCTCCCTGGCGCTACTCAGAGGATATAACTCGCATAGGAGACCATTTATCAAGAAGGCGTTGCATTCAAATGGCATTCCCCGGGGTCTAAGCTTGCCGATGAAAACAATTGCGTATCGGAATAGAGTTGTATCAGATTATGGACTGTGATTTTGTTGGGAAATTGAAAAATTAAGAGGAATTTTCTTGGCGACCGGATGAATTTTCCTTCTCCGGAGACGGAATTCGTTTGAATGGCCGAAACTGAAGGCGCTGACCGGGGGAAATTAAATAAAAGGGAAGACGACGCACGGTAGCATGCCGTGACAATCTGTCATCCCAATTTTCTTATATAACCTTGTTAGATACGCAATCTAGTGACCCTCCAAGACGTACTATGCGTTATGGTAAAGGAGACGTAATTTAATTTTGTTTTAATTTAAATGAACATCACTTATTATCATCATTTAACGCAGTGATTAGAGTCTTAGCGAGTAACGGAGATAACTTGAAATGATTTATGAAGCACTTAATTGTTTTCGCGTAATTCAAATTAAGGGATAATTTATAATCTTCACTTGTAATGCAATTTTGCTTTGTTCCTTAGTCAGGTTTTCTATAATCGAGCCATTTTGTAAGTTTATTTCACTGTTTGAAAGATCTAGGTCACAATATTTATAATGTTTAGTCAATAATTAATTGTTGTTGCCCTTACTTAGTGAAACCGTTCCATAATAAATACGGATGTAGAGGCATCTTGTTTGGCTTCACAAGTGCCTTGTGATCTTCTATGCAACAATTTTCTCTTATAAAGGCATCGTTGGGCAACGAAAATGTAATTTATCAGGTTTTCGACGTATCGCTACAGAAGCACAAATAAATTCTTAAATTTTATTAAAACCTCCATACAGATAGATAAGAAAAAGCTAAGAATAGTATAGGTTTCTTAGATTACATCATTAGAAAGTTGGAAAATAATTTACTTTTCTTCTATTTTGTTTCTATTTCTTCTACTACTTAGTTTTCGATATTTTTTATTTTTTTATTTCAACAACATACCACGAGTGCTCACAGTCTAAATACTATCGTACCGTGGCTGTCGACAAGTAGGAAAGGGGCAACTTGTTAATTCTGGACTTGATGGTTTGGAGGTTCGGAGAGAAGGAAAAACATGTGCCGGCAAGGAATTCCACAACTTGGAAGTCCTCGGGGCTAAAGAGCGGGCATAACAAGATGCTTTATGTCTGATGACATGGACAGTAAAATGGTGCATTCGCTCTGTTCCCCTGGTAGATCTGTTGGGGGCAGTAGGTTGAGGAACTACGGAAGAAAGCTCCTTTGAGCAGTGCTCATGCAGATATCTGTAAAAGAGAGGGAGGTCACCTACGGCACGTCGGTGGGCAAGGGATGGCAGCCTTTGGGTGAGGGAAGGGTCACCGATGAGACGCATAACTTTCTTCTGAATGGAGTCCAGCATAGCGAGCATAGAAGCGACAGCGGCACCCCAAATGTGGGAGCAGTATTCGAGGTTTGGCCTTATTTGTGAAGTATATGAGGTATAGAGATTAGCTGGTGAAAAGTATTTGCGAGCCCGGAAGAGGAAACCTAATTTCTTAGCAGCCGCTTCTGCAATTGATGCGACATGTTGGTGCCAATTGGGATTTCTATCCACAGAAATGCCAACAAGTGAAAATGACTCATTACTTTGAATAACTTGGTTGTTTATTATATACAGGAAACATAGTTACACAGACACAAGTATACCGATTTTGCCACCCTTTTTTACAAAAGGTACGTCAGCCAAAGTTTCTCGGCCTATCATAGATCCAAGGCATCGCAGCGTGTAAAACTGACACTTGTTCATCACGACGTCATAAGTCACGGAAATTGAGTTGTTATTAAATTCCTTACTCGAGAAGGTCTTCCACTTCAAAGCAGTAAAGATCGCCTGCATCGGTTGTATGGGAAAAATTCTTCGCTTATTCTATAGTAAAAGATTGATCAAAATGGTTTAGAATGGGGCAGGAATCCTTAAAAGATGACATAATAACAGGAAGGACGGTGGAAGTGGTGTCTGAGAACAATATTGCCCTTGTTGAGGATCTCATATTAAGTGATCGACGCTTGCAACTCAGAGAATTATCAAAATGTCGGGGCTTTCAAGTACAGGCGTTTGCCAAGTCTTTTACGGACATTTAGGCATAAAGTTAGTACAAGGTGGGTCCGCAAGCATCTTTCAGCAGTTCAGTGTCAGCGTCGTGTTGAATGTGCCCGATCCTTTTTGGACCTCTGTAGAGAAAACCCTCTGGACGTGTTGAAGACAATCGTCGCAGAGGATGAAACTATGGTTCACTACTATGATCCTTTGTAGAAAAAGAAGTCGATGGAATTGAATCGTAAAGGAAAAGCACCCCGAAGAAAGTTTAAGGTCTGTCAGTGGACAAAAAGTGATGGCTACGATTTTTTGGGATTGCGAGGGTATTCTTCTAATAGAGTTTAAAGAACACCACAGTCGCCAGGGTATATTATGCAACACTCCTGCATAAATTCTACAAATTATTCGGGAGAAAAGACTACAAAAATGTAGTCGCTTTATGCGGTTATTTACTGTGGGTGTATGTTGAGTATCAATAATATGTTTTGCAAATGTAGGTACCTTGTTTTAAAATTCTAAGAAAACATTCTCTGTTGGGAGACGACTGATTTCATCATCTTCGCTCCCCTTCCTTTTGCGCTTTTCACGGTTAAGTTTTATTTGATTATAGTGTATATAGAGTGATACACTTGAACAATTCGCTATGAATCCTCGTTATTTTGTAGAGCATTTGCTCTCTAAAATGCCCTTTGTAGATTGAATTTTAGTAAGGCCTATAATCTCCAACTATTCATAAAGCGATTGCACCTATCTTGTGACACAGTAATCAAGTACATGATGTCTTCAAGGCACATACGCTTCGCCTTTCATAAACCGATTCTTAAAAAGGGTATTACAAACAAATTTGCAAGAACAAATTGACATTCTGATATAATTGAAAAAATGAAATGCCTTCAACAGCAGCAAACGGTTGTTATATTGTCGATTAAAGCTCAGGCACAACTTAGTGGAAATAAGAAAGCAGATTTGTATGCAAAAAAATGCTTCGAGAAATGGCCTAGGCTTTAATTATCACAGCAGGAGTGATCTCTTTCCACAGACAAAAACTCTTTGTAGAGCGAAATGGTAACATTATTGGTACAAATAGCCCACATCTGCTCCTCGGCGCTTAATCGAATATAGGTCACGGCATCTTCTTCCATACCACCTCCACAAGCTAAAGGCCAAAGATGATCCTTGATACCCTTGTGATCCTTCAATCATAGGTGACTTGAACCATATTATAATTTCTTACAATAAGCACTCGAGACCAAGAGAGAAGCTGATGGCTACAATCTGGAATGAAAAACTATCACTACCTCTCAATGTAATAACTTTTATGCAGGAAGCGTACAATAATAGAAGGGTTATGTCAGTTTTTATAGACTTTATTATGAATGCCAACTTTATTAGATATATTTCGACCCAATCTACTAAGTGAAGACTGGAACCTGTGATGAGCACTGATAAGCACACTTGGAGAACCCAAATCACCACCACACCTTTTAAGAAACCTGACGATTGTTTCACTAACCAAGTTAGCGTCATCAGAGGATGAATAATTATAAATATCTTGTATCCACAACTCTACTTATATTCTTCGTCAGGTAGTCTGTCACTAACGAGGACGTTCAACGACACCAAAAATTAGGACATTTCGTTTGGAGGAAATATCTCTATTCTTTTATTTATTATCGGACGTGCTTATGCCGGTATTTATTTTGTAAAGTAATCTATCAGGAGACTATCCATAGGTGGCAGAGCACTATTCATATACTTCTTATTATTACTATAGGTATATATATATATATATATATATATATATATATATATATATATATATATATATATATATATATATATATATATATATATACTTTCAAAGGCGTTTATCAAACATTTTTTTATTAATCTCAGATTCTCCTTATTAACGTGGTGATTATTATCCCAAATATGTCGGGCGATGGAAGATCTATCTATAGTACCGTATCTTAATTGTGCCAAATGTTGTTTGAATCTAATTCCAATAGATCTTTTTGGTTGTCCGACGTATTTAAGATCACAATCTTCACAACTTATTTCATAAGTTTCCGACACTTTTGTCGTACTATCCTTGCCTTTTGGGTTACCTAGCAAATTTTTAAAAGTATTTTTTTGTCGAAAATGTTAGTTGCAAATTGGCTTGTTTAAAAATAATACCTAGACCCCTCGTGATTCGATGTTTAAATGGTAAGCAAACAATTTTTTTTCTGATGTCTCTCTTTTAAAAGGCGTTGATTTCGCTTTTCATTGTTTTCATTTTTTTGTTTTCTGTTTGTTAATTAATTTCTCCACTAGGCAAGCAGTGTATCCGTTACATTCGGCCACGTTCTTAGTATATTAAGAACGTGGCCGAATGTAACGGATACACTGCTTGCCTAGTGGAGAAATTAATTAACAAACAGAAAACAAAAATATAAAATATACTATTATTCTTTGGTATATCTACTTTTACTTACAGGAAAATTAATTAACCTGTTTACTAGAAAATTCAGACGTGCCATTTTTTGCGTACGTATTATGTGAGTCATTCGGAATGTAGCTTAGAGTGGTGGTTTCCTTTCTATGGACATCGAATTCTAAAGTGTCTTTATTTTTGATAACTAGTACATATAGAAAGGGTAATTTATTATTAATTTCTAATTCGTGGGTAAATTTTATAGAGTGAGATCTATTGTTTAATTTGGCAATAAAATCTTCTATTTTGCAAATGTGGGTGTGTGGTATCATCCACGTAACGAAAGCACAGCCTAGGAAAATACTCACATTCACTTTCAAGATCTCTTTCAAATCTAGACATGAAAAGGTCTGCATTAAATGGTGCTGCGATGTTAGGAATACAGGTATAAAGTTCGTTCAAAAAGTTAAACTTTAAGCTAGAATATGAAGAATGGTGCAAATTTCAGAGGAAAAGGTTTGTAGTAATTAACGCGAAGCCGGTTAAGAAAATTAATATACAAAATAAAAAATAATAATTAAAAACTGGTAAAATGTCAAATTAAAAACAAAAAACCAGTTCCTCGGAAAATGTACCTTCTAGAAAATCTTCTCTGTTTGCTTACCACTTAAACCTCCAATCACGAGGGGTCTAGATAGCATATTTAAGAAAGCCAATTTGCAACTAACATTTTCTTCAAAAAGTACTTTAAAAGCTAGCTAGGTAACCCAAAAGACAAGGATGGTACGGCCAAAATGTCTGGAATTTATGATAAAGATTGTGATCTTAAATACGTCGAACAAACAAAAATATCTATTGGAATTAGATTCAAAGAACATTTGGCACAATTAAGTTACGATATTATACATAGATCTTCCGTCGCCCGACATATTTGGGATAATAATCACCCATAGGAGAATGTAAAATTATATATTATATTATACAAAATGTTAGACAACCAGAACAGCTAAACGCCGTCGAAAGTATATATATATATATATATATATATATATATATATATATATATATATATATATATATATATATATATATATATATATATATATATATATATATTGCTAAATATAGTAACAATAAGAAGTGTATGAATCTCGCTCTGCCGGCCATGGGTAGTCTCCTGATAGATTACGTTACAACATAAATACCGGCAGAAGCCCGTCCGATAGACAATATAAGGATACATATATTTCCGCCAAACGAAATATGTTAATTTTTGGTGTTGATGCACCTCCCTAAATCGTTAGTGACCGACTACCTGTAGAAGAATAGAAACAGTTTGTGGATATAAGATATTTAGAATTATTTATCCTCTAATGACGCGAAAACTTGATTAGTGCAACGATCGTCAGGTTTTTTTACTGTGTTGTGGTGATTTGGGTTCTACAAATATGCTTATTAAACCCAGTCTAGCTACAGTACATAGATAATCTAAGTTAACTATAGAAGTAAGCATTTTGCAAAATCCATGCGTTTATTTCCCATGTCTTAATATTCAACCTTGTGCCTCTCAAAGTCACCATGATAGACCCCATTGGTTTGTAGTTTGTGCCTGTTTCTTTACAAAAGTTTTAATTGGTTTTTAAATTCTTTAGATTTTAGTTAGACCTAGGAAGTATTACTTGCCAGTATTATTATCACCCTATGAGGTGAGCATTAAACCTAATTCTAAATCTTCTTGAATATACACGAAACCTTTAACATAATCCTTGCTTATTGGAGTATAAAACACTTGTAAATGATAAATATTGCTGGGTAAAATTGGGTATCCGGAGAGTCGCTGAATAAGCTAGCCAAATAAAAATAGAGAAAGAAACTGTAGACAACATACAATGAACTCTGTTTCTGATACCATAGAAGACATATTGGAGTAAATGCCTAGACAGCTCTCCAAATATTTCAGACGATGTTGATGAGACAAGCTACTCAGACATGCATAACCTTTTCAGTTATTGTGAGAGATCAAAATGAATAACTTCGACGTTACATTTAGAATTTATATGGATGTTATCAGTAAATAATTTGTTGAGATATTAGCTTGGCGTATGTCCAAAATTGAACCATATATTCCATTTATTACCCGTCATTTATAGACATTCAATAACGACGGGAAATGCCAACGAATTGTAAATATGCTACCACATTGAACGGCGTCTTGTATTTTATATCGGTTTGGTATATTCGTAGAAAATTTTAAACTCGTCTGATTTTCCTGCCAAAAGTTAATCGTGATTCATAAAAGGACATACTCCATCGAAGGCAAAAATCAGGAAAAAAAGATCATTGCTATACAGGGAGGTCCAAAAGTAATGGTAAAAAATCAAGCAGTAAGTAGATTCTTCGTGTCAAATTAATACGATTTAGCCAAACTTACATCAGTCCCAAAGTCATTTTAAAAGAGGTCCAGTTCCAGAAAGCCTTTTGAAATATATAATCAGAATAACCAATTACGATATCAATATGTTTTGATTGGTATTGGTTCATAACGGCATATAATCTCCATCTGTACCTATAGCTCATGCAGTTTATATGAAGGAATCATACGAAAACATGCCAGTTCTTTTAGAACATATCCGTGAGGAATCCGTGAAACATTTTATGCATATTTGGCAGCTTGCCTTGCAATTATATTTTGTATACTTCGGATTTGGACAGTAATTTATTTTTGTTTTCCGAATGCGTTCTCCATGCCTTTGGCATGTGGGTCCCCAAGAAAACCTTTGGAGTAACTAAGCCGAAATGGCCTTGGCTGGTAAATAACAATAAAACTTTAATGAAAGAAAAGATATGAGGCTTTACTCAAATTTAGAGGATCTAGGGATAACAGGGAATGGAACGGATATAAAGACCTTCGAAATTTTACACTTAAATGTCTAACACAAGAAAAGCGATTTTCCTTGGAGTTTGCTTTTCGACGTCGTGACTCAAAACATTTTTTGAGAATACTTATTTACGCGTTGCAGGCCGCGATGAGAGGCAAATACCTTAACATTTGTCAAATCCCAACAACATAAATGATTACTTTTGTTCTAATTATGAGATGAGTTTCAACTGCGGTTCAATAATTCAGCTTTATGGTACCCTTGAACCCATAAGTCCAGACTGTTTCAGTTTTAAGCTGGTTAGCCTGGAGGAAGTACATGAGGTTTTATTTTCCATGTCTGATGCTGGTTGTGGTATCGACGAAAATTCTATTGACATGCTGCGCTTCTGTATCCCTTTCATATATAGGTAGATAAGATACTTAATGAATTGTCGTCTTGAAAGAGATATCCCTCGGTCCGCTTAGAAAATAGCTCTTGTAACGCCTTTACCAAATATTTTGTTTTTGCGATCTGAGACCTATTAGTCTTCTACCCGCTTTGTCGAAGATTTTTGGAAAAAAAATATGTTTTTTTAGATGCTCAAATACATCGAAGGTCAATAAAACATCTTGCCGGATTACCAGGCGGGCTTTCAAAAGGGGTAGAGTACTGCTTGTGTTTTGATCAATGTAGTGGATGACGTAGTGAGTCATATTGATAACAAGGAAATGGTTGCCCTAATTTTACTAGATCACTCTAAAGCCTTTGATACTTTTTGTTCAATCATGAGCTTATGTGCTCTAAGCTTAGATATTACATGTTTCCAATGTCGTCTATACGTTTGATAAGATCCTACTTGAATGGTAGTTATGGTTGACAATATGTTGACATTATGTTGTCGCCTCAGCTTGTTCCTTTAGGCGTAGCTCAAGGATCAATACTCGGTCCTCTTTCATTTATTATGTATACTTCTGACCAATAAATCGGTCTAATGTAACTTGAGCTCACGAATCCAACGGTCGCCTCGAATAGATCTAGCTTGATTATTAAGCGAGATAAGGGCACTTAAAGTTGTGTCAACGGAAAAAAAACCTTGTCTGACTAAAAACCTCATAACTCAGCTTTGTAGTTACAAAATCGTACTAAACGGCAACCGATTTGAAATATTCCAATAGTAACACTTTAACTAAAAAAATTAAACTAAAAATTAGTCAACTATATATGAAAAGTTAATATTAAAATAAAACATGTATTATGCGGAAAAATGAAAATTTTAAGGATGGTCTGTTTTAACGACGGAATAATAGATGATGAGATACAAGGCCAAAGTGGCTGCATATTATATGGTACTGGTACCGACTGTTCATTATGGGTCTAAAATTTGGGTGTGTCTGGCAAAGCACGTAAGAATATTGAATGCTGTTGGAATGGACTACCTGAGACGAGAACTAAATCAAGGGAACACAGAGTTAAAGTTAATGGGTCCTGAGCGAATGTAATGTAGAAAAGTCTGATATTGACCTTAGATGGTTTGGTTACACAGAACGAATAGATAATGATAGAATAACAAGTAGAATTTATGGAGAGCATGTAGATGGTAAGAGAGGCCTTGGAAGACTCAGGAAAGTTTGGTCGGATGTTGTTGGCGACATATTAAAGAAAAAAGAGGTCAGAAGTTTACGTAATAGGACAGTGTATATGCGAAGATGTATAAATATAGAAGAAGCGAAAATAGCTTTTCAGAACAGCAGTTAATGGAGAAATACTGTTAATAAATAACATAAGCTTTGTGGTGTCTATCCCTTTGTGGGAATGGCGTGACTGGTAGTAGTCGTATCAGTATAATCTATTGAGGTAATATGTATAATATAATTCTAAATATTTACATAAACATAAGGTCGATTAAGTTATTTGTTGCCTAATAGATTTACCGTTTTATTCTCAAAAAGCTATTTTCAAACCAACAAAAGGAAACATCATGTAAATACGTTGGTAAAGTTATAAAACAACCCTCAAGGCATCAAAGCAGTATAACATTGAACGTGCGGATGAACACCTAACCATTAATTTTCGTGTTTTGTAACTTTGTAAAATGACGCTTAAATTTACAAATGTTCAGGCCTAAGCCTAAGCCAAACTATGTAGTATCAAGATCTCAGAAGAGAGCAATACAAATAACAGACACGTGCTACGTGTGCGGGAGTGACGTCGAGATTCACAGCCTACTGTGTTCTAGCAGTTTACAGGGCGTAAGAACGTGGATTACTAAACAACGGCCGCCTTGGGAGCCATTTCACTCAAAGCACCACATGCGGACGGATCTCTATCCACTATCGTAGTGTCTTTTTGCCGGCAGGATGCTCTCGCGCTAACTCTGCAGACTCTCCTCTTCACTTGCTACTGTCGAAGATTTGTAGGGCTTTCACCTAGCATGGTTATTAAGTGGTAATGACTTTTGTTGTTCTAAGAGACGTTACTGCAGTGAGGTAATTGTTGGAAGCGCGTTTGAATGTTTTAACGATTATTGCGTAACCCAGTTGGAAGGTTGTGTAAACTTGGTGTTAGATCTGTATAAGAGTACATGAGTGTCGCATTAAACGGATAAACAGTCTTTAGAATATACAGTAATTATTCACTGTGTAAATCATGTTACCATATGTTGTTTATGAGAGGATGAAAGCAGAAACATTGTCTTATCATAATTGTTGTTTATCGTGCACTTCAGTCTTTCTTAAATTGTCGTTGGTCAGTTTAACCCTTTCAAGCACGAATTTTAATGTTATTTCCAATTCTAATGACATTTGGTATATATCATCTTAATGTGTAGAAAAATGATGTAGTACACTTCTTTGTTGCAAAAAAACATTTATTTTAACTTGTGCAAGTGGTTTCGATATGAAACCACAATGCAAGTGAACATATACAAAATCGAAAGATTACATATATTTTATATTATTGATGATAAGTTAGAAAACAGTTTCTTTCTGCCAGTAAACAAAACCCGACTTTACACTGTATGCAGCTCCACCTGGTTCGATGAGGTTTTTCGGCCGTACTACACTGAGCACAGCGTCTTCATGTTCCGTGCACAGGTAGGTGTTTTGCTTGATCACGCCGTTGATCTATTGGTACATAAAGCTTGAATCTGGATACAACTTTTTTAGTAGAAGATGGCCTTCCACAAGAGCCTCTTGAAACAGAAGCCCCAATCAAACTATTACTTCACATCGGAAAATTTTGAGACTCATAGCACTTTTGGTCCTCCGTTTGAATATTATATATGAGTTGACTACTGATGTATCGAGAAAATGCCAAAATAGACGGTGGTACCATTTTCGGGATTTCCGATCGATGGCGTAGTAAGATTTCATCATATCAGCTATGTCAACTCCACCCATATACCTTCGGTAGTCTACAACTGCTTTAGGACAATTGACTTCAGTCATACTTCTATCTTTCTCCCTTTTATTCACTTTAGTTTGATCTGTAAAAGAATGTATAGTAGAGAGCATCTGAATAGTTCTTTTGTCCTTCCACTTGATACAATATACTTTGTCTCTATAAACTGCCCAATCAAAATCACCTCGATTCATTTCCTTATCGCCTTTCAATCCAGTGGGAAGATTTTTTCTGTTTGCGCGTACAGTTCCACACTCGCAGATTTTATTTTCTTGTAAAGAAAGTAAAAGGTCAGTTGTTGTGAAATAGTTATCAAAGTAAGCGTGGTGTCCTTTCCTTCGAGACCCTTAGTCATGTCAAGCACTACCCGTTCACCTAAACCGTTCTCAGATTTATCTTGTTGCTTTCCTGTATATAATTCAAAATTACTTAGATAACCTTCTTTATTGGCGAACGCCCAGATTTTAAACCCCCTTTTTACAGGTTTCATTGGCATGTATTGCTTGAAAGCTATTCGGCCTTTGAACATCACCATGCTTTTATCAACTGACACTTCTTTTGATGGGCAATAATATTTCTGGAAGTTTTTCTTTAGGAGTTCAATGTATGGTCTGATTTTAAACAATTGATCAAAACCGGGCTCCTCTTTTTTGCCATTGTGGCATTGTCATTGCAATGAAGGCTAGTTAGCAGGGAGCCAAAGCGGTTTACGCCTATTTTTGATGCTATGAAATCATCACGTAGTTCTCGACGCGAAGACAAGTAATCGCGAAAGGAGGGAGACTTTTTTATACCCATAAGCAAATTTACCGCTATAAAAATTTTCGTTTCCTCAGTTGTCGAAATAAAGTTTCTTTTTTCCTGGGTGACATACAAGTTTGTTTGTTCTGTAACCAGACGAATAGCATCGCCAAAAATAAGCAAGAAGAAATATATAGGTTTTGTGACATTATGTGGTACTTCAGAGCTGGGACCAGTTAGTTGCTGAAAATGATTTAGATTCGGAGCAATTTCTTGTTTTCTCCAGTTCACAAAGTTGATAAGTGGTATATCATCTTCTAAATCGCCTGGATCGTCATCTATGTCGCTCCCAATTGCCAAATCGTCGTCACTTAAAATAGTGTCCTGGGCAATCGCTTCGGTAGTTTCATTATTTTCAATGATGTCTTCAATCATTTCTTCCTCTTCTTCCTCATATTCGCTTATTACTGACTCTCTATCAGAAGGAATTTCATCAAGCAGAGCGTAAGCTTTATCCGAGGTTAGTTTTGACAAATCGATTCGTTTTTTCATCACTTGCGACAAATCAATTTGATTTTCCATCTTAACCTAAACAAATTTACTTTAGTGCATTGCACGCACACTGGTTTCGCCGCGAAACCATATCCGGTCAACAAAAACAAATTTAATTTACTGCAAGCACACTGGTTTCGCCGCAAAACCATATCCGATTGACAAAGTAAAAACAATAAATTATGTAAAACAAGTAATATTCTTACCTTTCTATTAGTGCCTCAGTAACACAATCGCCAAAAAAAAAAACGGAGTAGTTATAACACTTTTTACGAAAATGTAGACAAAAAACGAAATCCTTCATAAAACGTGGTTTCTTTGGCAAATTCTAACGAATACTAGCAATACAGTGTTCGCCAATTGCAAACTTGCGATGGAGACCAATAGATGGCGCACTAATACCCAAGTAGAAAGTGTGGTTTCACTTTAAAACCAGTCTACATATAGAAAAAAAAACATTAGGTAAGTGGTTTCTGTGCGAAACCACTTTGCTTCAAAGGGTTAAAGAAAGCTAGAGGGATATAAGCCATTTGACATATTATCTTTACTTTGTATCTTTACTAAAATTTGTATCGATCATATAATCCTACTAATGGTTATGAAACTTTCAATATTTTTCTTTCAATAATAATAACAAAAATGATAACATCAAATACCGCTTATGTAATGCCAAGAAAGGAAGAAAGGCCGGATCACATTGTTTCTCGATTCTCAATGTTGGCTCCTAAAGCTCAACTCGACCGACGAAATAGAATTTTGAAGATAGTTTACCAGATGCTGCAAGAGAGAAAAATAGGGTTAAAGAAAACTGTGACTTGTTACCAATATAAATCACCACCCATCTGCTTATACATTTCTTTAAATTAATATAATTGGCAGTTAGATAAATTAATACATAAATCACACCATATAAATAATAGAAAAAAAAAGTTTGTTGTAAGTATCAAACTACCGAAAGGTAGAGATAGCATCAAGGTCCACAGAACCCCATTCTCTCTTCCACTCAACCTTTTACACTTATAACCTAAAAATATATACACACATCATACTATATATGCACAACCAGATGTGTTGTGTGTGTTTTGTTTCTTTAACGTCGACCTATTTCCGCGACTATGGCCAATCACCGACGCCAGGGAGCTGTTTCACCTCACTATCCTCGAAATTTTGTCGAACCCCTGCCTTTATGTAAGGAGGGTAGGGATATTTAACGTGCCCAACATCGCATGGACACGGGACCGACGGATTTACGCCCCCTCCGAAGGTCGGAACGTGCAGACATTCAACTTGCTCAAATACAATGCCAGAACCTCGGTTGATGTTAATTTTACAGTTTGTACTGAAAAAGTGAAAGGAGTACCCTGGGATCGAACCCAGTACCCTTCGGTTCAGAGGCACACGTTCTTACCCCTGAAACACCGATGTTCTGGAACCAGCTAAGATATACATATTTCAAGTTTAAATTCTATTAAACATGCTTGCATCTACACATACAACATATAAAGATGCACACATATAGCTAGACAGGAGAAGAATACAGGAATAATGAAACACAATACAGAAAAATAAAGAAGAAAGAATAATTAATGCCCAGTTTCACAAAGCTGCATTAAATATTCAACGGCCGGTTTGGTAATCAAGGTTTCAGACTACCAATCATCGACTATGATTTGGGTTTTTGCGATGACAACCAAATATTTTGAAGCTGTGATTGGTCGTCTGAAGCCTTGATTAGCTAACCGGTCCTTAATTATTTAATCGATCTTTGTGATACTGGGCGTAAAATAAATATCACAATGTAGACCAACATAATTTTGTTTCTATATTTTACCATCTATTAAAAGCTATTTTAATGTAAGCTATTTTAATGTCTTTTAAAATTTTCGGGCCGGCAGTTTCTTAAGCTCATTTGGTAACCGGTTGTAAGTTTTCGCAACCATCTATGTAAACGACGACTAATACAACGCTGTCGAATGCTTTAATAGATTGATCTTTGCAGCTGACCGGGTATCGAGTTGATGTACGTCCGATCTAAAAGTAATCTTTTCATAGAGATATCATGGCATTTGCTCTCTTACAACTTGTAGACTTACAACTTATAGACAGAATATGCTGAAATGCAAATAATATCTTTTCTACATTGTCAGCCATCCTAGTTCATTGAGAGAAACTGTGATGTCGTTTTCTCAAACCATATATTAATCGAACGCAGCTATTCTGAATACGCTGTATGTAGTATGGTTAAGTCAGCCCCATCAAAGCAGCAAGAATATTGGGCTGGCAACGTTCAGATGGGACAGCACAAGAGCCTCGCTAGAATTGCTCTACTTTTCCTATCCAACAGGTGTCTACCAGCATATATTAGCTTCAAGCCGCAAAAGGCTCTATGTGTAAGCCGGCTTACGTGCGCTGTATATCTCATCGTGTTGTCCATAAGAAGTCCCAAGTTGACAGCACTATCCAACACTTTCAACCGAGTATTCACTCACATCCACGGGTCTGCTTATGCGTGCTATAGTGCTTTTACTCCCAAACAGTAATAACTATGATTTGGTTTCATTTATAGTTAAACAACATTTATTTATAGTACCTACTAGCTGGACAAGATCGCTGTTGATTTGCGCCATCACAGACGCCATGTTCTCCCCAAGGAATGAAAAATAGACTTACGTCTCATCCGCATAGAAGTGACAAGAACAATATTGCAGCTGTTTATGAAACCCAAATGTGTATAAGTTAAAGAGTAAAGGTGCCAGAACGGATCCCTGTGATGGACCATTCCGAAGAACAATAAGACTGGATATAGCACTCCCAATCTTTACTGCCTGCTTCCTATCTTGCAAATAATTACTAATAAGCTGGATTGTAGACGTAGCAAAGCCAACATGGTGCAAGATTGCAAGAAGCAGCCTATGCTTAAACCTATCTAACGCTTTACTTAAGTCTAAAAACCTTGTATGGAGCTAACAGTGAAAATCAGGCTTTAGGTTAGATTGTGAGTGGTCCATATCGGTCCCTCCACCGCGACCATAAGGTCTATTGTGGCTCAAAAATCAGGCTTTAACTAAATGCTAATAAAGCTGCCCTACCATAAATATATCTATAAGCCTGTTCTTGAAAGCTTCGGATTGAAGTTTGTAATTAGATCGGACAGTGTTCACGGACCAACAAGTTGCCGACAACAAGTCACATTTTAAAATAATGCCTTTTCACCAAACGGCATTGATTAGCTGAAAATTCTGAACATCACTAGTTTGTAAAAAATACAACTCGGAGATCCTCAAATACAGAGACTTCAACGTGAAAGTTAAGAAACTGGATGGTAGATAGTGTCAGAGTGATACCAATAGTCATGTTGCCAATTGGTTTGACTCCGAAGAATCATTTGAAGAACATTCAAAGACTAGGCCTCAAAAAACACTTTTATGTTATGAAGCTATGTAATTCCTCCGCAGATTTTGCGGAGATATCAGACAAATAGGGCTCCATCTGGGTTCAATCCTCTTAGTATCTAACATATACTTAGATGAATGAATGTTTCTCTATGATGGCGCACAAAGGTCCTTTCGGCTAGTCAAGAATAATAATAGTCTTAGTAACAATAAAATTAATATTTGATTATTCTACTAATTATTATAAAACAAATGACATATATTTAGGTTACTTTACTAGCGCCAATATATTTTTTTTACATCGTGACGTCCAACCTTCTATCCGGTTTGGCTCTTAAATCGTTCTGGGTTTGACTCGCACTTAACCTATTATCAAACGATATGAACTTTACTATACACGGGCTTTATATAAAACGACTACTGAGCAGACCTAACCTGACATTATTTTGCGCAATCTTAAAAATGTTTACAAATCGGAATTTGAAACGTCGAGAAGGGGCTTGGACGCGGTTCAATCCAAGAACCGAATATTTTTCATACATATGGATGAAATGTTTTCAGGATTAGCCCCATATAATGAAATGACTACATATACAAAAACATTTTTTACTCTCCAATCAATTTGGAAGAAAAACATACCCCTTGGTTCACATCGATATTGTGCACCGTTTTCGTGAAAAAAAAAAGAATTTTAGTGCATGTGAAAATCAAGTTACTGCGGTATTAACTTAATAGTTTTAATTTAAAAAAAAATGTCATTTTGTTACCCCAATCAAGAACAAGCGGATACACAGTTTGTATATGAATTTGCCAATGATAATTCAACGCTACCGGCCAGAGAATACAGGAGACTATTTCCAAACGTCATCCCCATCGTTCTGTGTTCGTTCAGGTTCATAATCGTTTTGTGCGGCAAGGACTTCAAGAGCTTGTCGAACAATATTCAACAACGAATAGTTGCCAGGCAAATATTGAATGAATTTGGTAGAGACTCAACAACAAGTACTCGAGGAGTGTCAATTGCTACCGGTACTTCGCAATCAAAACCTGCAAGAGTACTAAGACGAGACTTTAGACATGCTTACCATATGCAACCGGTACAGGGATTACAAGCTGATGATGAATTACGTAGAGCATTGTTGTTACTGGATTCTGAACTGCTTAGATAACAATCGAGACGTCTTGTCTCACATTCTATGCACAGATTAATGAATCGTGCTTTACGCGGCGTGGAGTGGTTTACTTCCATGTTCAGCATGTTTGGGCGCACGAAAATCCCCATGCCATCAGGCCAAAAAAATTCCAACATGAATTTTGTGTTACCGTTTGGATTCTAGTTATTCATAACAATTTGTGTGCACTCTTTTTCTTGCCCAATCAAGTAAATGCAGTCAATTTTTTGGAATTTTTGGAAACAAACCACGCTGATATATGGGATGATGCTCAATTACTTCGGTGAGAACCAGCTTGGTTTCAGTTAGATGATTGTCCGACTTATTATGGACGAAACGTTCAAATTAGCTCAACACAAATTTACCAGGCAGATGAATCGGGCGCGGTGGTTCAGTTTCATGACCTGCGCGGTCACCCGATCTCACCCCTATAGATTTTTTGTGTGGGGATTTCCCTTAATTAAAATGTGCATGCTAGTCCGGTCATAACCATCGAAGACCTGAGGCTGCGAATACAAGATGCTTGTCATCATTTAGTTGGTATACAAACATCCATTGAGCGTCGTTGTCAGATTTACATTGAACAAAACGGTCTTCATTTTGAAAATTTGCTTCAGACATAGTAAGAATTTATTTTCATTGTTAATGCAAGTTAGCTTAGAAGTTAATAGACATTACAAAGTTTTGTTCAAAGAGCCGTTTATTAATAGCCGTTGATTTTCACATGCATTAAAATTGATTTTATTTTTTTCTCGAAAACGGTGCACGATATCCATGTGAACCAAGAGGTATGTTTTTCTTCCAAATTAATTGAAGATTCAAAAAATATTTTTGATTCTAGAATAAACAGTGGCGTAACATTTCCATTGATAAATAGCCACGGACGCCCCAGTAACGCCGGCATTGGATGAAATATATTTTTTTAGTTTCCACGTAAAAATGTGCTGTGTATGGCTGTGAAACTGTGCCAATTTTCATCAAAATAGTTTAAGCCGTATTAGACCTATAATATATTTTTACAATTTTTTAGAAAACTTTGCCTCTCTGTATATTCAAAACGCAGCCATTATCGATAGTAGTTCATCTAGCAAACTACTATTATTTTGACGTATAGAATACGATGTTTGAGTTTGGTTACTATAAACTGACTCACCCTGTATAGGTAGTAGGCATATAGAGAAATACAAAAAAGTTTGGACGCAGCAAGTGCGTTATTGTAGTGAATTATCATTAAAATGTTTTTATTTTAATAGCAAATATGTGTTTTTTTTTAAGAAAGCAGGCATCAAATTTGATTACCAGTATAACATATATAGTAAAAACAATGTGCCATGTTTCATAAAAATAACTTTATTTTTTGAAAATGTACAAAAATTTCCAAAAGTAAACTTAAAGTGTTCCCGAAAAAACTGGTTTCTTGGTCAACCTTATAGGTTAATAGCAAAGTGAGCTATTCAAATTTGAAGCATTTAATAAAAATTCGCTATCATAGCGCACTTGCCGCGTCCCGAATTTTTACAAACATGCATTATATTCCGATGGAAAATGCAAAAATGCAATAACATAGCCGTGTTCGATTAAAAAAAAGAAAAAAAAAATTGTATCACCAACGACTTATGGGCCAGCCTGTGATTGTAGAAATGTTTTTTAAGATGTAGCTCAAGACATCCTATAATTAATATATACAAATTTTTTTTCGTATCTTATATAATAACGGATTATTGAGTTTTATTGTTTTTTTTTACTAAAATTCGACAAAAGTTATATACCATTAAACGATAAAACTCTATAGCTAAGACTACTGCCAAAGTATTACAGAAAGGGTCTATTTGAAATGCATTTTCTGGCAACATTTTAGTAAAATGAAGGACAATGACGGTTGAAGCTAAGACTACAGGCTTTGTAAAATATTCTTCTTGAGACAATGATGATACAAACCAGCGTACCAAATTTGGTTGCACTTACTTTGTTATTTCCAGAGATATAATGTTTTTTCGAAAGAAAACACAACATTTTCCCGGAAAACCTGGGCCAATTTCCTGGCTAACCAACTTGTCGAAGCCACTTGAAAAAGGAAGGTATCCACCAAACGTAATCAAGATCGGTCCATTATTTTTTGAGTTATCGGTTTGGTACATACACACACACACACACACATACATATATATATATATATATATATATATATATATATATATATATATATATATATATATATATATATATATATATAACTGAAACTGAAACTGAAACTGACCCCGGATATGTGTTGTATAGGGCCTTATTAGCGCTCACTTGAAGAAATTTTTCAAAATTCAAAAGTCGGGATCTCCTCATTAGTGATTTTTTTAAGAAAATTCAATAAAATGCAATTTACTCATACAGACTTGGAGACTACTTCTCTGGCTTCACTGTTGGTTTTTGTAGGTGAAGGACGTAGCCAGCGCGTGAGCTAACTGGAGCAAGTGGCCCTTCGAATTCTGGAAGTTCTAGGATGTTCTTCAATGCTTCTGTGACTATAGTTTCGCTGCTTGACAGCATTTTCAGACAGATTAAAATTGAATTAGTACGAAGTCATGACAAATAATAAAGATCTGTTGTTATGTTATGATATGATGTTTTGATCAAAAAAATTTATCAAATTGAAAATAAAATGAAACACAGATGACAGATAAGGTTTTCAAAATGTGTATGTGATGTATGTCAATATTTAACATAAAAATAGAACTAGCCTACAATAACTATTACAGTTACTACAATAAAATAACTAAACAATAACATACGATTCATGTCACCCTTTTTCACAAAAGCTACCAGCCTACCATTCTATGATACATCGTGCATTTTAAATTTAATAATGGCTACTCTGTTAAAATAATAGATAAAATGATAGAGAGAAAAGAATACAAATTAGCGATTTATTTAATTTATCCAAATATTAGAGACAAAGAAGACAACAGATACGTTTCGATAACTTATTTTGGAACCATTTCAGAAAACATTTCAAAAATTTTAAATACCTGTACAAATACAAAGGTAGCTTTTAAATCTTACAACACGACACGCGGTTTGTTATTTAACGCGAAAGAAAAATCTTGTTTCCTGACAAAAGCTGGAGTTTATAAATTGGCTTGTACACATTGTAACGCAATCTACATAGGTCAAACTTCTAGAAATCTTAACACCCGATACAAAGAACATATTTCTGCATTTAGAAATAACCACGCTGACAAATCTACATTTGCAAAACATATTATTGATACCGAACATAGACCTACAGTAAATAACCGCATACAACCACTACATTTTTATGACAAACGTAAACTAGACTTTTTTGAAGCTTTAGAAGTCAAAAGGCACACACACGACAATAACTACCTTGTTTTAAATGAGCAAACTGATTTAATGTATTCCCCTTTCTTGGATATTCTTCTGTCTAATTAAATAAGTCAAAGAAAATAAATTTAACTATTCTTTCAAAAAAGTTGTAATAAAATAATGAGTTGATGTATGTCGATATTTTTGTTGTATAGAGACTGCTTTTATACTGTTGTTGTTTAGTTATTTTATTGTTGTAACTGTTATCATAGTTATTGTAGGTTAGTTCTATTTTTATGTTAAATATTGATATACATCACATAGACATTTTGAAAACCTCATCTGTCATCTGTGTTTCATTTTATTTTCAATGTGATAAAATTTTTTGATCAAAACATCATATCATAACATAACAACATATCTTTATTTGTAGTTGTCATGATTTCGTACTAATTCAATTTTAATCTGTCTGAGAATGCTGCCAAGCAGCGAAACTATGGTCACAGAAGCATTGAAGAACATCGTAGAACTTCCAGAATTCGAAGGGCCACTTGCTCCAGTTAGCTCACGTGCTGGCTACGTTCTTCACCTACAAAAACCAACAGTGAAGCCAGAGAAGTAGTCTGTATGTAGTATGGACAAGTTTCACCAAGTAAGGGCAACAACAATCAATGAAGCAATTTACTCAGCCAATTAAAACAATATCTATATATAACTATACATATTTAAAAAAATATTCAATGAGCCGCATCCAATTCCATAAAAATATACAGGGTGTTTCATTTAAAAAATCATATATTTGGTTTGTATCACAAAATATGCGCTCAATAGAAGAAAGTTCGGGACGCAGCAAGTGCGTTATGGTAGCAAATTTTCATTAAATGATTCAAATTTGAATAACTCAATTTTCTATAAACCTAGAAAGTTTAATTTTGGTATATAGTGGGTACCAAGGCCATACGTCTTCCAAGTTTAATCAAAATAGCTTTGCAGTTTTCAGAAATAAAAATTTTACGAAAAAAAACTCAAAATTTTCTGGGAAAACCTTGTCAGATTTTCCTAGCCAACGAACTCATGCAAGCTATTAATAAAAGAAAGCTACGTGCAGAGTTTCATCAAAATCGTTAATTTACTTTTTTGAGTTATCGGTTATACACACACACACACATATATATATATATATATATATATATATATATATATATATATATATATATATATATATATATATATATATATATATATATATATATATATATATATATATATATATATATATATAATTTGTTTATCATTTATTTTCCGGTGTCGTCGTGCGGAAAGAAGAAGCGATCGATTTTTATTTGATGAACGTGACGACGAGCTTAAGCCCTTTCGTTCCTGATACGTCTGGTCAATTGTATATCTTTCTGCATAATGGTCACACGTTTGGCGTGACCGGAGCAAAGGTTGGTGTCTTGGAACAGGCCAACCAGGTAAGTTTCGCTGGCTTCTTGCAGCGCCATCACTGCGGAGCTCTGGTAACGCAAGTCGGTCTTGAAATCTTGTGCAATTTCACGTACAAGGCGCTGGAAGGGCAGCTTACGGATCAACAATTCGGTACTCTTCTGATGACGACGGATCTCACGCAGGGCGTCGGTGCTGGGCCTCTAACGGTTGGGTTTCTTCACAACGCCGGTGTGTGATTTTTTAAAAATAAAAATGCATCATTGAATTCTACCTAAATGAATCCATTAGAATTAGTTTTCACGGCTTTATAATATCATCACCTAAAGGAAATACAGGGGATGACTAAACTTACAAAATCACTCAGTAGACGTGCTGCTACCTAGTTGCGGAACCAAGCAGTATGTTGTCATGCCAGCTCCAAATAACACAAAGTGTTAAAAAAAATAGAGACTTTACACAACTAACTAACAATTTAGAAAATTGTCAGCCCTGGCCCATTTCTACCCTAATATAGGGACAAAGTATGTAAGACTAGATGCATTCTCGCAACAATTAGAACCGTAGACCGGTTTCGCTCTCATTAGAGCTCTTCAGTACGGCATACTAATTGTAGCAAAAATGCACCAAAAGTAATACGGCTATAGTATAGCCAGCCTTAAAATACTCAGTGAGTGGTGGACGTGCTGTCACCTAGTTGCGGAACCAAGTAGTATGTTGTCATGAGCTCTAATGAGAGCGAAGTCTACGGTTCTAATTGTTGCGAGAATGCATCTAGTCTTACATACTTTGTCTCTATATTGGGGTAGAAATGGGCCAGGGCTGACAATTTTCTAAATTGTTAGTTAGTTGTATACAGTCTCTATTTTTAACGCTTTGTGTTATTTGGAGCTGGCGTGACAACATACTACTTGGTTCTGCAACTAGGTGGTAGCACGTCCACCACTCACTGAGTATTTTAAGGCTGGCTATACTATAGCCGTATTACTTTTGGTGCATTTTTGCTACAATTAGTATGCCGTACTGAAGAGCTCTAATGAAAGCGAAACCGGTCTACGGTTCTAATTGTTGCGAGAATGCATCTAGTCTTACTTACAAAATCACCCTGTAGCTGAAAAAAGAGTGCCATGTCAGTTTTGACCTTGGCATCGTAAGCTTCACAAAAAAAAAGTAGAAACGTATTGTGGAACCCGTAACCGTCTATATCTGCTCATAACCGAGATACCCCACTAAAGCAACGAAATCCAGGCACCCCGTATAGCTGACATTACGATAAAACAAGTCCACTATTTAGAAAATTCTAGTTATATCATTAAGAACAAAACCCCAAAACAATGCCTTTTAGCCATTTAATTCTGTCCCATCTTCATTATAATATGCTGACAACACCACTGCTCTGTATGGTAATATCACGTACCAAATAAGACAAAACTTACACAATATATTAATGCTGTTTCCTCCACCACTGCATTACACATTGTCTCATGTATTCAAGAAACAATTTGCGACTTAATTAACGCCAGTCATAATTATATTCGTGCTGACACTGCCAGCGCAGTGATTGTTGATTTTAATTCAAGCCGGAACATCTCATTCAATTCTCTCTCGTCTGGTGTGTCTATTGAGGGAAAAGATAGACGACGACGGGAGAAAATGCTTACACGGAACATATGTAACGCTCCGGGCGTTTCTACAGATTTCCTTATTTCCCGCTAGAATTGTCTCGGCTAGATTGATCTATTTATACCGGGGACATCCCGCGCGGCCTTCCAAACTCTTGTGCCGTCTTCGAGGCCGACAGTGGCTTCCAGACAACCAAAAATTCTACCGGGTGCGGGTATTTAATGATGCGGACAATTTTTTTCCAAGTCGAGACCAAGATTCAGTACTATTAAATTGATCGAAGTTGCATTGATTGCTGTTGCCCCTATTGTCAGCCATTTCTACAATAGAATAGTCTAATCACAAGCCGCTCCATGAAAAAATAGCAAGACTGGTCTCCTTAGTTTATACTCTGCAAAATGTTCTATTATATTTATGGAAAGTCATGTCGTCATCCTACTCTTCGATGCCATTTTAACAATTGTTTCAGTAGTAGTGACCACGGTCGCTATGAACCAAAATTGAGATTTATATGTTACAGAGAAAAAAAGTTATAATAAAATATTTTGTGCCAGATCATTTCTATGAAAATTCACTACCATAACGCAATTGCTGCGTCCAGGCTTTTATTTTACTCAGTGAATCTAGGTGAATCACGGTAAAAAATGAGAAATAAATACAAGGAAAGTCCATTCAAATCTGAAAGAAATGGTACTTTTATTAATACGCGAAGGTGAATGAGTTTAATATCTGCCTTTTCGAGATTTCTTAATACTTAAGAATGTTGACTGGTTATTGAGTGAACGATTTAAAGGTCCTCAGGAAGCATTCAAGCCTTTCGTAGTGAGCTTCTGTCCATATATGATGTGTTTCCCTGAATAAAGAGTATCCATTAAGAATTTAGGAAGTTGTCTAGTTAGGAAAGAGAAGGAAAGAGAGACCCTTAGAGAGGTGAAGAACAAATTAGATATGCTCCATACAATAACGATGGTTAGAAAAGAGGTGCAAATTAAGCAAGCATAAGGTAAGTCGTCCACAAATTTGGGCATTAGCATTTTCCCTGTGATAATAGTTACAGTTGGTATTGCTGTTTCAATGGCAGAAACGCACCCAACAGCTACGTTATTTACATGTTCCGAAGTAACCATATGTAACATTTTACGCCTTTTTGAACAAGTACCACTTGTTGATGTGAACCCTTTTAATGATGAGAAATACTCATTTACTATGAGATTCAATTTTTCTCCCCTTGTCTCGATCATATTTCTAAATTTACGTATTACGAATTTATTATTACGTTGTTAAAAGCTAGCTTGGCAGTTATTTCTTTATTTGAATTAAACCTGCTTGGAATATTGTTTAGTTGACAAAAACATTACACTTTATGCCTATTTATTTTGCAATAACTGGATAACCTTTGCTAAACGTTGTATACAACATTACCAAATGAACATTGGAACTTGTGATAAACACTGATAAGTACACTTGGAGAACCCAAATTACCATAATACATCTTTTAAAGACCTGATTGTCGTGTCACTAACAAAGTTAAGGTCATCAGAGGATGAAAACTTCTAAACTACTTAACTACTAAACATCATATTTATACTACGTGTTAGATAAAAGACAGATGCAGAGGGGGAAGAAACCCAGACAAATTTTTTGCGTTTGTATTTTAATTACCGGACGTCCTAAATGCCGTTACAACTTTACCTGCTAAGTTTCGAAATATCTTTTCTATCAAAGAAGCGGTGCAACAAGCGAGCTATTAATCAATGGAAAGGCTCGTTTTAGGGAACTTTGCTTTTTATAGCCTTAGAGATATAAATACTCTCGTACGCATCTAAATTTACCGGTTGTCTAACTTTTTCGATAAGATTAAGATTTTCTTTATCTATGTAGTGATTATTATTCAAAATATGTTGTGTGACGCATCATTTGTCTATGCCACTGTATCTCAGCTGTGACAAATTTTCCTTACATCTGGTTTCAACAGTTGTTTTAGTCTGCCCCACGTATTTAAGATTCCAATCGTTACAACTTATCTCATAGATACCCAACATTTCAATGGATTTATCCTTATATCTGGTATTACCTAATTTTTTTTTTAATTTTTCGAAAAAGTTAAGAGCAGATCAGCTTTTTTAAAAATGCTATCGAGACCCCCTGTGATTCGCGGTTCAAGTGGTAAGCAAACAAATTTTCTACTTTATCTTTCCTGAATGTCGTGGATTCCGTTAACATTTTCTTGGTTTTGTGTCCAGCACTAAGCAATCCTAGTATCAGTTATACCTAGCCACGTTTTTACTGAACTATAATTCTTCGCTATATATCTACTTTTACTTAAAGGAAATTGTATTATTCTATTTACTAAAAAAATTTAACTACCTAGCCGTTGTTTGTGTAAAATTATGATGTGAGTCATTTGGATTGTAACTTAGAAGAGTGGTGGTGTCCTTGCTGTGGAGACGAATTCAAGACAGTCATTTTTTAAATATTTAGTACAATAGAAAAGGAGGTTTTATTATTAACTTCTAATTCGTGGTGAATTTTATTAAGTCAAATTGACTGTTTAGTCTATTAATAAAATAATCTACTTTTCATACGATTCTGTTAAACACTGCAAAATATCGTCCGCATAACGAAACCATACACTAGGAAAATACTCACTTTTATTTTCTAAATCTGTTTCAAATCTACTCATCAAAAAGTCCGCAATGAATGGAGAGAGAGGGTTGCCCATTGCCATGCCTTGGGTTTGCTAAAAAAAAGTCATCGTTAAATTGAAAGATGTTGACCTGGTTATCATAGCCGTATTACTTTATACGTGTGTTCTCGCTGTAATTAGTATAGCGCACTGACGAGCTCTAATTAGGAAGAAACCGGTCTGCGTTTCTAAATATGGTGAGAATACATCTTGTCTTACATACATTGTCCCTCTTGGGGAAGAAAATGGACCAGGGATGAGAATTTACAAAATTGTTAGTTGGTTGGAAACAGTCCCTATTTATAACATTTTGTGTTAGTTGGAGCTGTCGTGACAACATACTACCTGGTTCCGCACGGAGATGGCAACCCTGTCGTATATCTCACAATGTGGCTGGCTACCATAGCCGTATTACTTTATAGGTGTGTTCTCGCTGTAATTAATATAGCGCACTGACGAGCTCTAATTAGAGCGAAACTTATGTGCGTTTCTAATTATGGTGATAATACATCTATCCTTACACAAATTGAAAGACATTTTGTTTTATACAAAGGTTTGTTAAAGGTAAATATTTTCTCCAAACGGAAATTTTAAGCCGTTTGTTTTATTGACCATTCAATTGCGTTAACTTAACGACCAAGCCTTGTACATAAGTGCTGTCTGGAATAACCCTATTGAAACGTGCTTCAAGAAGCCACGGACTGACTAGGGTCTGTGAAATGGACAGTGGATGAAGGAGCCAAAACCTGCTAATGGCATCACAAGCGAAAATGAAAGGAAACAATTCTACTGGAATTTTCAGTCGTATTCGTGATTGACTGTTAGGGTGCCTGATTTTATTGTTTTTCGCCTGTGAGGCTAAAGAATTGGGAAAGATGAATTTAATGTGATTGAGTGAAAATGAAACATTGTTGCTGAATTAGTTGTTAGGTTTAGGCAAAAGCTCCTTTTGATCGTGATATTTTAGTGTGTGGTTTGTTCTGTGCTGGAAAAAGCCATCACGTAATCCGTGAAAAGCAGAGTGAGTGACATATAAAAAGCCTTGACGCAGCAAGTGGAATATGGTAGTAAATTTTAAATTTTCAGAGAAATGATTACGCATTTTTTACGACAATTGTATGTATATATATATATATATATATATATATATATATATATATATATATATATATATATATATATATATACATACACACACACACACACACACACACACACACACACACACACACACACACACACACATATATATATATATATATATATATATATATATATATATATATATATATATATATATAGAGAGAGAGAGAGAGAGAGAGAGAGAGAGAGAGAAAGATAGTAAGACTGACGGATGTCCTTGTAATCTGTACAAAATAAAAAAATGTAAATTTTATATTTTATACCTTGTAATCCGGACCGACTAGGAATCCCCTAATCCAGATCGCATGTCGTACGTTCTTTCATTGCATATTTTCCCCCCGTAACTGATCAGCACGGGGAATCCCTGACTATGTGTAGAACATTAAAATGGATAGGATATCCCAGAGTTAGTTTGAATATATATATATATATATATATATATATATATATATATATATATATATATATATATATATATATATATATATATATATATATATATATATATTGCAAAAACTGAATAGTGGTTACAGTGATAAAGCACTGGCACATAAATATGGTGTCGGTACCTCCACAATTACGATTATTAAAAGAATCAGGAAAAAAATAATGGGGTACGTATAACTTTTTTCCCTCGGGGCTCGTCCGTGGCCTTGCTGACTCGATAGCACTGCAACCTTTGGTTGATTGTACATGCCCTTAGTCTTACTCTACACATTCCAAAATCACTGTGCCTTGAACTAGTCTGCACAAGGATTGGTAGGGTGACGTTTTATATTGCTTGGTCTCCGGTCTAGACTGACCGTAGATCAGTTGTGTTTTGCGGTCCAGAGCTTTACACTGACACAAGATGTGCTGGGCTGATTCCTCGCCACAGAGCCTGCATGCAAAGTCTCCCTCGAACCGCCCTATTTTATGCAGGTGTTACTTGACGGCCATTTGTCCCGTCAAGAGACCTGTTATGTTTCTGAGCTGTCCTCTGCTAACACAGCTCTCTTTGAACTGGGTTCGTCAATTATTGACTTCCCATGTCTCAGCCCTGGACAGTCCGCCCAGTACACCATGTGTTGGTTTCTGACCCAGGACTTAATGACTCCCCTGGTAGTGCTCTTTGTCACACCCAGACCCGGTTCAGGTCCCATAAATGGTTATGCTGACCTTCTCTTCGCGAGACTGTCAGGTTCTTCATTGCTTTTGACCCCCGAGTGACCCGTCACCCAGATGAGGGTGACCTCATTCTGCCCAGCTAGGTAGCTCGTCTCGTCTCGGCCCTCACTCACCAGCCAAGAATTTACCCGTAGGCTACTTATGGCCGTAAGAGCTGCCTGGGTGTATGTGGCTATGAGGATCCGCTTGTTGGTGTAGCCCCTCCTCTTGTTCTCCCGCACACAGTGCAGGATGGCGTACATTTCGGGCTGAAATACCGTTGCATGGGCTCCGAGGGAAGTACTATGACTTAACCTCGGTCCCTCCGAATAAACACCTGCCCCCGTCCCACGCTCCCCGCCGGATCCGTTCGTGAACCAGTACGTATTACTACTCTTTTGGTGAATTTTCGCAGAAAGAAATCACTAATGGGGAGATTCCGACTTTTGAATTCTGAATTTTTTTTGCAAATGAGTGCGAACTAGGGCCCCTAGAACCCATATCCGGGGTCAGTTTCCATTTTTATATGTTTATATATATATATATATATATATATATATATATATATACATATATATATATATATATATATATATATATATATATATATATATATATATATATATATATATATATATATATATACATATACATATATATATATATATATACATATACATATATATATATATATATACATATATATATATACATATACATATATATATATATATATATATATATATATATATATATATATATATATATATATATATATATATATATATATATATATATATATATATATATATATATCACCGATAACTCAAGAAATAATGGGCGAATTTTGATAAAATTTGGCATGTACCTTGCTTTTATTAAGGGCTTGGATAATTTTGTTAGTCAGGAAAATCGAACGAGGTTTTCCGGGAAAATTTTGAGTTTTCATTCGAAAAAAAAATTTATCTCAAAAAATACAAAATTATGATAACCAAATTTAGCAGGCAGGTTTACAATATAAAAATTAAACTATACACCAACATTTAGATTTCTCTCATACAAGAAAAAACAGTTTTAATAAAATATTTTGTGCCATATTATTTCTATGAAAATTCACTACCATAATGCACTAGCTGCGTCCAAGCTTTTTTCTATTGAACGATAATTTATTAATGGTGAGCTTTTGTAGTTAGAGTTACCTTGCAAGTTGTGTCTGGACACCAATGCGTAGGAAAATTCTACGAAAACCAGATTATCCAGAAATGGAGATTAACTGTACAAATGGTTTCTGTGATAAAGACATGCGACTGTCGCAAGTAACATTTTGAGGGAAAAAGCTATTTAACTTTACTCTAAATGTTTTAAAGACAATACATTTATTGCAAGCAGAGGATGGGTACACAGGGTTAAAAAGAAACGTGGTATTCGTCCATTAAAAGTGGTTGGATAAAATGTATCTGCCGCGCAACCTTTTCTACAAAAATTCACAAAAAAAAAAGAATGATCTGAACTTACTGCCAAGCCAAATATACAATGCAGATGAATCTGCATTATTCTGAGAACTGCTATCTGATCGGACTTTGGTGCATTCCAGGGAAAGAGCTGCTCTAGGGCAAACAACTTTGAAACAGAAAGTACTTTTTCTTGCCTCTACAAACGGCGATGGTACACATAAAGTCAAAATGATGGTCATTGGAAAAGCAAAAATCCCAAAGCCCTCTTGTGCTAACCTTCCAGTGGACCATTATTCAACAAAAAATGCCTAGATGACTTTTACCCTATTGTTACAATGGTTTCACGAGTTTGCTATGCAGGTGATAATAATCCCATTGATATCGCAACATATTCAGAAACTGAAGGGGCTTCAGATGACGACATTACATGTCGATTCTCAAAGAGAGATGGCTGTCGCTGGATGAAGATCAACAAGAATTTTCTGAAATCGGAAATATGTTGCATAAAATTAGCGCCTACAATCACCAAACTACAAAATCTGGAAATAGTGAATGGATTGCTCAAGATAAAGACCGTTTACCACTGGATAGTGCCGATAGTTCCTCCGACGGAAAAGTTACCATGAAGTCAAACATGAAGAGGATAGAGGAGTTTCAGTACCTGCATACAGTGTGTGGAGGAAAACAAAGTCGAATTAAACAGTTTTGACATCCCCAAAATGCTACGGCAACGCGCAATGGACGCTAAGCAGGGGTGAATTTGGCAAACGAAACTATCAGAATTTTTCCATAATTTTTTTAGTTTACATTCGATTCGATATATATATATATATATATATATATATATATATATATATATATATATATATATATATATATATATATATATATATATATATATGTATATATGTATATATGTATATATGTATATATATATATATATATATATATATATATATATATATATATATATATATATATATATATATATATATATATAATTTAAACTGACTCAATATGGGTTCTAGGGATCCTAATTGATGCTCATTTGACGGATTTTTTTCCAAATTTAAAATCTGGAATCTCCACATTACCGATTTTTTTCTAAGAATGTTCTCCTAATCACACGAGAAATTGACAAAATAATTTAAAATGCCATGGTCTATTAAAAATTAGAAAGTTGGTACTTTTTGGTATAACCAGAAATGCTACGTAGACAGCAATATTTCCAATGAACTGGGCTTTGTGGAAGACTAAAATTTGGTTTTTTTAGACCATAAAGCGACATAGTTTATCCATTTTTTTTTATAATACACGTTCGATGCGATACGATAATGCTTTATCATATGACCTTTAACTAACATTACTTAGAAGACTGAATTCTAGTAAGATATATTTGCTATTTAGCGATGTGATTGTAAAAAATATATACAAAAAATATTAAAGTTCGCTATATATATATATATATATATATATATATATATATATATATATATATATATATATATATATATATATATATATATATATACATTTCATATAAATAAACAGCTAATCTTTGTTACCTCCAGTTAAGACAAGACCCGTTTAATCGCCCCTTTACACAGAGCAAGAAACCTAATGCATATATTGAAGACACGTTTTATCATATCTTTTTGTTATAGTACCAATAAACGTTTCAGTATCGCCATTAACAGTTTTAAATCGCCAATGAAACTTCAAAATTTTTCCGTTTTCATAAAGCCAGTGTCTGTCCTAACTGCCATCCGATGCAATAAAAATCGTATCTCCATCTGTAGTGTTATCAGCAGAAATCCAACTTCCACCTGGTGGAATTGTTTCCACAGAACAGTTTCATACATTGTTGGCTTTTCTTGCGGAGTTATTTACGATCGAAGTTATCGAAACCAATAAATTTAATGGTCCATAAGCAGTGATTGCACCAAGCTAGGTCCGATGATAAACTAGCGTTTGACAGACGACAGTGCCCTTTATGTCTAGATGAACCTCAGATGGTTTCGCGCCGAGAATATACTGACATGATAAAATCTACACTAAACATATATATATATATATATATATATATATATATATATATATATATATATATATATATATATATATATATATATATATATATATATATATATATATATATATATATTATACAGGTGTTTCATAACATGTGGGACACACGTGTAGTATCTCAAAATAATCAAAAAATGTCCTATAAATATATGTCGGAAACCCTATTGTCTCCGAGATACAGAGTGTTCAAAGTTTGATTGATTATTTTTCACATTTTGTGATAAAATTGAGATAGACAAAGCAAATTTGGTATAGAACATCCACAAATGTGTTGCTATATTTGATATATAAATTTCAAGCCCTCAAGCAACCTGTCGTGGAGTTCTATGGATTCTTTATAATTCAGTTACATAAAAAAATGTTAGTACGCCCCTGCAGAAATCTTTTGTTGCAAATTCTGAATAGAGAATTTAATTTGCTACAAAAAGTCTCTCTTGACATATTTCCATGTATCTCTTGGTTGTTAGTAACAAGTTGCAAAAAAATGTTGGTACAGCCCTGTAGAAATTTTTCAAAATATGTGAAACATACGTCACAAGATGTTTGGATACCTTAGAATAATCACCAAAGGTACTATAAACATAAGTCCAAAATCATGTTTTTTTCAGGATAAGGTGTGTTGAAGAAACAGTATATTACGAATTATATGATTATAATTTTTTAAGATTAATTTCATTACAGATATAACAAAAATAGAACTAACATTAAAGTAAATGCTTGATGTTGCCTGTAATTGGCTGATCACTGAAGCTCTGATTCTTTCAAAAATCCCAGGGAATGGTTGGATCACTTGACACCCATCTCTTATGCGTTGACGAAGCATTTGAATATTTTTAACTGTTGAAGAATAAACTATGCTTTTTAGGTGACCACAGAGGTGAAAGTCTACAGCATTTAAATCCGGTGAACATGCAGGCCATTTCCTAGTTCATAGTTTCATTGATTTGAAAACGTTCATTCAAACCGTTTCTAGCTGTAAGACTAAAATGCGATGGTGCACCATTGTGCATAAACCACATGTTGCATCTTATATAAAGTGGAAAGCTGAGGAAATTGTCCTTCAATAAAGAAAAGCCCAATCAAATTGTCACCGATTAATCGAGCCATTGACATTAAATTTGGGATGGTTACGTGGCTGATGAACAACATGATGATTTTCTTCATCCCAGTAATGCGAATTGTCGCAACTGAAAATTGTATCTCTTGTAAAACCAGCTTCACCAGTAATCAAAACGGATGGCAGAAAATTAGGCTTTAGATCAGTCCTTTCGAAGAATCAACGGCAAAATTGCGTTCGGGGGGTGGGTGGGGGTGATGGTGGGGTGTGTTTGATCATTTTCTCCTAAAGCTTGCACTCGCTGAATGTGGTAAGAACGTAGAAGCTGGTGACGCTTCACACTGTACCATGTCCGATATTAAGTTGAGCAGCTATACGTTGTAAAACAACCTTCAATTCTTAAACGTTTTTCTATTATTTGGAAGGTTTTTTTATCAGGTAGATGTGGATTAGGAAAACGATCAGCATAAATATGGTCTTCTTGCTTTAGCTGCATTGTATTGAGCCAGTCCATACATCTAATGCATATGTCATTTCCTAATTTGCATAAGTACCTATCCATTTTTACAAAATTTGTCAAATTTTTTTAACTGAACAGCAAGAACACAAGAAAAGTTCTTAGTATAAAAATAAGGGTAATGTAAATGATGTCAATGTTTGCAAAGAAAACAAGTTCATGACAGTTTAATAAAAAATCCTGTGACATTTCAAACAATGGTTTAAAATGTTGACATAAGCCTACTACACCCGAAAAAGTGAGATGTATCTAGTTTATTAAAGGAGCAAATGTATCTAACCATTTCTTACCGACAAACCAAGCAAAATATGGAAACAATTCAAGAAAGACTTTTGTAGCAAGTTACATGCTCTATTCAAAACGGGCAACAAAAGATTTCTTTAGGTACGTAGTAATATGTTTTATGTAACTGAATTAAAAAGAACCCATATAACTCCACCACTGGTTGCTTGAGAGGCTTGAAGTTTTTACCAAATATGGAAACTTATGTGTAGATATTATGTACCAAATTTGGTTTGTCCATGTCAATTCCATCATAAAATAAGAAACATAATAGATTTCTTTTTGAAACTTTCAACAGTCAGTATCTCGGAAACAACAGGGTTTCGGATATATATTTATAGGACCTTTTTTGCTTATTTTCAGTTCCTCAATCACCCAGCGACCTGTGTCCTACATGTTATGAAACACCCTCTATACATATAAACTCAAAAATTGAAAGTGACCCCGGATATTTATAAAAGATCGGTTTTATTTTGGGGTCCAAAGTTGTATAATCAATTACCAGCAAATTTGAGTAGTTTATCTAAATCTAAATTTAGGAAAGAAATCTATAGCTTTGTGATTTTGAAACAGGTCAAACTGAAAGCAACGTTAAAGTAGAGAGCAGTATGATAGTTGAGTGGTATGGAGAATGTAGTCTTGTTACATGAAGCGAAAGTGGAGAGGATGTGTTGCCTGGACAAGGTGCAGGTAAAGTAAGTGTGTGCTGTGTGTGAGTGTGTTGTCGTGAGTGCGTGTCTGCGTGCATATGTGTTTGTAAATATAATATGCATGAATGGAGAAGTGGGTGGGTGAGCACTATGATGTGTATGAACATTTTGGTTGTGGGTGGTATAGAGGTGTCGGTTGTATGGATATCATATATGCAGTTGTTTAAAAAGAAAAATATGAAAAAGGGAGACTAAGGGTTGACGAAATGGACTATATTTAGTGTAGGATATGCTGTTGATTCCCCTACTAAGGTTAACACTATGACATTGTTTTGGTTTGAAGTCGCATCTCTCATCTTTTGAGGATTAGGGCACATCTGGTTAGATTGGGGCACAAAGAAGAAGGAAAAAAGTAAATATTATAGATATTAAGCGGTTTAATTACTGTACTGAGGATTATATAGAGTTAGCTTTAAAGGATACAAACAAGACATGTTGACTTAGGTATCCAAGGAAATATATTTTAGTTGCATTAAGAAATTTCTGGTATTTGGGAGTGTTTATGATCTTAGGTTCTGTGTATGATCTCGTGTATCGTTGGATTGAATAAATTGAATTGAATTGAAAAAAATATAGATTTAGGTGGCCTGTTTCGCGCTCATTTAACGAATTTTTTTTTCAAAATTCAAAAGTAGGGATTTTCGTAGAAAACATTCACTGAAAATCAAGAAAAACGATTTTGCAAATTTTAAAATACTTATTTTCATGGCAACGATTACTAAAAAATGAACTAAATTTAATGCTCGAATTGTGGTCCGTTACGTCGGTGAGAGTATGTATCTAAGACGATTGGGAATTTTTTTTTTAGCTTAATCAATAACTTCAGAAGGCACACCTTGTATCTCGTCGCAGTTCATTGCTTTTAAATCACGTGTTAAATTTGGCTAGCTGGCTGGCCACCCAATCGGCCCCCTTCTCTCTATCCAATAATTTGGGAACGCCTCATATAAATAAATAAGAGCGGACAGGTACTGCATAATGGAGAGATGCTTCAGATTCCTCTACACTCTACATCTAGATATAAAGTAACTGTATTTCACTCAAAACATAATCTGGACCCGAAATAGATTAGCTTAGATCTCTATGGTAATATTACAAAAAATGTGGATAGCTATCCCAATGTAATTAGTAGAATTAATTCTCAAAGATATTGTTATTTACTTAACAAATAAAGACATATTAAATTAAAATCAACAGCCTTTAGCGGTTTAGAACAGGCAGTAATAAAAGAAAAGTGATTCTTTATTTAGACAACACTTTTCTTATTTATATTACATGCAAACAAAACATAGAATTTAATTTATTTTACAACAAACAAAAAAATATAAATTCAATACGTGAAAACAGACATAAGTGTAGGTTGTTTGGGTGACCTTTACGCAAAAAGCATATTTAATTGTCCCCTTGGAGAGCAGCAGTCAGGAGATCACCCGGTATACAGGTGAGTTGCTCTAATTGGTATGCAAGAGTCCTGGGACTCGAAAAGTAAGTCATAATGAAAGACACGGCCCCTGTAGGCCTCGGCGTCACTAAGATTACACAAATAATTGATCCTGACAGTTAGCAAGCAACAGGTAAGTAAATAGAAAGAAAGCTTTACTTACATCTCCAGAATTGGAAAAAGTCAAGAGGCTGGTGGATTCAGCTCAAGTAATTCATAGGGTAGTTAGAACTGAGAACTCAAGACAATTCTTGGCCGCACTTAAGAAGCCAATGAGAGAAGTATACACAAGTGAACTCAAAAGAAGGAATAATGAGTATATTGATGCCGCAGACAATAAAGTTAAAGCTGTATGGACGATCATCGACAAAGAGAGAGAAAAACGAAGTTGCTCAAACTTGGAAACTGCTCTTAATGCAAATCAACTTAATAATAATTTTACAAGTGTCGGTATAAATGTGTCTAGTAGCCTTGATCACTCAGTTAAGGAGGCTATGGGTTTGCTACATAGAAAAAAAGAATATAAATCTGCACACCATGTTTTTGTACCCAAGAACCAATGAAGAAATGACAAACATTATGAACATTTTTAAAAATAAGCCCTCATCTGATATATATCGAATGACAGTTTCATTGTTAAGGGAAATATTTCCTATTATAGTTAGCTGTTTGTGTGAGGTGCTTAACCAGTGTATGATCCAAGGCAACTTTTCTAAAAAGTTAAAGCTGGGAAAAGTGATTGCAATACATAAAGGTGGCAGTGTGGATGATTGTGACAACTACCGGCCTATCTCGCTACTTTCGATTCTATCAAATATATTGGAAGTGCTCCTTAAGAGAAGGTTGCTGGCATTCATTGAAATATACAAGATATTAGATTCGCGCCAGCATGGCTTTAGACCCAAACGTTCAACAGACAGCCTTGACCGAAATTGTTATGAATATTGCCGAGGGGCTCGATCATGTTGAAGTCGTAGGTTGTGATCTTAGCAAGGCCTTTGATACAGTTTCAAAGTGTATTTTATGCAAATGTATGTAACATTATGGTGTCAGAGGTACAGCCCTCTCTCTCTTTGGGTCTTACCTGGAGGATAGGAGGCAGGTTGTGTATTGGGATAAAGAGCTATCCGATGAGATGACGGTAGAATTTGGTGTTCCGCAGGGTTTCATTTTGGGCCCCCTACTCTTTATCATCTATAGGAATGATCTGCCGCACAGCATTGCATCGGATGCGATCGGTCTTTATGCCGATGATACCAGCTTTGTTAAAAGAGCAACAGTAACGATTGATCTGGGTCGCCGTACTGGGACCTGCCTTGACCAAGCAGATGAGTTGTTTAGAGTAAACTCTCTAAAACTAAACTTAAATAAGACACAACCACTGGTGCTGGGTGGGGGACACAGCGGAGGGGCGAGGCTAAAACTTCTTGGTGTAATTCTGAAGGATGGCCTTGCCTAGTCTGCTCATGTCTCGTCCTTGCTTGGAAAGTTGTCAACGGCTATTTTTACAATGCGGCGAATGAAAGCTGTGCTAGGCCGGGAGGCCTGCAAGATGGCATATGTTTCCAACTTTCACTATATCGTTGCTAATGGTGTGCTTTTGTTGGGATGCAGTCCAGGCTTGCAGCAAGTGCTTCTGAAGCAGAAAGAAGCCCTGCGAGTCTTGTGCGACGTGTCTTGGCAGACTAGCTGCCGTGCGTTTTTCGAGCAGGAGCGTATACTTACCGTAGTATCGCTGTTCATTTTGCCTGCTTAAAATATGTGCATCAAAATAAAGACTTACATACCTATGATACCAGAAAGAAATTTAACTTTAGCATACCATATCACAGACTGGCTAGAACGAAATTGGGTGCAAATTATCTGGGTTTAAAGCTGTATAACAGAATGCCAAGTGATTTAAAGGAAATGCCCAAAACACAATTTTCCAGAGACGTTAAAAGACTTCTGCTGCGAAGGACACTGTATTCAGCGGATAAGTATTTTGGTACTGGTTGGTGAGAGGTATTAAAGCAGCTCCTTAGGAACTTTAAGTGTATTTTGTGTTGTTTAGTTGTCTATATATTTGTACATAGATTGATTTGTTCCTATTGTTTCTGTGGTGCTCTTTACAACTATTGTATTTTATATATTTGACCATCTGTGTTTATGTGTATACATATTATTTACCTAACACGCCATGTAATTTCTTGATGGCAAATAAATATTATTATTAAAAAAAATTAACTATGTGACAAGTGTTCCGCCACTGCGAAAAAAGCCGCAAACCTTGTAGCCAAAGGTAAACAAATCGACTAGTCGCAAAAATAGTAGCCTGGCAGCGGAACCCTGTTTCTAAGAAACAAAAAAACGGCCATAGTACACCTGCTATATTTTAGAAATTGTTTTAAGACAACTCACCGTCTTCACAGGAAATATCAAGCATCTATTACAAAGATACCATACAGTAGGTATTTCACCAATTGATTACTTAACTGGCCACTTGTGCTTTGACCAACTCTATATTTTTCTACGTTATTTCATCTGACATTCAGCACAATTGTATGTCTGCCAGGCACGGTCTAACAGCTCCCCGGCCTACCAACGGTGAGAATTCAACTTTTCTATCGGGTTCTCATTGACCTAGATGCCCACATCTCCCTTATATAAGCAATCATTTGTCGAGAGCTTGGCGACTGTTTTCACAGTGGATAATTTCAAGCACAACAGCAAGAAGCCCAACGTCTTTTCTGGTTCGAAGAACGTATGGAAAAAAACTTTTTTCTGAACGCGAGGATATATCGAAGTATACTGCTCCCTTTGTTGGCGGTTAAAATGCGTGTTATTTTTCAGACCTTGTAAGTTGAATCGTTCTCTGTTTTCTTTAATAAGAGCAAAAACCCTAGTGTTTTTTTTAATTCCGATATTTTACCTCATAATCAATAATTTCTTTATACTGAACTATAAGTGAGTGGCGAACGTGTCGCCACCTAGTTCGGAACCAAGTACTATGCTGTCACGCCCGCTCCAAATAACACAGAATGTTAAAAATAGAGACAGTATACAGCTAACTAACAATTTAAAAAATTGTTAGCCCTGGCCCATTTCTACCCCAATATAGGGACAAAGTATGTAAGACTAGATGCATTCTCGCAACAATATGAACTGTGTTGCCACTATGTTGCCACTAAAATACTCTTGTCAGGTAGTAATATTATTCTCTTAAGAAACAAGGAATCAGAGCAGTGTCTACTACGCAGCGAATTTTCATAAATACTGCATGACAAAAGGACTCGTAGCATTAAAAAAATGTAAACAGTTGCTAATGCATATGCTTAGTGCATTAAAAGTGTGAGCCGATAATAAAATTCGAGCATAACATAACATGTATTGCATTCGTGTTTTATTATTGTAAAGCATTCCCAAGAAGGTTAAGTAACTCGAACTGCGCTCTCGTGACTCATGGTAACCCGTTTCTTTCGTGTCTTATATGCCTAGTAAGACACTTATACAAAAATCACAATTAGTCACATTCATCTCCAGGGAGATTTTGTTGCATTTTTTAACTAAACCAGTGTACATGAATGAACATCAGATGGTTTCTCATGCGTAGAAAGCAACGATATGTGACCGTTGATACGTCAACTGATGTCATCTGCGTTTCGATTCCAGAGCCTGCTTTTGATTTTGTCAGCTTATATGCTACGGCCATTTCGTCCTCGAGTAAATGAAATGCGTGTACTGAATGTTCGATATGGTTATTTGACAGATCGTGGACATGTATCATGACAATTATATCAGCGATTTCATTCCATCATGGTAAATTGGCTGTAACAAATCAAATTACATTTATTTAGTTTAATTCTATTGGTCGAATAATTGCTGCATATCGATTTGGATTCATCGCACACAATATGTACAATGACAACCGATTCATGTGAATATGGAGAGTAATTTGGTGGATTTTGCGATGATTAAATCTAATTTGACAATAGTTAGTTCTGTTTTGTGTTTTGGTTGTATATTTGGCAATCTGCTTTATAAAAAATATTTCAACGAATTTTTGGTAGAAAAATTTCTCTAATAAGATTTGCGACTTCTGCATTTTGGAATAAATTCTTCAAATGAGCGCGTACTAAGAGCCCATGAACCCACCTCTGAAATTTTTATATGTTTATATATATATATATATATATATATATATATATATATATATATATATATATATATATATATATATACATATATATATATATATATATATATATATATATATATATATATATATATATATATATATATATATATATATATATATATATATCGTGGCGCATTGAAAACGAAACAGACCGATTTGCGTCCAAAGAAATATTTTTTTAAGAAACGCTGAAACACGTCAATTTTAATATTGAGGGGGACATGTTTTGACATAAAACTCAACTTTGTCACATCAATCCCTTAAGGGTGGTGATAACAACCCTTATATTTTAAATAGGGAACATGAGACGAGTGTTACATCATTTGAAATCTCTTTCTTTTCTGAATTCAGCACTCTAATTTTTTGAAGTTTTATCAACTCATCATAATTGTTGTTATTGGGCAGATAATAATCCAGTAAATTTTCACGAAGTCCACACTCAAACTCCACAGAAATTGAATGTCTGGACTGGCATTTTTGGAAACATTTTAATCGGACCAATTTTTCTTGATGGCAATTTGAGTAGCGAAACGAATTTGGAGTTACTAGAAGATATCGGTTACCCTCTACTAGTCGACATTGTTGAAAATGATGATCGTTATCAAGAAAATCAATTAGTGTTTCAAGAAAGTGGAGCTCCTCCGCATTTTTCACAACGTGTTAGGATGTTTTTGAACAGAGAGTTTCCAGAGCAATGGATTGGGCGTAGAAGTGCTATTGAGTGGCCCCCTAGATCACCGGATTTAACTCCTTTAGACTTATTTCTATGGGACCATTGAAAGAGTAGAATTTACGCAACAGACCTGGAGTCTCTGGAAGAATTACGACGACGCATTGTTAAAGAATGCCGTCTAATACCTCCACAAATGCTCCATAATGTCAGAGCTCGTTTTGAACAAAATTTATACTTTTGTATGGAAACTGGTGGTCAACAATTTGAACACTTATTTAACTAAATAAACATTTTTTTAGTTTTTTTAACGACAAATTGACTAATTAGTACATTTCCTATCACAATAAATGAAATACGTTCTTGCAATTCCAACTGTGAATAAGTTTTAAACAAGTTGATAACACTTCCAAAAGATTAGTGTGTTGAATTCAGAAAAGAAAGAGCATTCAAATGATGTAACAGTCGACCCATGTTCTCTATTTAAAATATACGGGTTGTTATCACCAGTCTTAAGCGGTTGATGTTACAAAGTTGATTATTATGTCAAAACATGTCCCCCTCAATATTAAAATTGACGTGTTTCAGCGTTTCTTAAAAAAAATTGTCTGGACGAAAATTTGTTTGTTTCGTTTTCAATGCGCCACCCAATATATATATATATATATATATATATATATATATATATATATATATATATATATATATATATATATATATATATATATATATATATATATTATATATATATCGCACCGATAACTCAAAAAATAAAAAGCTGATGGTGACGACATGCGGGAAGAAGTATCTTTATTTTGTAATTACCTGGGAGAGGTTTCTTAGTCACGAAAATTGGATCAATTTTCACAAAAGAGTTTTGGGCTTTCTTTCCAAATTTTTTTGTATCTTCACGGATAACAAATCTACGGTAATCATATTCGTTACGCACATTCCTACTATAAAACGTACCCTACGTACAATAATTCATTTAAATCTCCAAGATAACATAACAAAAAATCAAAGACCTTTTAAGGAAAAAATTGGGCACAACTCGTGATCACAGAAGGGCACTTTGGTCTTGGCCAAAATGTTTGTTGTGCTTAACAAAATCTATTGAAAATTACAGACAAAAGTTTAGTTGTCATTACTTAAAAAAAGAAGTAATAGGAAAATTACTTTGAAAATTTTATAGTTTTTCTGCCTAAAACGTTATAGTAGCGATTTGAAACGTCAAAATTGTCGTTTTTAAACAAAAGGGTTTTTAAATGAATGCGGACTAGGTAGAAGAAATGTGGTAAAAAGTGCAAGTACAAAGCCTTAAGTTTCTGCTTCAGGCGCCATTGTGCTTCGGTGGTCCAAGGGTAAGAACGTGTGCCTCTGAAACCAAGAGTACTGGTTTCGATTCCAGAGTTCCCCTTTCACCTTTTCCGTATATACTCTGCAATTAACATCAACCGAGGTTGTGCCATTGCATTTGAGTAAGTTGAATGCCTGCGCGTTCTGCCTTTTGGAGGGTGCAAAAAAAGGTGGTATGAACTGTCACTAGCCACTTTTTTCAATTATTCTACCTCTATTATCATATAAACGTGTTCGCAAATAATTATATGGATATTATTTATTATTATATCTGGTTCTAGTTTATAATAAGTGACATTAGACATATTTTAGTACGGTGATATTTTAGTTAAAACCAGTTTGTTGATATATTATTCTAAAAATAATTTACTTCACTCCAATTAGTAATTAAACATCATTCAAAATGGTGTAAGTTTGATACCAAGCGCATAGCAAATTTGGTATACGGTCCACTGTCATCTAAATTATTGTCACTAATTTTCGAATTATGATCTCCATTCACATAGTCGTTACTTTAACATTATATAATGGTGGCTCCCCTCCAGACAATGTGGACATTAAACGATTTAAAGACTCATAGATCACCGCAGTGCCGAAACGAGCCTAGGGAAATTCCAGCAAATGGTTAGTAAATGAATAGTTATTGATGTTGGGTTGCAAAATAAATGGGGTTGTATGTGAGCTTTATTTACCCCAAAATGTAATAATAATTTGTGGATTCATGTAGAACAAGTATTACTAGTTAACTATATACTGTATTCATTGTCATATATTCAGGCCTCTTGTTTATTTAATTGATATGATCTTTGAGACATGTATTGTTCCAAATCAACTCAAAGGATCAATATTTATACCAGTCTATAAAGCTGGTGATAAAACAAACCCCAATAACTATTGGCCTATAAGTTTGATTAGCAACTTAGCGAATATTTATGAGGAGTGTTTAAAAGAAGGGATAGTAAATTTTTTGGATAAAAATTACATAACATCAGTACGTTTTTAGGGGGTACATGGATACACAAATGGTCATCAATGAACTCTGCTCAATAATATTGGATAATTTGGATGAAAATAAGAAAACACTAGGCATTTTTGTTCACTTACAGAAAGCGCTCAACACAGCTAACCACCAACCCTTAAGAAATTAGAACGTTATGAGGTAAGAGAATGTTTGAAACTATTCGAAAATTATTTGAAGGAGCGTCACAAAGGGTTCACGTCAACTCAGTGGTTACCAATAAAATAAATGTACAATGTGGCGTCCCACAGGGTACAGTAATTGGTCCTATTTTGTTTCTAATATATGTTAACGATATCTTTGTTGGAATGGGAGGTAAATGCAGGATCATATCATACGCCGATGACACAGTATTAGTAATGGACGACACAAAATGGGAAGAAGCTTTTGCAAAATATGACAAAGTGATATGCGAATTTCAAAACTGCTTGGTAAATAATTATTTAAGCCTAAATTACAAAAAGACTTAATACGTATGCTTTCCGCCTACAACTGTGTATGACTGCCAGTTAAAAAACGAGACATTTAGCTTGTGGATGGATATGTTAGTGCAGAGAGGTCCTTCAAATATCTGGCGTATACATTCATCAGCATCTTAAATGATCAGGTCATGTTGTGTACATAATTAACAGAATGAGGAAGATGATGCATGTATTTATTCAGCTTATGAACAAAATTTGATTATGGTTTACCACTCTTTAGTAGAATCTGTGTTTAGATATAGAATTGTATCCTGTGGTCTGCATGTAATAGTGTTATTTTATCATTACAAACGACACAAAATTTTATTGTAAAAACACTATTTCCATTTATTTAAGTGCGTGTCCTTAAACAATGTTGTTATAAAGTTGTTATATCAATTTCTCTGCTCAATTTCTTTCATACATCTTTCTTCTCTGTCTTTTTCTTTTATTCGTTTTTCCATCTGTGTACCTTGACCATGCCTTTTGCTACATATTCACATCTCTAGTGCCTTTATTATTTTCCTATCCAACTTTGGGCTTCCTATATTCAGCCTCTCTATGCGTATGAAATGATCAACCTCTTATTAAAATGTTTGTGAGCAAAAAGAATATCTTGCCTATTAAATGAATGCTTTGCCATCGCGATATCCCTTCTTAGTTCTTTGCTGCATTAGTATTTTGTTTTCTGACATTTGTAATACAAATGTAGGCATGCTCTTCTTCTTACATTCTTATTTATTTTTGGCCATCACAATTTTACTCATAGAGTTGGATACAATTTTACTGACTTTTGAATTTTGAAAAGATGAGCGCGAACTAGGCCCCATAGAACCCATATCCGGGTTAATTTTATTTTTGCATTTTCCATCAAAAGATAATGCATGTTTGTAAGAAAATAAATTCGAGACTCATCAAGTGCAATATGGTAGCGATTTTTCATAAAATGTTTCTTTCGATAGCTTAATTTACGCTAAGGTTCGTTGGGCAAGAAACCAGTTTTTTGGGCACATTTTAAGTTTCTTTTCGGAAGATTTTTGTATATTGTCAAACAACAAAGTTGATTTGATAAAATATGGTACATTGTTTCTCCTATATAGGTTATACTGGTAACCAAATTTGATGCAACCTTTATATATATATATATATATATATATATATATATATATATATATATATATATATATATATATATATATATATATATATATATATATATTTCCTATTAAAAACATTTTAATGAAAATTCACTACTATAACGCCCCTGCTGCGTCCCGAACCTTTTTGAATTAATCATTATGTAATACTACTATGGATAGATGTGCAAATAAAAAACACAGGCGTTCAACTTTAATTCTTATTCTGTCTACATGATTCAACCAATCGGAAAAGGATAGCAATGGAATCAGGAGTTCAGCATTAAAATTAATGGTTGTGTCATTCGGATAATGCTCCTGTCCTCTGAATATAAAGCCAGGATATTCCACTCAAAAATCCATTGATTTATGAAATATTAAACAGAGAGCAATTAAAGGGTCCAAGATAGAAAAATCGATAGTCAGCACATGCGTCTCTGTTTGTGCCATATACTTGTAGGGGTCCAGACTTGGAGACGTGTTAAATTGTTAAAAGTTAGGAGGGAAGAAACACTCCATGCATAACCGCATAAGCTTTTTAAAAATCTATTATGCTGCATCCAAATTTGCGAACATTTTAGAGGAACCTGAACACTCAAATAAAAAATTCTATGCATACAAATTTGCGAACATTTTAGAGAAACTTGAACACACAAGTAAAAAGTCTGGACACGGCAAGTGCGTTATGCAAGCGAATGTTCATAAAAATATTTGAAACCAAGAAAAATAAATAATTGGAAATTCAAAAGTGTTTTAATTGGATTGGCTAACGACATCATTTAAGCAGTTAACGAAGAGAAGATTATGCATTTGACAGACACGTTTCCTTTGTAAATAGTTCGGATAAGATCGTTACTTGGTCGATGGAACCAGTTTTTCCGGCAACATTTCCATTTTCTTCCCAAAAATTCGTGTATCTTTGAACACAACAATATAGGGCTTCGGTGGTTCAGTGGTAAGGAGGTGTATCTCTGAGGAGAAGGGTACTGGGTTCGATTCCCAGCGTTCCCCTTTCTCTTTTTCAGTATATACTGTAACATTAACATCAACAGCGGTTGTGGCATTTCTTTTGAGCAAGTTGAATGTTTGCACGTCTCGCCCTTCGGATGGAGCGTAAAGCCCTCTGTCCCGTTTCCATGCGATGTTAGGCACGTTAAAGATCCATACCCTCCTTACAGAAAGGCGAGGGTTCAGCAAGATTTTTAGGATAGTGAGGTGAAACTGCTCTCTGGCGTCGGTGATTGGCCATAGTCGCGAAAATAGACCGACAGGTAAAAAAAACAAGAACAATATTATGAAAGTAAAACTCTGAACCCAAGTTATGCCTCTAGAGAGATTAATATATATATATATATATATATATATATATATATATATATATATATATATATATATATATATATATATATATATATATATATATATATATATATATATATATATACATACATACATACATACATACATACATACATACATACATACATACATACATACATACATACATACATACATACATACATACATACATACATACATACATACATACATACATACATACATACATACATACATACATACATACATACATACATACATACATACATACATACATACATACATACATACATACATACATACATACATACATACATACATACATACATACATACATACATACATACATACATACATACATACATACATACATACATACATACATACATACATATATATATATATATATATATATATATATATATATATATATATATATATATATATATATATATATATATATATATATATATATATATATATCAAATTTTCAGTTTCTAGCTTTATAGAAAATTAAGTTATCGGCATTTCGTTTTTCTTTCAGTAAACCAAAAGAGGGCACATTCCTAAACAAGATTTTTGTCACACAAATTTCTTGGAAAAATTTCTTTTTCAAAACTCCCAAAAATATGTTTTTTCACGAAAACCCGCAAAAAATTATTTTACGAAAATATATTTATAAAAGTTTGAAATTTGCTAAAAAATGGGCCAAAAAATTATACATACATACATACATATATATATATATATATATATATATATATATATATATATATATATATATATATATATATATATATATATATATATATATATATATATATATATATATATATATATATATATATATATATATATATATATATATATATATATATACATATGTACTTTATTTGTTTGCTGTACGTTTGTGATTTCTTATTGGTTTGCGTGGACTGCAGTTTCGAACCGTCCCGGTTCATCATCAGCACACTGCTGACTGTTATCGCTCCTATATGGGTTACGTCTGAGATTATACGTTGCGCATGCGCCGTGCGCTTCTATTGGTCGGTTTTCTGTTCTCTGATTGGTTGTGCCTTCGGACTGTGTCGTGTGTATCGGTCTCCTGTCTTGATCACTGTGGTTTGATAATTTGTCTATTTGTATGGCCTTTATTAAGTTTTGTTTGAATGTTTGTACTTGGATTTGTTCTGGCATTAATTATTATTAATAAAACAAATCCAAGTAATTCAGAATTCTAAAATGTAAACTACGTACCAAAATTCAGATAGTGTCTTAAGTTGATAAGAAAACAAAGTTATAAGTATTTAATGAAAAAATAATAATTCAGTAGTGTAATATTTTTATGAAAATTCGGTACCATAACATACTTGCTGCGCTCAGACTTTTTGTATTTTAGTTAGTGTAATAAACAGCTTATATATGTACTAGTAGTAACTAATTATTATTTGGACAATATAAAATATTATGAATAGTTTCTGTTTAATATAATTACTGTTCAGTATTTGTGGCAACATTAAATATATGATATATGTATCCAATAACACCAGAAAGCCAGAAAGTAGATAGTTAAAAGTTGAACAGGTTCTGTATCGATATTATCGGTATACTTTCATGTGAGGTAAAATACTGAATACTTTGTATGGAATAATATATCGATACACAAATGTATCGATACTAGGGATGCGCGATGTTTCTAAAACATCCATGTTTTCTATAAAACTGTAATAATGAGTCAAAATAATAAAAATATATTTTAGAAATAAATATAAAATATTTATTCTTCTTAAAGTACACAAAATATTATGCTCCAAGTATAAGAGATGAAATAAAATCAAAATAATGATTTAAAAGGCAGAAACAAAGAAATAACATGTCAAATCACACAAAAATAACAGTGTCTTGAAAATAGAACTAAACCTTATTCATTAAAAACAAATTTGGGGACAATTTTCAAACATAAAAAATTATACTCCAAGTATATAAAATTAAATTAAATTAATGATATAAAACGCAGAAACAAAGAAATAACATGTTAAATAACACAAAAATAAAAGTATCGTGAAAATAGAACTATAACTTATTCATTAAAAAAAATATTTTAAGAACAATTTTGGAGAAATAATAATTATGACAAGCGTTTTCCTTTAAGCCTATTTCACTGCTGTGTTGAAACTTGCCCTGCCTTTAAGAAAAGTCTTTCGGAGGGAACTGACGTCGCTACCATGCTAAGATATTTTGATGCAATTTTAGATAAAGTAGGAAATATACATTCCATGTCCTTCCAGAGCTCCAACGGATTTTCTGTAAATTTTCTGACCGGGCATTGAAGGTACTGAGTAATTTCGGCAGAAACTTTGGCATTTTGTTCTTCGCGATGAGAAACATAAGAGCAAGCACCACTAACATTTTCTACCATCTTGTGATGTTCGCTACAAAGGTTGAATTTTTCATCTTCTAAGAAGGAGACGCACTAGGCAGTGTTTATTTTTTTCTTCTTAAGTACGTAACTATTACTATTAAATGATAAATACCAATACAGTAATTTCATGAGGAATGGGGAATCACTAAAATTCGACGTACGATTAGTAGACACCTAGCCTGGATATTCAATATCTACTTCCAATATGCACGACACAGTTACCTATTTATATTTTAAATAAAAAAATAAATTTTACTTTGATTTTACCCAACTTTTGTGCGTATTCGTTAAAGTTTACTTTCGTTAGACATTTTCTAGTTCTGCTACTGCTCGCTAGATGTACACAAAAGAATTGACTTGGTAATTGGTAATACAAAATGATAATAATACATTACTATGGCATTTAGAAACATCGGATGAAACTCGTAAAAAAACATCGATGCTTTCTGATAATATCGAAAAAAATAACATCGATGTTGATATCGAAGATCGTAAGCAAAATATCGATGTTTAAGAAACATCGATGAACATCGCGCATTCCTAATCGATACTGCCCAACATTAGTTACAAGCATTGTGAAACTATTTGGAACGTGGGGGACTCTACCCGTGCACGTGCCTGCATAACATAACAAAGGTGTAATATGTTTTTTATATGTGGACGAACCATTAGACATTTCCTGCTCATACTTCAGATGCAGCATCTTGTCATCCACAGAGATTTTTGTACACATTCCGATAAGTGGAGGAGTGGTTGAAGTGGTTGCTGTTTTGCGGTGAGAGAGCTTCACATTTAGAATAAATATGCCGTGAAAAACGCATTGAGATAAAAGCGGCCAACTTGCAGGATGTGAAGTACGAAATCTCGTTAGGCATAGAAGTAGATTTCGTATTGTTGAGGGTTAATGGGTCTAAACGTTTCAGAATGATGGCTGAGGTATTTGTAATGTTAGGGATATTAAGGGTTCCGTGCATAATAAAATGTTCAAGTCATGTTAGACGACGTTAATAAAAACGGTTTATACATTTTTTTTTTAATATTTACACAGGGAACAATAACCGGATATAAATAGAAAATAGTCGCACTAATTTTTTTATAATCGCACAGGGAATGTTAACCGTACATAAATAGAAAATAGTAAGTATCATCATAGTTTATAGGCGATGTCGCTTTGTCATAGAAACCATGATTCTTGGTCTTCAGCAGCCGTTTTTATTTCTTTGTAGCCCTGACCATCATTAATTGTGCCAGGTTGGTGTATCCGATCGGTTTTACAATCGCAGACGAGTTCGTCGATCAGCTATAACGGACATATTTTTCACAAAAAAATTAGACAAAAATTTTGAATACGCTATATTTTTAAAAGTATCAAAGTAACCGGAATGAGACTTAAGGTGTATCTAGAAATGATGTAAGTAAATCTATGTTGTGAATTTTAAGTAATCTGGTTCACAAAATTTTAAGTTTTTGCCAAATAAAAAATAAAATCTGAAAGACATGAATTGAAACAACTTAAGTGGTTAAAGTATGATGCCAGACAAAGACAGAGTGGTCATTTGCCACGCGTAGATTGATACATATACGACAGTGATACATCATAATGCAGCGATAGATAACCAAACAAAATAACACACGTAAGGCGGGATGGCCGGAACATCCTAATGTGCAACGAACGTTCACACCCAAACTTTGAAGATCTCACCCTAATGACCGCCGTCGCATATACGCATATATTCGGATGCGCGGATTTGTAAAATGTTCAAAAATACCCTAACCTGAAAGTGAGAGGGGAAACGTGGAAGTTTCATATCAGCTACTTGAGGTAAAAACCAAATGGGATAGTGTGTTTTGTTTATTTATTATGACTTGACAGTTTTGTTTTGAGGTTAAGTATATGATTGTATATGTTTTTAAAATTGGAAACTAAAGAATAATAGCATGTTTTGTGTATTTCTTATGGTTTGACAGTTCGGTTTTGAGGTTAAGTAGTAAATGATTGTCATTGAAATAGGTATAACAACTTGCATATGTTTCGAAAATTGGAAACCAAAGAATAATAACGTGTTTTGTTTATTTATGATGGTTGGACAGTTCTGTTTTGAGGTTAAATAGTAAATGATTGTATAGTATGTTTCCAAAATTAGAAATCCAAGAATGAGAATATTAACGTTAATATTCGTTTCATTTTTCAAGTAGGTAAGTTATTTGAACAATGAATTGACTTCTTGACTTTCATAAATTCAGGAGTAGTAACATTTGGTTTTTCTGACTTGCTGTGTTAAAAAACTATTAAAATGAATCGCAGAAGAAATCCGGGTTTAGTTCACCAGAATGAATTTTGATATAAAATTAGGCTCACAGAAAATAACACAAGTTAGATAAAGTAACCATTTCAACATACATTTTTTATTGTTAACATTAGTATATTTTTATTATTAGTAACAGTATGGGAACCGTGGCGCTAGTCAAGGAAGCCATAACGAGCCCTTTTTGCCAACCTCGGCAACCCAGCAACCATGCCCTACTTTTCCTCGGTTTCGTCAACAAATCCCCTCGACCTTAACAAGGCCATCACGGTCTTCCATTGGACGGACCTTACGTGGATCCCGTGTAGAGTCCTCGAACCAACCAGTTCTGCTCGAAGACTCCCAAAAGCCTCGCATTCACACAGGTAGTGATAAGACGTTTCTTCAGTCTCTCGGCATTCCTGGAAAATTGGAGCCTCTCGGCACCTACTAATGTAAGGTGTCTTCTGAGAGTACAGTGGCCTGTTAGCATCCCAATGATGCGGCGAAGCGTAGAATGACTACTGCGACGAAACCAAACAGTCTTGTTTCTATCCGGCCTCTCGACGAAGTTGCTCGCCTGCCTACAGCCACTGACCGACCTCCAGTGCTTCTCCATGGCCTCCTCAGACCATTTATCTAGGGCGTCGGACACCACCTTCTTACCCATGCTTATAGTAGGTTCAGAGCCACACAACGGCCGCCGGGAACCAAGCGTTGCCAAGTCATTCGCCACTTCATTCCCCACCACGCCACTGTGTTCCAGAACCCACATAAGTTGTGCCTCCTTGGTCCTGGACAGTCCCGCAAGGGCGTCAGCGCACCCCTGAACCAGCAATGACCTAATTCCGGAGGGCCGCCTGACTATCCGAGCAAATGTGTACACATTTCTCAGGGTTCATCCTCACATCATGTCGAGTAGCTACAGACAGGATAGCATATACCTCCGTTTCGAATGTCGTGGTATATGCGCCCAGAGCATAGCTCTCGTCCACCCCCAGGCTGTCGCTGTATATTCCCGCCGCGGAGGAGTGCTGCTCCTCTAGCCGTGATCCGTCGGTAAAAGAGACCAGTAAGTGAAGATTGGAACCTGTGATGAGCACTGATAAGTACACTTGGAGAACCCAAATTACCACAACACATTTTAAAAAGACCTGACGATCGTTTCACTAACCAAGTTAGCGTCATCAGAGGATGAAACAACTTATCATTTATTATTATTACAGCTTATTTCATAAATGTATGAAATATAAGTTGTAAAGATTGTAATGCTAAATACGTCGGACAAACGAAAAGATCGATTGGAATTAGATTCAAAGAACACATATCCCAATTACGTTACGGTACTGTAGATAAGTCTGCCGTCGCCCGACATATTTGGAATAATAATCATCACATTGATAAAGATAATCTGAAATTAATAAAAAATGTTAGAAAACCAAGACAGGTAAATGGGTTCGAAAGCTTATATATTGCGAAATATAGTTACGACAAAAAATGTATGAACACTTCACCAGCTCCAATTACGAGTCACTTGATCGATTGCTTTGCTAAATAAAATTCCCACATTTTCGGCACGTTTTACCGATAACATAAGTATACAGTTATTGCCGCCAAAGGAATCGTTGTTAATTTAGCTGTCGTTGAACTTTCTCCAAACTATTACAGATGGACACTTTTTAGATAAAGCAGTAGGGATGGCGCAAAGATCTTGTCCGGCGATAAAAATGCAATACACTTTGGAATTTGCCTACGAATAGTGTCTCAGCTCGGTTCAATCTCTTTACCTGAGATCCGGTATATAAGTTGATGTTAGTTTTTTAAGTATTTAGAATGTTTCATCCTCTGATGACGCTAACTTTGTTAGTGAAACGATCGTCAGGTCTTTTTAAAATGTATTGTGGTGATTTGGGTCCTCCAAGTGTACTTAAAAGAGACCAGGCTAGCAGGCTAGAGAGCAAATTTTGATTAAGAAAATTCACTAATAGAATTTGTTTAAAAAAACTATTTTCTTGTTGGAGAAACCGGTTCGATTAGGTTGACTAAAACGAAATCGTCCAGGTAATTAACAAGGCAAAAATACCTGCCACGTTTATAGTTGGCAGATGCAATCCTTTTCAAAACATGAATTGAATTTTCTTCTGGAAAGGTTTTGTAACTAATCAAATTTGTAATACAAGTTTCTTTTAAAGAGACTTACAGCATCTAGATTCTCCAAATTTTAAGTTTCTAGGGTCATAGAAAATTTTTCGGCATTGAAAGTTTTTTATCAAAAGGCACACAAGATTTGAATATTTTGTTGATAATAGAAAGAGCAAACGAACTTGTATTAGGACATCTTAATCCGATCTTCGACGTCTGTTTAAATTACAAGTAATATTTTAGTAACATGCTGTACTAATAGTGTAAAATTCTTATGAAAATTCACTACTATAACGCACTTGCTGCGTCCAGAATTTTTTTTTCTGTACCTTCTAGCACACTTTCACTTATCCTTCTAATGGGCGAAGCTTATCTTTGTCATTTTTATCCACGTCTACGTTTCCAAAGCTTCTCTTCAGTTCATTTCCTGCTTAGTCAACTCTGGTGTTCTGCTCAGTGCAGTGCAAAATACCCTAAACGTATGACTTGATAAACCCCTTCCTCGGATCCGAGTTTAAAAGTTTATTAATGAGAACAGTACTTCGACTATTAGATGATTACGTGGCGATCGCAATCCTTCTTCTTAGCTGTTTGCCGTATTTACTATCATGCCTAATAATACTCCCAAGGTATGTGAACATATCTACTTGTTTAAGTTGTTTGTCGCTTCGCTTAATATTTGTTTTTATTGTCTTATTCTTAATATCTTCATTTTTTTTTTCATCGTATTGATCTTTAGTTTCAGTTTTTGCATTCTATCTAGCAGATTCAGCTTGTTTCGTATATTTAGGTTCCTTCAATCGGTACTATCTCATCTGCGTACCCTATAAAATGGAACCGATGTCCATTTAATTTGACGCCTGCTGTAATGCGCCTATCCCTCCAATCCAAACCAGCTTACTTAGTTATTTAAAACAATATTTTCTGGTCCACACTACTGAATGCTTTTTCTTGGTCTACGAAAGCAACAAAGGATTTTCTTCTTCTTCTTGGGTTTTTATTTGATTGTTTTAAGTGTTACTAGTGTTTATCTATAGTTCTTTGACCGAGTCTAAATCAGAACTAATGAAAAATACTAAGAATTTGTGAGTTGCTGTTGACCTTACTTGGTGAAACCGTTACACACTAAATATAAATGTAGAGATTTCTTCTCTGTCTTCACAAGTTTGTGTTGTCTTCTCTTGAACTCATTTCTTATCGCATCGTAAATAGGGAAGGTGGTGGCAAAAAGAAAACAAGCACTTGTGGAGCCGGAGTAAAAGTTTATAGATTGGTATTTACTAACGATTTAAAATTTTAATGGATAAAATTTATTTTTAAGGAAAATTTCCATTTTCCAAAGTTCTTTTAACTTAGAGACAGAATTTTAGCTTTTAGGCAAGAGTTAATATTTTTGATCATAAAAGAGAAAATATGAAATGTGGTACTAGAAAAGGAACGCATTGCTGAACAACGAAAACTCTTATCTAAATATATTGTGTTACGGAAAGAAAATTAAACTTGAAGAAGGCTATGGTAAGTCGCAGGCAGATGGCCATGAAGAACCATTTTTGACGGTAGTTTAAATACCACAACGAGTAAAATCTTCAGATACGTTTTTTAGATCATATCTTAGATAATCGGTTTCCAGTATTAAAGTGATAGCTGATGCCACTTATGCTTCTTTAGATAAGAAAGTTTTTACGCTGTTACTGCGACAATGCAGGGATGCTATAATAATTGCAACAAAACAACAGGCGTTCAGTGGCTTTATAGTAAACTAAAAAATAGGCCACGGACGTTTGGAAGGTCATAAATTACAAAAGAAAGTCTGACAAAAGGTCAAACGTAGATTCCAAATTGACAGCTGATTACATTAATACCTTTTTTACATCGGTTACAACTGACGTTGTAAGAATTCTACCAGTGAGCTCGGAGCTTTAGGAGCAGTTAAGCTCTAGAGTTCTGGAGACATCTGGTCCCTTTTTATGCTGCTGATTATGGAAAATGAAGTGCTGAAGACCATTGATTGTTTAAAACGATGGTTCTGATTTATATAACATTAATATTATTCTTCTTAAATGGGTCAAAGATTGTTTGGTACCTCCATTAACCTACCTATTCAACACGTGCATATCTCAGGGCACATTCCCAAAACATTTAAAAATCGCCATTTGTTTAAGAAAAAGCGATGTAAACTGTTTAGACAATTATCGTCCTGCTTTCATTGTGCCGTTCTTTGGAAACATATTTTAAATAATAATTCACCAATGACTTCGCCAATATTTTAAGAGAAAGAATTTGTTAGATGACTGCCAGTTTAACTTTAAAAAAACGCTAGACTGTTGAGGTGTGTCGGCAAGGTTATGGAAGACCCAATTTCCGGTTTTGAGGAGGGCACAAATAAAGCAATTAACAAGCTTTTGGTAATAGTCTTCACAATCTCAGTCTTGCCTTCTATCTCATAAGAGATACACCAGCCCTAGACCCATCACAATGACCAACCAAGTTATTCAAAGTAATGAGTCATTTTCACTTGTTAGCATTTCTGTGGATCGAAATCTCCATTGGCACCAACATGTCACATCAATTGCAGAAGCGGCTGCTAAGAAATTAGGTTTCTTCTTCTGGGCTCGCAAATACTTTTCACCAGCTAATCTATATACCTTATATACTTCACAAATAAGGCCAAATCATGAATACTGCTCCCACATCTGGGGTGCTGCTGCCGCTTCTACGCTCGCTATCCTGGACTCCATTCAGAAGATACGTCTCATTGGTGACCCTACCCTCGCCCAAAGGTTGCCATCCCTTATCCCTTGCCCACCGACGTGCCGTTGGTGACCTCTCTCTCTTTTACAGATATCTGCACGGGCACTGCTCGGAAGAGCTTTCTTCCATAGTTCCTCCACCTACTGCCCCCAACAGATCTACCAGGGGAACAAAGCGAATGCACTCTTTTACTGTCCAGGTCACCAGACATAGAACATCTTGTTATGCCCGCTCTTTTGTCCCGAGGACTTCCAAGTTGTGGAATTCCTTGCCGGCATATGTTTTTCCTTCTCCTCCGAACCTCCAAACCTTCAAGTCCAGAATTAACAAGTTACCTCTTTCCTCCTTGTCGACACCCACGGTACAATAGTATTTAGGCTGTGAGCCCTCGTGGTGTTGTTGAAATTAAAAAAAAAATAGCTGCCACTATCAAATGCAAAATAAAACTCAATTGCATTCAGCGGACTCAAAATACAGCCGTTTCTTGATTTTGACCGAATTTATAAATTATTCAAGTTCTGTATCTCGTGAGTAGCTGTCAAGTAAATTCTATAACACCGATGTATTAAGACGATCGGAAAAAACTGCAAATTACAAGCTTTTATAGGGTGTTTCATTTAAAAAACATATGTTTAGTTTGTATTAATAAAACACGGTGCTTAATTGTTTGCGGATAAAACTCAAATCAGGTTTATTTCAACTTTTCTAAACCAAAGGTTAATGGTGGTAAAATTGAATTTGGATCTAGTCCCCTGTCTAATACATACGTGTATAACTATTTTTAGTAACTCAGTTAATTATTTATTTACTAAGTTCCCTTAAATGTAATTGGTAGTGATATTCACGTTTAACCTATCCCATTACCCGTGTGATCTCTATAGAATTATTAGCATACTCCAATGTTTTTTTTTAAACAGTTCATCCCTTATCCAGCCACTTTCTCCAAAATTAACTACATTTGTCGGCAGTGCACTAAATCTAGGCAGCGTAGACAGCAGTGTTGTTAGCAAGTTGACAAAAAACTCCTGCCACCACTTCTTACATCTGCCATAATTTACGATCATCTGAATTTATGTTCCTACTCAGGGACTTATGAGTGTCGCCTTTTTGTAATTTATATGTTTACACTTGATTATGATATGATATATGTACCGACGGTCTGTCACATGACATCTTCATAGCTCATAAAGGGGCGCTGTGAAAGTATATTATGCCCATTATATATTCTGATGTGATGATATAGAGCTACTGCATGTGTATGTATGTATGTGAACTACTCGGATATGCAATATGGCGCCAGTTCTCAGATTGCTCACTTGGCTATTGCCCGCCGTCTTTCATGATATGCCTGCTTTTATTAGATGGATTATGACTTTATTATCGATGCTTCACGTACGCGGAGATAAATGTGTTTTTGAGCAATCAAATAAGGTTCTTGAGTTTTTCCCTAAATTTTGCTTTGTTATCAAACAAAGGTCTCAAACTTCATATTGTATTTTAGCGAATTTTCATTAAGAAAAATTCGCCAATAGAGAGGTCACGAGGCTTTTGAAAAAGAAATTCTTCAGGTGAGCGCAAATTTGGGTCCCTAGAACCCAAAACCAAATTATAGTACTCCCGAGTGTTTCGAAGTTTCAAAAAAAATTATATATGATTGGGTTCTTTTGATTTTACTTTTAATTAACGGGGAAAAATAGCCTTACTTTATCATATAACTAATATTTGTTTGATTTAAGGTCAAAATTAAACAGATTATGTAAGTACAATCTAGTATGTTTTTTTATTGATTAAATTAACAAATTTTCATTAAAAAAGGTTATATCAACTTTATCATCACAGATTGTCGATAAATCAATATAAATCAAATTTATTTAACACAATGACTTACCTAACTGTGATATAGTGATTGGGCCTTTATGTAATATCCCCCTTAGTGAACTAAATAGACATTAAAATCATCAATGGGACAAAAATATTCCAGGTATTTATTTTTATTTTCTTTACACAAAAATTGTATATGATTTTATTATCAGGCACTTGCCTTTTACGTTTTAATTATCAACTTCTATATTTTACCGTGTCGTCGCACGTCAACTAATTTTAAGTGTCAGCTGTCGTTCAATTACGAATCGTCCTATCGACCTGCCGTCGACTCCTTAAATAAACTATACCTGTGTTTCAAAACATATTTTCTCCTGTACCTCGGTAAAACAAAGTGCATAGGCCTCGCGTTTTCCCATTGTCCAACTTTTTATTCGTTGCACTCTTGTGAAACAAGCGCAAAAAAAACTATCCTTATCAACTAACACTGCGTCTTTTCCTACAATTGGTATTTAACAAAACTTATTTCTAACTTAATATTATAAATGTATCATATAGTAAATGCACTTACTGCCTAAGGATAAAATAAAATCGCTATATTCTATTAAAACTCTATAGATAAAAAACAAGGCTATTGTTTTCTTGGTTCTATTGTATTTTAACGACTACATGTAAAACAAGAAATCATTGTTCTGTATTCTTTAAGCTGTCTTGCTATTCCTTATTTAATCCTAAAATATTTTACACTCTTAATTATACAGGGCATTTAAATATTAGGACGTATTAATTTTATGTACATTGGCCCGTTTTACTCCACAATAATGTTTCTAATTTTCTGATATATTTGCTATCTATAGCAATATATATATATATATATATATATATATATATATATATATATATATATATATATATATATATATATATATATGTTTGTATGTATCCGAGCGATAACTCAAAAAATACTAAACTGATTTCAATCAAACTAACAGCAAAAATCTTGTTTGGGTGAAAACCGAGGTCGAGTTCGTTAATCAGCCTTTATGCTCAAGTTTTTCCGATAGAAGATCGGGGAAAACTTTTTGAGAACGCTATATTTTTAAAATGAGTGAAATTGAATTTTTCACATATATAGAGCATTCAAAGATCTTCTTATATGTTAATTTTGAGGCGTTTCTCTCAACACAAATGTAAGTTATCGTGAATTAAAGACAGTTAAAAGCTACCACACGCTCCTAAAAGTTTATTAAGGCGTTGTGTAATGTGTGTGTGGAAGATGTTGACATAACGGATGTCCTAGTTTGTTTTCTTTGAATCTTGGAAAGCTACAAAATCTGCCTAATAAATTGAAACAGCCCGGCTTGTCAGTTTCAAAATTTTATTACACAAAGTTGGGAAGTTTCCCTCGTTAGGAAAATTAAGGGTAATATTTATTTCTAGAATTGATTTGCTATTTAAAAAAGATATATGGTAAAATCGGCAGCTAAATAGTCTAAGCCTGATTTTAAGTTGAGATCAAAACAATAACTTAATTAGAACCTTATAAGCTGAACAAAACTTTTACAATTATAAAATTTTTGTGATTTTAGTCTAGGGAGATTTATCTATAGATTTGGCATTCTGAAATCACCAACAACACAATTCTTGGTCTCGTGGTCAGAAATTAAATTGCTATTGGTTTATTCTGTTATTTGCATTCTTATAGCAAATGGCGCGGTTTATGTAGCGTTAGATGTCATATCAATTTATTTTTATTTTAGGTTAATGAGAGAATAGGTTGTTTTTGAATTAATAATTTTAGTTTATATGAAAAGCTTGTGAATTAAATCATTGCTTTGGTCATATTGCAAAATGAGTGTGTTGGCCAAGACCCTAAGCTTTAAAATAAGTTATGTTAAATTCGTTTTCACAGGAACAGTACGTATGCAATCAGGACTGTTAAAAATTGTGTAAATATTAAAAAATTGGAAAACAATTTAATTCTTTATTTAAAATCGACACTTAAAAATTAATAAAGACTATCTAAACCTTGGATAAATAATCATTTCAAGCGAATAGCTATAGCACGTTCGAAAAACCGATTCTCGTGCGATCACCGAAATTAGGCAACTTCGGGCGTGGTCAGTGTATGAATGGGTGACTCCCTAGTAACACCGTGTTCTGTTTGCCTTTTTTTAGGTAGTGACATTTCTGTTTTATTCTTATTAGCGAATTTTAATTTAAAAACTAAGCGTATTTTATTTAAAAAAAAATCGCTAATAGAAAGGTATCGATGGTGAGACTGCAAAAATTAAAAAAAAAAATTTTCCGAAAAAAAAACTTGTATCTTAAAAAAGTAACCAAGTTATCTTGATGAAGTTTGGTTGGTATGTTGCCCTCGTAAATACCTTACTCCACCAAAACATAACTTTCTAGGCTTATAGAGAATTGAGTTATACAAATTTGAAGCATTTAATGAAAATGCGCTACCATAATGCAGTTGCTGCGTCCAGACTTTTTTAATTTCTAGTGTAAAATACCCTATAACTACTAAACGTAAAACGTCTGGGTATGACATACTTATAGACAAGCTTTATATGCTGGTGATTTGCTAAGGTACCACAGTGCAACGCCACCTGTTCCTGGTTTGCCTGAACGATCTGCATGTCAAAATTAATTTTACTATGGAAGTGGAAGAAAACGCATCTAAATGTTTGCAGATATATTGTCCTGGATCAACCGATAAAAATTGCAAGCCGGGACATACACAGATGTACAATTTATTTTTCAAATGTTGCATTGTATAGCTAATCAGCTACCACAAATATTATTTATATTTAATATTATTGTATGTCTCATAAATTAGCTTTGATCATTCTTTTAGTCGACACGATTTTCAAAGTCCCACTGTCAGAAACTAATTTCAATAACGAACATAATTCAAAACAACGTGTGTCTTCTGACCACTAAAGTGAAGTTTGCGTATAGGTCCAACGACACTACTGATAGAATTTTTGTTCGCAACAGGGCTAATATTCCCCAATTGAAAAGTCGATCGTCTATTGTTTGAATCGTGGTGACCATTAATGTACTGATGTTTAAATAAAACAAAAACCGGAAGAGCGTTGGGTGTTGGAGTTTCGGTACATCTAAGAGTATAAATTATGTCAATGGTAATACGTTAGTGTTTGGTAGTTTTCTGAAAAAGATGGGTCATAGTTTCGACAACGATACTAATGCCAAAATCCTACATCCGCCCAATATTGGTATTAAGCAGTTTGTCCTAGAGGAGATGGAAATTAACAGGCATATTGATGGCTTCAACAACAACGTTTTGAACTTGTCCAATACCAACACAATAAACATTCCTGCTCTCCTTCGACAGTTAATAGAGTAATATGTGAACTTTATGAGGACTTGGTGGACCATAAAGTTATGGATTTTGGAGATTGATCCTATATTGCTATATTTGCACTTAATTCTGTTGTCTCTAATATGGCGTTTGTCATTTCTGCCAATTTAATATTTAAATTTGTTTGCAGGTTCCATTTGCAAACTTTATCTTCTCTGCATAAATGACCTCTATTATTGGTTGGTTTTAAACGCGCCGATTTTGCCTTTTTAATTGTTTTAAGTCTGGAGATATTTAGTTTTGTTTACTGCTAAAATTGTTCGCTTTATCTTTTTACTAAAATATGTGCAAATGTTCCACAATTTCATAATTTTTTTATTAAATTTAAACTTGAAAAAGCTTTATTATTATTGAAATATATTTAAAAAAGCACCTTATGGTTAACAATATAATATATAGTGTTAGCAAAAATAAATAAACATCTACACAATCTCTAATCACGTTTTCTGAACACAAAAAACTTGTTGGCACATAATGATATTTGCAAGTCAATTTAATGTAAGTTCAATAAAATAAACTACTAAAAATGTTTGCTTTCAAAATACAAGCATACGCGGAAATATTTGACAATCTAGCAACCTTGCACTGCTTTCCTTCATGACGTAATTTAACTCTTGTTGTAATAATACTATACCTTGTGTCTTTTTTAGACAAGTTGGTTATTTAGCTTAAGCAGAATTTTCCGAAAATATTGATATCTTGGATAATGGTGTTTTGATCACATTTGGGACACACTGTTTTTTCAGACTTTACAATGTACCAAACTTGAATTTTCTATTTTAGTCGGAAATAAAATGATGCTATTTTTAAGGTTTTTGAAAAATCACCGCCATAACGCACTTGCTGCGTCCGAACTTCTTAACTTTTTTCAACTAAATAATTCCATAAAAGAGAACTACTACGATAACAAGTTTGATGGGTCTATCTTTTTTATCAGTAGGTACAGACTGCCTTGTGTATTTAATTGTAGCTGACATATATACGAGGCGGTGTTGAAAAGTATATAGCCCACAAAATAAAACCTAATGGAAATAGTTGTTTTAATTACAAAGTTTATTTAATCAACATAATATCCCCTAAGACTCGCACATTTAGCAGAACGTTGACAAAGCAGTTCAAAGCCCTTAAAAATTCCTTATCTTGGTCGTCAGACCATTTCCGGACTACACATATAATGACTTCGTTGTTTTTCGAAAATTGTTCACCTTTCAAATATTTTTTGAGCTTTGGCAACAAATTATAGTTCATGGCGCTGAATCCGGGAAAAGGGCAGGTGATCAACCAATAAAAAGCAATTTTTCAATTTTTTTAAAGGGCAACTAATGAGCAGGGGCGTTGTCTTGCAAAAAGGGCATACCTTTGTTCAGTTTACAATGGCGTTTCCCCACAAATTTGTCACGAGTTAATCGATTAAAATAATATTTATTAATCACTAAGACCAAGTTATAATATAAAATATAAAAAGTTATTTTAATGACGACTAAAGTAATAACGGCATTTTCCAGTCTCTCTGCCACCAACCAGGGTATGCGTTCCCCTCCTAAAGTCTTCTCTGACAAGGATGCGATGCTCCAGCTGTCGCTCCCACGTGAAATGCCGATTTTGCAGATTGTACACGCATGCGATGATGATGATGAAGACTGAAGGGTTCCAAGCGTAGTTCCATTAAGTGTGATCTTAGCAGGTTTATAACTCACACATATAGGCAAGGTAGCAATTCCCATGATCTGTGACTGCAACTCTATATTATATGTTGTTTGGCGTAGAATACAACACGGCTGTTTAAGTTAGCAACACACTATTGTATGCTCCCGTGACATTTATACCTTATTCCACAGAATTATTCCATTTTTGTCCCTGAAAACTGAGCAGGAACCTTGCGAGCCACTTTCAAACATGGAATTTTTTTCGTCGTGGAGAACCGAAATGCTTCAACTTCTCCGATTGTTTTTTAGTTGCTGGATCATTGTGATTGATCCATGTTTCGTCAACAGTGGCAAAGCGATTCAAAAACTCAGAGGAATCTTCTTCACCACGGTAGTATATTTTCTTTGATATTGAAGAAACGAGCGCGCCTATTCATTTTGCCGAAAGCGTTCCCATTTTGAAGTCGTGATAAACAACGCAAGCCACATGTTCATGTGAAGGCTGCTAAGTTTCTGTCATATGTTGCACCTTAATTCGTCGATCTTCTTAGATCATTGCATGGAAAGAATCAATCAATGTTTTCTTTTACAGAAATTGGTCTATAACAGCGGTACTCATCTTTGACATTTGATCTTCTTTTCAATTCCGCCATCCAGTTTTTAATAGTAGCATATACGAAGGCAAGGTTTCTACCATATAGTAAAGTTTTTTTGGGCGATAACTCTTTAAAAAATAAATAGTCACTAACTGTCCGTTATCAAAATATAACTTTTGACACACCCTTTTCAAAAATTTACATCTTTGTCACTTTTTAACTGTTGGCTGTAAAAGATCAATTAATAAAACATCGCAGTTGTTACCGTAGTAACTCAAGTCAATTTTGCATACAGGAGAAGTTCCAGGCTAACTAAATACCCTCGTATACCTACTTATTATATGCTAATTTCTTACTGTAAAAGCAGCTTTATTATAATGATATTAAGCAATACACGAAAGTAAATTAGTGAATTGCTGTTGGCCTTACTTAATATGAAAGCAAATCATTGATAAAAGAATATTGTATATGAATCTTTAGAAATTTTCAAACAAGAATCTATAGAGTCGGTATAATTTAATATTGACGTAGCGAAAGGAGTTAATCGGGGAAGTTCATCAGGAACATGAGTTATTCACTTAATAATTTCATGAAAGCAGGAGGCGGACAAATTCGTTTTAAGAATGTCAAGTTTAATTAATTTTATCGGATATTCGTCTATTATGAAGTTATTAAAGGGGCCGCGCTGTCTCTTTCTATCCTTCTATATATATATTCATGAGCCAGTTGGGACTTATTAGAAGTGTTTTTAAAATAATCAAGAGATACTGCTTTGACCATAATGTTTTATTGTTATTTTTGCGCTTCAGAGGGGATACATTGAGTTATGAAGTGGATGGCAATGCACTTAGATTAAAATTTCGACGACTACAAAACTTGTTCAATAAGCGATTATTGTTTGTAATGAAAAATGATTATAAATTTTAAAACGCCATACGTTAAACTATAAACATATAGGGTAAACTACACAGCTTAAGGGTTCTCAGAAATTGTTTGGCTTCACGAAAAATGTTTTCAATATAAATAGGGTTTTTTGTTGATACTATAAGTCAAATAATACATTGAATTAAGGGTAAGTCCATAAAAAATTGTCAAATGTTCGGATTAATATTCGAAAAATGTATTTTCATATAAAATATTGTAAAATTACAGTTATTGGCCGTAATACCATAGTGATTGGCCCTTTTATTCATAATTATTGGCCATTCATTGGACACATAAAACTGTTGATACAACTTAATATTGTCACAGCGAATAGTCTGGAATGACATTTCTAGAAGAGACCAGAAGTGGCAGGTGTAGAATAGTGTAGAAGGTCTAGAATCTCTATAGACAGTATAAATAGACGAGCGGTGCGCAGAGTAAGTTAGTTCATTATTGAATTAGTGTGGTGTAAAAGAAGTGATCATAGAGTATTAAGCGAGTCAGCAGTAATTGTTGGTTTATAAGAAGCGACCATAGAAGGCGAATAGTGGAATATAGTTCTATGGACATTTAATAATAGAGAAGAAAAATATTTTAGTTGATACTGGTGGTGGAAAATAGTTGGTAATAATAAATAGTAGTTTGAAAAGCTGTGTTTCTTATCCAGAACCCCGTGGAACGTAACAACTGGTGTCAGAACTGGGATTTTCAAGCTGCTAGCAGAAAAAGAGATGAAGAAGTCAAAGAAGAAATTAGAAAAAGAAACGAAGAAGGCAGAAAAAGAGATGAATAAACCAAAAAGCGGGTTATTGTTGCCGCCATATCAGACCCCATTATACTTGGACTAGATGTTCTGCAAGGTCACGGTGTCAAGTTAGATCTCGAGAACAATGTTTTAAATTTCGGTGATGAGGAAGTAGTCATGTCGACTGTCAATAACCTTGCGATTCGAAACGTCACGGTCAAAGAAGATGTCGTTGTGAGAGCCCAGAGTGAAAGCATTGTCCCAGTGAAGATAGTTGGAGACATTTTGGGACAAGTGGTGGGTATTATAGAACCAGAAGACAACGATATTTTTAAGAAAGCTATACTAGTGGGCAAAACCCTTACTCAAGCAAAAGAGCTGGCAGCTGTCAGAATAGCCAACCTTAAGAGCTTTGATCAGAAGATTTCCAAAGGTTCCGAAATCGGAACATTCTCGCCAGTACCCATCATACGGCGTTGCCACGACCAAGAAGACCCAGCCTCGTCCAACCCGGATGAACCACTTCCAGAACATTTACGCGATGTCTTAGCAGAAGCTAGTGGAAATCTTTCTCCACAACAGATTGCTGTCCAAATAGCGCAACGTTTTCGTAACCGACAATAACGATTTTGGAAGAACAGACCTAGTACGCCATCGCATTGAGACTGGGACCATTGGCAAAACAGGACGAAATTGACACCATGCTAAGGAATATGGAGCAGGCACGAGTTATAGAACCATCGCAAAGCCCTTGGCTCTCTCCAGTAGTGTTAGTTAAAAATAAAGATGGCTCCACAAGGTTTTGTGTAGATTACCGCCGGGTAAATGATGTCACTAAGAAAGACATCCACTTCCCAGAATTGATGATACACTTGATACACTGGCAGGTGCAAGATGGTTTTCGGCATTGGACTTGAGAAGTGGCTACTGGCAAGTCGAGGTTGAGCCCAAAGACAAAGAAGAGACTGCGTTTACCACTGGTAGTAGACTGTGGTAGTTTAGCGTCATGCCATTTGAGTTGTGTAATACTCCAGCCACTTTTGAGCGTCTAATGGAGACAGTTTTAAGAGGTCTACACTGGAAAACATGCCTCGTGTACCTGGATGACGTCATTGTCTTAAAAAAGTCGTTCGAAGATTTCAGGAAGGATGTCGAACAAGTATTTCATAAACTAAAGGGAGCCAATTTGAAATTAAATCCGAAGAAATGCTGTCTCTTTCAAAAAGCAGTCAAGTACGTGGGCCATATTATCACTTCAGATGGAGTCAGAACCGACCCAGAAAGACGGGCTGTATTATGAACTGGGAAATTTCAACCAATGTACATCAGCTGCGAAGCTTTCTGGGCTTCTGCACGTATTACCGCCGTTTTGTAAAGGGGTTTGCTGACATCGCAAAACCTTTGCATAGACTGACGGAAGAAAATACACCTTTCATTTGGACCAATGATTGTGAAAAAGCATTTGAGACACTAAAACGGGCTCTCTGTTCATCCTCGATTCTGACATACCCCCAGCCTGGTCACAGGTTTTTTGTGGTCAAGAATTTCTCCTGAGAACCGACCACGCTTCCCTACGCTGGCTTCTTAAATTTAAAAATCCAGAGGGGCAGATGGCGAGGTGGTTTGAACGCCTTCAAGAATACAATTTTACCATCGAACACCGCCCTGGACGACAGCACGGTAATGCCGACGCCCTATCTAGGAGACCTTGCCCACCAAAATGCAAGCAATGCACCACTGCCGAAAGCAACGAAGGATTAAATCTCGAAGTGTGTAGGAGGACAACGGTGCAACCCGTTAACCGATGGGACGCGCAGAGGTTAATGGAGGACGAAAAAGAAAACCCTGATATCCAACCAATCTACAGGTGGAAGGAGACTTGCCACGGAAGACCCACTTGGTCAGAAGTTAGTGGTAAAAGCGTTGCCACCAAACGTTACTGGGCCCAGTGGGACTCCATTGAAATCGAAGGTTATCTTCTGGTCAGGAATTGGGAGGATGAAACCCGCATATTGAAACAAATAATCCTTCCGCGACCAAGAGTTAGGAAGGTAATCGAGGAGGTGCATGGCGGGACACGCGGAGGCCATTTAGGGGTAAAGAAAACTTTGGAAAAGGCCAGAGAACGTTTTTATTGGTTACGATGTCGAGCTAATGTGGAATAATGGTGCAAAACCTGCCAAGCGTGTGCATCTAGTAAGGGGCCTAAATAAAAAACCAGTGAGCGAATGAAGCAGTACAACGTGGGAGCCCCTTTCAAAATAATTGCAATTGACATACCTGGTCCTTTCCCTAGAACAGACGCAGGAAATCGCTATATGCTTGTAGCCATGGATTATTTTAGCAAGTGGCCAGAAGTGCTTGCGGTCCCGAATCAAGAGGCCACCACCGTCGCAGAAGTATTGGTGAGCGAGTTTTTCTGTAGATTGGACGCACCACTAGAGCTCCATTCCGACCAGGGACGCAACTTTAAGTCGGCTGTATTCCAGAAGGTTTGTGAGCTTATGGGAATCAGGAAAACGAGAAATACACCCATGCACACTCAATCTGACGGAATGGTGGAAAGATTCAATGCTACTTTGGAGTCCCACTTAAGAATATTTGTCAATGAACACCAAACGGATTGGGACCGCCACATTCCACTATTTCTACTGGCATACCGCTCGGCTGTACATGAGACTACCGGACATACACCAGCCAGCGTGGTTTTTGGGCGAGAGTTAAGACTTCCTCCTGATCTCATATTTGGAAAACCCACAGATGATCCACGGGCAACTGATGAATACATAAAAGATTTGGAAGGAAGAATAAAAGCCATCCACTCTGCTGTCAGAATGCATATACGAGTAGAAAGCGACCGCGTGAAGACCCGTTATGACGTGTGAGCTAATTCAGCTGGTTTTAAAGAAGGAGATTGTGTGTGGTTCTACAATCCAGTACGATGCAAGGAACGGTCACCGAAACTACAGAAATTATGGGAAGGTCCTTATAAGGTGGTCAAAAGGATCAATGACTTTGTCTATCGCATTCAGAGGAGCCCGAAGAGCAAGATGAAGGTGGTTCACATGCACAGACTTACGCCAGACCAAGAAATGTAAGAATTCGACAGGGACGATCGAATATAAGAGGGGGGCAGTGTCACAGCGAACAGTCTGGAATGACATTTCTAGACGAGACCAGAAGTGACAGGTGTAGAATAGTGTAGAAGGTCTAGAATCTCTATAGACAGTATAAATATACGAGCGGTGCGCAGAGTGAGTTAGTTCATTATTGAATTAGTGTGGTGTAAAAGTAGTGATCATATAGTATTAAGCGAGTCAGCAGTAATTGTTGGTGTTTAAGAAGCGATCTTAGAAGGCGAATAGTGGAATATAGTTCTATGGACATTTAGTAATAGAGAAGAGAAATATTGTAGTTGATACTGGTGGTGGAAAATAGTTGGTAATAATAAATAGTAGTTTGAAAAGCTGTGTTTTGTTAGTCAACAAATCCAGAACCCAGTGGAACGTAACAATATGTAGATATTTATTATCAGGAAGAGTTACCATAACATTGATGCCATTACATTTAAAAGAAAACACAAGGCATCTTCATGAAAAAAAGAAAAATTGTCACCAGATACTGCCAGAAGATATCAGAGTTCAAAACATAGAGGAGAATCAGCATATTGATAGTTTATTTGAACAAGAAACACAAGTGAATGTATTCGAATTAGATTTGTGTAGATTATGCTTTCCGATACATCTTGTGTGTATGTCATGTAATGCTCCAACACAGCTGGCACATTGGATTCTGCAGTCCGCGTTTCTCATCTGAGCATTGCAGGAGAAACTCCAGGTTAATTATGTTCGTGGACGCAGGTTTGTGTCTCCCTGGAACAGGATAGGCCACATTTTTAAATGTCATCCGCAACAACGTTGGGCTTAGTCGTTCCAATTTTAAGCTATACGGATTCAAAATGCTTCTTCTGGTGTTAATATGTAATGTTATTTGCAACACAGTAGGAAAATTTACTCGTGTAAAACTTCACGTTATAGGTGTAAACTGACCCAACCCACACAAAAAGTTGAACGATTTGATTGATTCATAATGTTGTGGTGCTCGTATTTTTGTATTACTTAGTTAGCTGGTCATTTTCTTTATATAAATAATTCGTTTGATGGACTTATCCACCAATGCCCATAATCATGTAATTTCATGGGTAATATGTTAGGGTTAGGTTATGTTGTGAGCTGTCCATAACACTCCCTCCGCTGCGACCTTAAGGTCTATTGTGGCTCACAGATAATTGTTTTATATTTGACGCGACAAGCCCAGTCTCTTATAGTGGTCGATAGTTTTGTGGGAGAAAGTCGATACAGATCTTCTGGTGCAAGCTTGTTTTTGCCAAAGGACAGTTGTCTTGTCCTGCACGCAGCCGAACAGGAACATAGCACTTGTTATGCTGTTTGGTCACTCTTCATACACAACCAGCACTCGGTTTTCTGTCCGAGCCCAATTCTGTGCATGTGGTGACGCAATCGGCAGTGTCCTGTATACAGTCCTAACAGACTTCTAAATTGGAATCTGTTTAACTCTAGAAGTTTTTTAGCACTTAACTCTGAAAGGCTATGTTTATGAAGGCCTTTGAGCGGGCAAATCCTAGCAGATTTAGTCATCGTTGTTTGTCTTGTTATTTACCCAGGTCTTTAAGATGCGTTCCGCTATGCATAAGAATAACACCAGCGCAGGTTCTGGTCCGATATAGTCCTTCCCGGCTCGGCTCCTGATCAGACCGTCGGCTGCTGCATTGCCATCAAGGTCCGAGTGCCACAGTATCCAGACCAGCGACACCTCATTGTAATTGCCCAGTTTATTGAGGACAGTCTTGCAATTATATTGAATTATAACGATAGGATACAAATGCCCTTATAGCACCTTGGTTTAATTTTTATCGGTTTGTGTGCGCACCGGTTTTGTTTCGTCTCCCTCGCACACATCTCGATGGCCTATATTTCTCCCTGGTATATGGTTCAATACTTTTCTAGGCTAGATAATGTTCTTGCATTAGGGCTGCTCTCATATGCACCAGATCTTGCTCTTGACTTGGTTTTGAACCCGTCCGTGTACCAGCAGAGAGAGATCTGTCGTTTTATTTCGTTACTAGTCGACCCTTTCCGAAAGGATGGTTTTGAAAGACTGATGGGTAATAACACATTGACTCTAAATGGGAGACATTTGCAATACTCATTTAAATTTTGTTTTTATATGGTAAAGGAAAAATCAAATTAAAAATAATAATAATAACAATACTCACCTTTATTCACATTATAAATATAGATACAAAAAGTTAGCCTACAATTGCTCTGGTCTACAGTGAACAAGAATTAGTAATCTCTTAGGTTTAACTTGTCTGCGACCAATTCTTATCCCAAAATTGTAAACACTTTTTGCAGGATCTTCACAACTAACCAAAAAGCTAACCTAACATAGTAAATCTCAGAGCAAGAACACAAAGCTTAGTAATCCAGCCAACAGTTCTTAAAACTCTTGTCTGATTACAAAAACCACATTGATAAAATTAATAAAACAAAGAAGAAACAAAAACAACAAAAGTTAACACGAATACACTTAAATACTCTCCTGTTGACACCCATAACCTCTCGATACAGAAATACACTCACACATTTTACCACTAAAAGCAGTGCAATATATTATCTTGTAAAAAGTATACACCCTGCTCCAAAATCCATAAAGTAATCCGCTTCTTAGATTGGCCAATATTTTTTATATAACATTCTTTTCAAGCATATCAAAGAGCTTTTGCCCAACATACACAATGCCTCTCTGTTTATCATCTCTATCTATAAGTAACCGTGTAGATAAGTTTCTTGTAACGAATGTAACGAATAATAGGAAAATATTAGAACTCATAACTATCAACCATTACTATTAGAAAAATAAATGATTAGTTATAAAATATTGACGCAAACACATAATGGCCAGCATTATCCTCAATACACTTTGATGTAAGCGCGAGAAGAGATTGTCTATGTTTAAATAGTACTATTTCATTCATAAATAAATGGACAATTTCTACAATTGCTTCCAACAATTATTCGAGAGTGTTTGCTGTGTTACACTTGATTATTGATTTAAGTTAACCCCCAAAGAAAAAAAGTCTAGTGAGTTAAAATCCGAGCTATCAGCTGGCCAAGGGATTGAGCTTATATGGCAGATCCATCTTTGGGGATACCTTCATTTAGGAAATTTAGCAGTTGAACAGAGAAGTGTGCCAGTGCACTGTCTTGCACATGTCTAGGGTAATTCAATATTTTTTTAGCGAATTTTTATTTTAAAAAGTAGCTAATAGAGAGGTATCAATGGTAACACTTTTTAAAAAATTTCTTTAAATGAGCGCCAATTTGGACCCCTGGAACCGGAAACTAAGGTCCTTTTGTTTTATATATATATATATATATATATATATATATATATATATATATATATATATATATATATATATATATATATATATACAGTGTGTCCCAAACTGAATGAGAATGTATTGCTATCTCCGTTATTATTAGAGATACGGAGACGGTTAAATTATCAATTCCATGCTCGTTCCAAATATGAGTTGTATTTTGCCCTGCCTATTTTCGTTTTCGAGTTATTTTGAAAATTGTCGATTTCTTTTTTCTTCAATATCTAAATAGGCGTTGATCTGACATGTCTAAGACTTGCACATTAACAGGACACTTTTTACAGAGTAATATTTTTGTGCTATTTTCGGCTTTGGATTGTCATTTGTTTTTGAGCTACAGGTATCAGCGTTTCTTTTTATTATGGCAGTCATATTGGATTTTCTGCTCATGTGAAAGCCCGTGAAAAGAACTTTCCAATGATGTACAACTTGCTTGAGAAATCTTGTAATTGCACTGACAATTTTGAGAAAAACCGTTTTGAGGATCTTTTCACAGGCTATCACATGAGCTAAAAATCCAATATGGCTGCCATAATAAAAACAATCGTTGACACCTGTAGCTCAAAAACAAATGACAATCCAAAGTTGAGAATAGCACAAAAAGATTACTCTGCAAAAAGTGGCCTGATAATGTGCAAGTCAGATCAACGCCTACTTAGATATTGAAGAAAAAAGAAATCGACAAATTTTGGTTCTTTCAAAATAACTCGAAAACGAAAAGAGGCAAGGCAAAATACAAGTCATATTTAGAACGAGCATGAAATTTTACAAAACATTGCTAATTTAACCGTCTCCCTATCTCTAATAATAACGGAGATAGCAATACATTCCCATCCAGATGGGACACACTATATATATATATATATATATATATATATATATATATATATATATATATATATATATATATATATATATATATATATATATATATATATATATATATATATATATATATAGTTTATTGTTTATAGTTCATTGTTATATAAATAGTACAAAGCATCTTACAAATAAGTCTAAACTGTTGGCTGCAAATGATGCAATTTTGACTAAATTTTAATCTAAATGTCAATTGTTATAAAGTTCTGTCATCTGATTTCTAATCTCCAAAATCACCTCACCTCATGTACCATTACAATTTCCAAAAATCTATTTCTTCATTTTAATCAAAAACTTCTATATTTTAAAACTTGACTCAAATTAAATTCTACATCTTTTTCAACAGAAATATTATTTTGACGTAACAGTGACAGATATCAAAATAATATATATATATATATATATATATATATATATATATATATATATATATATATATATATATATATATATATATATTAAATTAAAATTATGGCACATATCTTAACCTTGTTAATAGCTTGAATGAGTTCGTTAGTCAGCCCAATCGGACAAGTTTCTCAAAAACAAATAATTTTTTCTGAAAAAAGAATTTATTTTCTTAAAAAACAATAAAGCTATCCTGTGTGCTTAAATTAAAGTTTCTAGCTTAACAGACAAGTGAGTTACTAAAATTTAAAATATTTAATGAAAATTAACTACCACGTTTATATATTTTTTAATAACTTTAACTTGCATCTTCGTGCCTTTTCTCAGGTATGAGCCACATTTTCAATGTCATCCGAAGTGGAAACAAAAGTCCAGTCAACAATTGTTTGTTTAGTTTGTCCAGATTAAAGCTATATCTATACCGATTCAAGACGTTTCCGTAGTTTTAAGAGGCAAAGGTATCTACAACACAATAAACCATCACGATAACTTCTCGATATACCTAAAGTTAAAATCAACCAACCCACATACATGGTTTAAATATGTGACCAATACATTTTTTTAATTTTTTTTTACACATAAAAGAATACTAGATGTTTTGTTTCTTTTAGTCAATTGACATTGCAGTGGGCTCCATTTTAGGTTTTTGAGTTCAGCCTTTTTAGTATAGTTTTCCATTGTTTGGTACAATGGATTTATACTGAAAAGTACACATTATTGCTGTTTGTGAGGTCTTCTGACTATGACTTCTGAATTTAAAGAAACTCGACGATCGTTGGGACTTTTTGAACCTCAGTTTTATAGAACACTCGGTATAATATAATGTCAACAAGCTTAATTATATCACTAAGTGATTTCTAGTTGAAACAGGCGCCGCCACCTGTGATCTCGGCTGGATGTTTCCACAACGCAGTCATCCAAGCAAGCCGAGCAATCCATGGCACACTGCGTCCTAATTAACTAAACCCACTAATGGAGGCTTAGTGGTAATGGCCAATGTTTTTAATGTTCAACACTAAAAAAGATTACAAAAGAAACCTAATAAATGCCCTCGCGTCGCTTGCTGTTTTTACTTTATACTAACCGGGCACGGTTCCATTTTAATTGTTACAAAAAAGTGCGGGTTATTTGTCTGAGTGAAAAAGTGAAAATATTAGGAGTGATTCACTGTTTTTACACTGGTTCACTTCATTCGTTGGGTGGAAGTCCGTGTTTGTGGAACACTTTATATTTTAGGGCAATTAGCTCTGGCTGTTCTAGCGGGAATTATGTATCTTTTTATGCGTTGAAATTATTATGAAAAGGGCAGACAGGTCGAAACAGTTTCACGGTGCATTTTGTTTTAATGGAATACCCTTGATGCACGACCAATCACTGTCGTTTGTCTTTTTTGACAAGAAAAGATTAGTAAATGTGAACGCGATATTTTTAGCGAATTTTCATAAATACAATTTTGCTCTTAGATAGGTAACGACTTAACTACACAAATCGTTACCTTAACGCCCAACTCACCATCACCTCTCGCAGTTAAATTCCGTGGTTCGAAAACTAGTAAGATGATCTCTTAGACTAACGAACGGCCACAATAATTAGATGGAATTATTTTTTTTAGGACGGACACTGCTTGAAAACGGCTACGAAAAAAATCACACACTGCAAAACATCAAAAACGCACAACAACCAGTTACTGCACCTCAACAATAACAGACAAGAGTCCTCTCAACAGCACAAAGCCTTCTTACCCTTCATCAAACGGGTCACCCACAATGTTAGCCGAGTTTTAGAAACCCATAATATGAAAACCATATTCACAACAGAGCAAAAACTGTCAAATGCAATAAAAACTTTCAGGGATACGATTCCAAACGAAATTCTTTGTTCCGAACGAATCCCACGGAGTTCCAAATGCTTCCAAACTTATATAAGACTAATGAATAGATGTATCCACAATAGAATATATGAACACACCCTCGCAGTAAGAAGAGCCGACGTCTCGTCCGCACTGGCCATGCATCATATTCATCCAGGACACAAAATATATGTGTACCATACCAAAACGATGGCCCCGGTTTACAATTTTAAAACCAAAATTATCTGCGAAGCGATCGAGATCGAAAAACGTCCCAATTGTTTAAATAAGAGAGATGATGGACTTCGATCTTCGATTACTTGGAAACCTATTAAATCCTCATTAGAAAGACACAAAATGATAACTAATTCAATAGACAATTTAACTGCCCCATTACCTGACTCAACAAACACCTCTACTCCGCTTAATCCTATAAGTACCGTTACGGAAGCACCTGACTTTACTAATTACACTGATAACGAGGCAGGTAGACTAAACGTTATAAATGACGCAAGACTTTACTATCAAATTCTCTAAAGTCTAGGGTTGAACATACTGAGACCTTAGAGACGATCTCCAGCGATATTGTAGGCGTAAGCAGACTGAGGCCCCGTTATCTAGCTACAACAGTCCAACCTACCCTTATCCACTGCTCTAAGGAGTATTGAGGCTTTAGAGTTTATTTCCTTAACCTCTTGAAAATGGCTCCAAAACAGACGGAACAGGCTTTGAAAATTCGAGTTTTAATATTTTCAGGAGGGTGTTTAACCAAGTATATCTCATATATACAGTGTGTCCCTGGATCGACGCATGAATGCGTGAAAAAATAATACTTTTTTGAATTGAAAATTCATTTTTTTTGGAATAAGCCCTGCGTGAATAGAAAATAATTTGTCATAATTTTAATTTCCAAAAATCAAGTAAGTCTTGGAAATTTACAAAAGCCTAATTGTTTTTTGCTTTTCTCTAGGAGATACGAAAAAATGTTATTAACAAAAGATTACCGGAAAGAAACACAGAGAGGGATACAAAATTTTAAAGTCCTAGGCATACTTTGATGTTTTGAAATTCTGAAAACAAATGGTATGCTATGCATGAAAAACGAATAAAATAATTTTTGACAGTTGTAAAAAATAGTTGATGGGGATTATTGTCGTAGATGTGCTCTAAAACTGAACCGTTGTATAGCTTAACTGTGAAATAGAAAAAAAATAATCAAATTTAAATGGACCTGGAAGATCGATTTTAGACGTCCCAGTTATCGATTATTTGACGAAATTTCTGTTTTTAGTGAATTTTCTTAAAAAAAAATTCACTAATGAGGAGATCTCGACTTTCGAATTTTGAAAAAATTTCTTCAAATGAGCGCTATTTAGGACCCCCGGAACCCAAATCCGAGGTCAGTTTCAGACTTTATATGTTTATATATATATATATATATATATATATATATATATATATATATATATATATATATATATATATATATATATATATATATATATATATATATATATATATATATATATATCTGTGTGTGTGTGTGTGTGTGTGTGTGTGTGTGTGTGTGTGTGTGTGTGTGTGTGTGTGTGTCACACCTATAACTTAAAAAATAATGGACCGATTTTGATAAAATTTGGCACATACCTACCTTTCGCAAGTCGCTTGGATAAGTTCGTTAGCCAGGAAAATCCGCCGAGGTTTTCCCGGAAAATTTTGTGTTTTCTTTCGAAAAAAATCGAAAAAAATTTATATCTCCAAAATTAACAAAGTAAGGGCAACCAAATTTTATACGCGAGTTTATATCATTAGAGGCAAGTTACCCACCAAAATTTAGCTCCGTAGGTTAAATGACAAAAAAGTTACAGGCATTCAAAGAAAAATAAATTTGGGTTCTCCTCAAAACGTCAAAATCGCGATTTTAAACGTCAAAATTGGTGAGTATCTTCCTTTTGCAAGTGGCTTGGATATGTTCGTTATCCAGGAAAATCCGACGAGGTTTTCCCGGAAAATTTTGTTTTTTCTTTCGAAAAAAATTTATATCCAAAATTAACAAAGTAAGGGCAACCAAATTTTATACGCGGGTTTATATCATTATAGGAAAGTTACCTACCAAAATTTTGCTCTGTACGTCAAAAGACAAAAAAGTTATAGGCATTTAAACAAAAATAAATTGGGGTTTTTCACAAAACGTCAAAGTTGCGATTTAAACGTTAAAATTGGCAACATTTAGGAAAAGAACTTGAATCTAATACGGGCTATGGAAATAAAATGTCTCAAGAAGAATGTTTTACAAACCCTGAAGTCTTAGTTTCAACCGTCATTGTCCTTCATTTTAATAAAATGTTTCCAGAAAATTCATTTCAAATAGACCCTTTCTCTGACGCTTGGCAGTAGTCTTAGCTATAGAGTTTATCGTTTAATGGTATATAATTTTTGTCGAATTTTCGTAAAAAATCAATAAAGCTCAATATATCCGTTATTATACAATATACGAAAAAAATTGTTATACACTAATTATTGGGTATCTTGTGCTACATCTTGAAAAGAATTTTCTACAATCACAGGCTGGCCCATAAGTCGTTTGTGATACAAATTTTCTTTTTTTTTTACGAACACGCCTTATGTTCTTGCATCTTTCCATTTTCCATCGACATATAATGCATGTTTGTAAGAAAAGAATTTCGGGACGCAGCAAGTGCGTTATGGTAGCGAATTTTCATTAATTGCTTCAAATTTGAAAAGCACAATTTGCTATTAACCTAAAGTTAGACCAAGAAACCAGCTTCTTCGGGAACACTTTAAGTTTACTTTCGGAAATTTTTGTACGTTTTCAAACAATAAAGTTATTTTGATGAAACATGGCACATTGTTTCTACTATATAGATTATACTGGTAACTAATTTTGATGCCTGCTTTCTTTAAAAAGACACATATTTGCTGTTAAAAACATTTTAATGAAAAGTCACTACTATAACACACTTGCTGCGTGCAGACTTTTTTCCTTTTATTTATTAAAAAAAGGGGGGAAAGTAAAACAAAACTCTCTTTGTAACACCATGTAGCGTTTAATTTTGACCTTTGAACTGATGTAAGTCTGGCTAAATGGTACTATTTTGATACCAAGAATCTACTATGTGAAAACTGGAACCTGTGATGAGCACTAATAAGTACACTTGGAGAACCCAAATCACCACAACACATATTTCAGAAACCTTACGATCGTTTCGTTGACCATGTAAACATCTTCAGAGGAAGAAAAATTCCAAATTAAACTACTAGCTACCGTGTATTTATATCGCGTCTAGGTAAACGAACTAGTCCGAAGTAAAATTGTAGTCGAAGACCCATCGTTTGTTTATTGTGTAGTGAAACTACGAGGTCGAAGACCTACTTTATGACCCTTATCTAATATAAGGATAATAGGTTTAAAAGGCTGGCGCGAGAAACACAATAACCTCCGCTCATCTTTTTTATATAGAAACTAAACCTGGGTGTTTTGCTCACATTATTAACTCTAACAAAGGATAAATAATTCAACTAAAATACTACATAACAATATATTTATATTGATTTTAATTCTTCGTAAACAGTATTTATGTTGACTTCATAGATACACAGAAAACGAAAGGTTATTTAACTCGGGACAAGCGTAGAGAATAGTATATGTATAGATCGGCCGAGTTATTGACAATAATTTATTATTCTACCTGACAAATTAGGAGTGTTTAAGTGGTCAAATGCAAAGTGAAAATAAAGGGCTTGAAATTAAAGGTGCCGCACGATTCAGTGAAGTTTTGTTCTTAATCGACCTTGATATAAAAATACTTTCTAATGAATCAAGCATAGTTTGATGTCTAACATTTTTGACAAGTTTTAAATTTTCTTTGTCAATGTGGTAATTATTATCCCATATATGTAGTGCCACACAGGATTTGTCCACCGTACCATATCGTAAATGTGCGAGATATTCACGTAATCTGGTGGCTATGTTTCTCCTAGTTTGACCCACGTATTTAAGATTGCAATCTTTGCAACTAATCTCATAAATACCGGACATTTCAGTAACTTTGTCTTTATCTTTCGTATTACCCAACAATTTTGTGTAAATTACTTTTCGTCGAGCCCTTTATTTCCATCTCTACGCTTGTCTCGACTTAAAGACCCTTTAGCTTTCTGTGTATCAATGAATTCAACATAAAAACTGTTTACGAAGAATTAAAATCAATATAAATATAATTTTATGTAGTATTTTAGTTGAATTATTTATCCTTTGTTAGAGTTAACAATGTGAGCCAAAAACCCAGGTTTAGTTTCTATATAAAAAAGATGAGCGGAGGTTTTTGTGTTTCTCTTGCCAGATGTCGGTTGTCCACATAGTAAATTTCTAGATCGAAAGGGAACGTGCAGATTCCTAAAATAACTCGGTACCGTTCCTTTTAAACTTATTATCCTTATATTAGATAAGGGTCCATAATGTTGTCGACCAGAAGATTAAAGTAGGTCTTCGACCTCGTAGTTTCACTACACAATAAACAAACGATGGGTCTTCAACTACAATTTTACTTCGGACTAGTTGGTTTACCTGGACGCGATATAAATACACGCTAGCTAGTAGTTTAATTCAGAATTTTTCTTCCTCTGAAGATGTTAACATGGTCAAAGAAACAACGTAAGGTCTCTGAAATATGTGTTGTGGTGATTTCGGTTCTCCAAGTGTACTTACCAAGAATCTACTGCTGCCCTCACTTTTGAACCAGTGTGTATGTTAACATAGAGATAGATGTCTCGTTAAATAGTGGTGGTATAGTACTTAGTATCTTTTAATGATCAAAATTATACAGTATGCTAATACAAATAAATTTTATCTCAGCGCGTGTAAACTGCAATAAAACAATTCAATTATATGGCAATTAATGTACGTATGTAATCAGCATAGTAAACAATAACATGTTTATACTTGTTTGCTTTACAAAAACACACGTTTATTCCGCGAGCTAACCGTCGTGTTTACTGATAACATCAACGATCGGCCTCTAATTGGGCTAAAACATCCCACAAACATGGCATAACGAGCCGATTAGCTTGCTTCTCTCAATTATCAATCCAGCCATTTCAAAATATAGAGCAAAACATCGTCATAACGGCATAAATTCCAACAAATTGGTTAAAATTAGCAGACATAACGAGATGGCATTGTGAGACGTCAAATTACCAGTTCATTAAAATATTATCCCTGGTGTGGTATCAGGACTTGCTCCTCCGGCATTCGAACTGCTCATTTAAGTAATTCAACCATTGCCGCCGCATAAAGAATATTGCTAACACAGCTGGAAAATCTAATTACACACAAATTAGCATCGGCTGCTTCCGGTTTTAATGAATGCTCGTCCTTATTCAGCACATCCGTTACTGCGGCGTGAAACCGCACCAACAACCGGGTCTCTCTTAAACTCAAGAGATGGATGTGTAAGTTTGGCTTTCTTGTATTCCTTGTTCTCTCTGTCCCACTTAACTTTCTCCTACAAGCAAGTCCAGAAGGCCCTAATCTTGTATTCCGGCCTTCTGGAAACAAAGTTTTGTGTGATTGTTAAGTGCTGCGCTTTATAAACTCCGTAGAATAGGCCTAGCTCGGCTTGCGTTAAATGTCTTAACAGTTTCATTGTTGGTTCTTAAAATAATACAACTTAATATATTAATGTGCTGTGGAGGAGACTTTTACATTTCTCGTAAAAGGTGTTAAAAATTATTTTTCTGCTTTTGTAACAACAGTGTGCGTGGGTTATAAGTAACTTGTTGTAACTTGAATAATGTATTCGTAACATGTATCTGACATTGGTGGTTTCCCAAGGTGCCTCATTCCTCCCGTGGGTTATAAGAAAATTGTTATATTTAATTAAAATGGCAATATTCCATGCAGCAAGCTTAATTTTTGGGTCAGGCATTAAATGTTGCGTTATAACAGCGAACTGTCATATATTTTATAATAGATAACATAGCTTGGTTTATCTGAAATAACAAGAAAATCATTGGACCTGTTTCAACTTGTTTTTAACGTCGGTCTATTTCCGCGACTATAGCCAATCACCGACGCTAGAGAGCAGTTTTACCTCACTATCCTGGAAATTCTGCCGAACTTTTACCTCTTTTTAAGGAGGGTAGAGATCTCTAGCGTGCCCAACATTGTATTGGCACGGGACCGACGACTTTACGTCTTCTCCGAAGGGCTGAACTTGCAGACATTCAGCTGGCTCAAATTTAATGCCACAACCTCGGTTTATGTTAATTGTACAGTAGGTGCTGAAAGAGTGAAAGGGAAACCCTGGGTATTGAACCCGGTACCCCTCGATTCAGAGGTACACGTCCTTACCACCAGTCAACCAACGAGACTACGACCTGTTTCAACTTATTTATGTTAAATTTATTCTGTGGATGATGGATAATATTCCAATGACATCCCTCTCTCTGCACAAACACACATGTCAAATTTAAGTAGCGGATTCTTATAAACAATGTACTCCAAAGCATTAGGGCCAATATTGCGGGATATCGAAATCAGAAGTGCAAGGAATTCTGAAGAAAACAACTGCCATGATTATAAATTTAAAATAGTCCAAAAGCTATATCCTGGGGTTTCAGATAGGAGGAGAAATTTTTACCAGTGGTTTCAAGAAAAGTCACACCAAGATCAGATTTTTCCTAGAAAAATGTCTGGAGGGACGAATCGACCTTTTTAAACTGTCGAATTTTAAATAGGAGAAATAAGCATCATTACGCAAAAGAAAATCCACACTTGTTTATGCAAACGAGGTCACAGGTACGCTTTTCTATCAATGTTTGAGGTGGAATATTGGATATCAGAATTATCGGAACCCTTTTCCTACAAGGAGCCCTTAATGGGCAAAAGTATCTCAATTTGCTCCACACTCGGGTTGATGATACCTTGGAAAATGTACCACTGCATGTCTATCAGCGTATTGAATATTTATAGCAGGATGGTACTCCACCGCACAATTCTGTTGCGGTAGAAAATTATTTAAATATCCGTTTTCCGAATTCCTGATTTGTGACAGGCGCATCAGTACCGTGACCAGCTCGAAGTCCCTGTTTAAACCCCCGTGGTGGTTCTTGTGGGGATTCTCAAAAGATAACGTGTACTACTGTACATCTCAAAACGTCGAAGAGTTGAAAGAAAAAACAGTAATTGCGACCTGTCCAATTTAACCAAACGCTTTAAGAGGAGCTGTACATGACATGGGCAAAAGAACTGAATCATGCAGAACAAAATGGGGGACATGTCATGTAATACTCATAATATGTTTTATTAGCTATAATTATTTTCTGCCATTAATTTTTTCTTGTTTTATTAGCGAATTAAAAAAATTCGCTAATGAGGACATCTGTGTTTATATATATATATATATATATATATATATATATATATATATATATATATATATATATATATATATATATATATATATATATATATATATATATATATATATATACGACCGATAACTCAAAAAATAATGGACCAATCTTGATAAAATTTGGTGAGTACCTTCCTTTCGCAAGTGGCTTAGATAAGTTTGTTAGCCAGGGGAATCGGACCAGGTTTTACCAGAAAATTTTGTGCTTTCTTTCTATAAAAAAATCATATCTCCGGAAATAACAAAGTAAGGGCAACCAATTTAGTACGCGTGTTTGTATTATAAAGAGTGAACTCTGTACCAAAATTTAGGTCTCTAGCTTTAAAGACAAAGAAGTTATGGGCAGTTAAAGAAACAAATTTTGGATTTTTCCTCAAAACGTCAAACTCGCAATTTTAAACGTCAATATTAGGCAAAGAACGTGAAACAAATACGGATTGTGAAAGGAAAATGTTGCAAGAAGAGTGTTCTGCGAACCCTTAAGTTCCCGATTCAACCGTCGTTGTCCTTCATTTTACTTAAATATTTAGAAAAAATTAATTTTAAATAGACCCTTTCTCTGATGCTTTGGCTGTCGGTTTAGTTAAGTTGATGCTTTCGCCGTAGGTTTAGTGAAGTTTACGGTTTAATCGGCTATAATTTTTTTAGCTAATTTTCGTAGAACAAATTCGTTGATGCATTTTTGCATTTTTTTTTCGAAATATGATGCGTTTGTAAGAAAAAAAAGCTGGACGCAGTAAGTGCGTTTTGGTAGCGAATTTTGGGTAAATTTGCAGTTTAGCTCCCGAAAACTGTTTTCAGAAACCTGCTAAGGACCTCCCCTAGATCCACAAACCCCATGAAAAATTTCTTGTTCACACCCCCCAAGGAAGATATGAGACCACGAGTGAGTAGGGGTGTATAATTTTTCTCAGCTAATTTTCGTAGAACAAATTCGTTAATGCGTTTTTGCATTTTTTATCGAAATATGATGCATGTTTGTAAGAAAAAAATCTGGACGCGGTAAATGCGTTTTGGTAGCAAATTTTCATTAAATCCTTCAAATTCCAATAACTCAATTTGCTATTAACGTAAGCTTTGTTGGTTAGGAAACCAACATTTAAGTGTATTTTCAGAAAGTTTTTGTATATTTACAAACCATAAGTAATTTTGATAAAATATAGTACATTTGTTTCTACTACATAGGCTATACCGGTAATCAGATTCAGAACTACTCGCATTTGCTATTAAAAACATTTTTATGGAAATTCACTTACATAACACACTTGCTGCATCCAGGCTTTTGAAAAATGTTTGTATATTTTCAAACAATAAAGTTATTTCGATGAAATATGGTACATTGTTTCTGCTATATAGGCAACTAAGTTTGATGCCTGCTTTCATCAAAGAAAGACATTTGCTATTAAAAATATTTTTAAGAAAATTCGCTACCATAACGCACTTGCTGCGTCCAGACTTTTAAAGCTTAAACTAAACATTAAAGTGTATCCTTATCCGATCAATCTATTTTCTTTTTAACCAAGGCAATTTGCTTTATGCTGTTTAAAAAAGGTTTTTGTGATTTTTCAAATATTTTCAGAAGATAACTGTATAATTATTCTATACGTTGTAAAGAAAAACCTTTTCTCCATTTTTTTAAGCGAAAATCCAATATCTAGCTGAGTAGAAATACGAAAGTGAACTATCATATTTCTGAAAATAGTAGGCCTAATTAAAAAATAAAAAGCTGTAAAGTGCTATACGTCATAAAATGGAATGAAATTGTTGACTAACAAAACACAGCTTTCCAAACTACTCATTTATTATAACTAACTATTTTCTAACCATCAACACACCAACTAAAATATTTATCTCTATTACTAAATGTCTATAGTTTATTGTCGACTCTACTGATTCGATTAATACTCTATGATCACTTATTCTGCACCAACGCTAACACAATACTGAACTAACTCACTCTGTGTACCATTAGTCTAGTTGTACCGTCTATAGAGATTCTACACCTACACCTTCTACACTGTTCTACACCTGTCTCTTTTGGTGGAAATATAACTCTAGAGTGTTCGCTGTTACCAACACACTTTACAACCGGCCTCTGATCATATAAGTAACAAAGTTCATAAACATAAATCTCATAGACGGGTGTGACAATATATATATATATATATATATATATATATATATATATATATATATATATATATATATATATATATATATCTGTGTGTGTGTGTAAAAAAATCCACACGGACCTTGAATCTGGGTTCCAGGAGCCCTAATTTGCGCTCACTTAAAACTAAATTCCGAATGTCTTACCATCGTTAGTTAATTTTCTTAATAAAAATTCACCAAAATATTATTGGAATGTAATCTAACTTGTGCAGAAACATACTGTATAAGTCATCTGACTTCTTTGTATAAGACACTATATATATAATTTTGATCACAACCATACTAATATTAGTACTAACTGGTGTTTTTAGTTATTAGGAAGATTTAACATCTAAGCGGATCTTTATTTTCAATAGATAAAAGATTCATTAAAATCCCACGTCTTTACCTTAAACTGAAAACACAAAATCCATCTTGTCTTCTCCCTAGGATGGAAAGATTAAACGTCCTTCACCGCTACATATACAGAGTATCAGACACATAAAAATAGCTTTGCGAATATTGATGACTCCCGTACAAGACCCGGAGTCCTGTATTATAATGTCGCGAATTCCCCAACTCACAACACGAATCCCACAGGTCCGCGTGTTGATTCTTCCACTCTCTGATGGTGTCCCTTGAAATTGGAACATTCTGAATTCAGTATTTCCGGTAGGTAGTTTCGGAAAATAAACACCGGTGCATTGCTTTCATGTCATTAATTATTTACCTCCCCATTTACGCACGATGCCTTGTTGCACTTTGTTTCACTGCTGACTTGATTTGCAGAACAGCAGCGGCACATTGATGGTAAAAGAGATTTATTGCTAGATATAAAAAAGTTCTGATGCACAAAGCGCACTACGATTACTAATTCTCGTAAGATGGTGGTGGTGGTGGTGAAAAAGATGGTATGGTCTCGACAGAATTGTCATTAGCCACAGATTTTTGTAATTTCTCGTTTGAGGTGTATATTTTTTTTTTCCTTTATTTTATTTGTTATTTTTAATTACCTAAATACAATCTCAACATATCACACATAATTACGCATACGTACACACAACTGCACGTATATATTTTTAAAGTTTAACCTTTTTCTTTACATTAAGTTTGTAAATACACACATATATACATATATACATACAAACATACACACACACACACACACATATATATATATATATATATATATATATATATATATATATATATATATATATATATATATATATATATATATATATATATATATATATATATAATAAATAAAAATTAATTTTTTCCCTTTTTTGTTATTTTTATTGTTTTTTTTTGTTTGTTTTTTGTTCTTTTTTCAAATTGATATAACGATTAGCAGGGACATTTTAACGCCTAGGGGCCCATCAAGGTATCACAGACAGACAGACTGGACCTAGAAGAGGAGTGATCCATATAAAGGAAAGACAGTAGGACCCTTAATCTAATTAGCAGATTTGTTATAAATGTATGCATGCTGTTCTATTATAATAATAAATCTATTTGTCTACAGAATCTATACAACAGGAATACATTTTTATCATGAAAACTTAGCAGGTATGATACATTTGCCGTAAATTTAATATTTACTGTTGTTTTTAAAGGATTTATAAGGTCAGTTCGTTGGTAGTTGAATCTGCGACATGAAAATACTAAGTGATCCAAGTCGCAGATAGACGTTCCATCGCAGTTGCAAAATGGAGAGTTCTCGATGCCAATTCGATGTAGATGAGATTTATATCTACCGTGGTTAAATCTCATTCTAATTATCGTGGTTAAGATTTTTCTTGGGAAATTGAGATCTTTTATATGATTTCCTGATGGCAATTGTGGGTAGAGCAAGGTATATTTCTGTTGTTTAATTTTTGGACATAGAGTTTCCATTCTTTTTCCCATTAGGTTCTTAAACAATTTCTGGGTGGAAGTGAGTGAACGGGATCTCTATTTCTTGGGATGATGTTTTAATTGTTGCTTCTTTGGCAATTTTGTCCACCAATTCATTTCCAGTTATGTTAGAGTGTACTTTGCACCACAAAATTTTTATTATGCAGTGTTTTTTATGTTTATGACAGAGTTGTCTAATTTTTTCTATAATGATGTTATTAATGTACCTTTGATGACTGTTTTGTAATACTATTAATGCTGACTGTGAATCACTGATGATAACTACCTTTTCTATCTTATTTTCTGTTGCCCATTCGATTTCGTTCTCGATCTCGATCTGCTGTGAAAATGGAAGCCTTCCCGCATATGTTATATTTTCTGAATTCGTTGAATTGTGTTAGAAACCTGCACCACATCCATCTTGATTTTTTGAGCCATCTGTGTATACCTGTAAATGATTCTGGTACTGTTTAATAATGTCATGAAAAATTATTTTCTTCCCTAGTTGATTTTCTTCAAATTTTGGAATTTCAACATTTAGAGCATAGACTCGTAGTAAATCGAATCGGAATTGTTCTTATTGGAATGTGCTCTTAATACTTCATTGTATTATAGTAGGCGTCCACAAGGAGATGATTCTTCTTTTTTGCCCAAAACTTGTTGGTTAGTGTTTCTATAAAGAGTAGGTGTAATGTATTTATCATTTCTTGATTTCCGCATCTTAGTTTCAATGTGTGTTTATGTGCCAGCAATTCTAATCTTTAATCTTAGATGATACGGTGGTTTTTGAGCTTCAGCAAATAGTGCACGAGTGGGAGTAGATTTCACGCTCCCATGCATATTCTAAGAGTTTTGAGTTGAATGCGATCTATTTTCAACATGTTGGTTTTTGATTCCACCATTCACTATACATCCATAATCTAATATGGATCTGATAAATGCACGATAAAATAATAGAGCCACGCTAAAATCAGCTCCCCACTTTTGGTTAATCGTGGATCTAAGCACATTAATGCCCCTCTTGCATTTTGATAACACATACCTAATATGCTTTGTCCACAATAGCTTTTTGTCGATAATGATACCAAGATATTTGTAAGTGTCTGCTGTTTTGATCTGATAGGTTCGGACCTGAATACTATTTGGCATCTTTGTTTGATGTCTAGTGAAACACATGACTGCTGTTTTGTTATAACTCATTTGGGTTGACGTTCACTTAACCAGCCAATGACCATATTTATTAACCGTCTAAGTTGTAATTCTGGTAAGAATATGACTCGATTTGGCATACATTTAATTTTAATACCGTTGGCACAGAGCTCCAGAAATACCAGGTAAGATATTTTAAAGCAATTCAAATAAAAACAGTTGTAATATAAATCATTTCTAGGATTGCTCACAGTAGTATGTTGTTTGAATAAAATATTTTACTAACTAATGGTAACATATAACATTTTCGTATTGAACGATTTGAGTGAATTTTCGTAGAAAAAATTCACTAATGGGGAGATCCCGACTTTTGAATTTTGAAAAAAATTTTGCAAATGAGCGCGAACTAATACCCTAGAACCCATATCCGGGGTCAGTTTCAATTTTTATATGTTTGTATATATATATATATATATATATATATATATATATATATATATATATATATATATATATATATATATCACACCGATAACTCAAAAATAATGGGCCGATTTTGATCAAATTTGGCACGTAGCTTCCTTTTGTAAATGGATTGGATAAGTTCGTTAGTCACGAAAATCGGACGAGGTTTTCCGGGAAAATTTTGAGTTTTCATTTGAAAAAAAAAATTTATCTCAAAAAAATAAAAAGCTGTGATAACCAAACTTGGTAGGTAGATTTACGATATACAAAGTAAGCTATACACCGAAATTTAGATTTCTATGTTACAAGAAAAAAAAGTTATAATAAAATATTTTGTTCCAGATCATTTCTATTTTCCTTGCAACTCGCATCGTTTTTAGTCTATTGTTATTATTAAAAGTCAATAGTTTCTTCCTACAATTTGCTCTTACCGAACACACGTGGCTTCCATTGACTTTGCTTCTGCCGCTGTTACAGTCTTTACTCTTAACATGACGCTTTGCTTACTCTTACTGCTAAACTATTTTACATACGTACCACCCTACAAAAACTACTTGTATTCCACCGAATAAGACGTTTCTGTAGCTCCACTTTCTGTTTATTTTTCTCTCTTTCTTCTTTATGATTCATTTGCAAAGCTCACTAGTCTGTTCTATCGAGAATGAAAATTGTAGAAGCATCGTGTGTCCATTTGCTATGATTGTACCTTTAATTTACACTGTTAGTCAATGCTCGCTCTCTATGTAACTTTTATTTATGTGACCTAACAAATTACTTGAAATGTCCATGCAACATTTCTTTTTACGTGCCTTACGTGGTCTCCTGCTACATTCATCACCTTTATAATGTGAGGCCACTACCATTACATTTCCTGTTCCCCTAGTTTAATTATCATAACGAGCAGATTTCGTCTTTGTAAATAGCTATTAGTCAATGATACCTTCTGCAGATAACGTACCATTTCTGCCTAACATACACGGTTTCGACCGTCCTGCCTGTTTTGTCGTTTCTATTGTTAGTCAATGCTCGCTATTTAAGTTCTTTTTAGTTAATTTTCGTAGAAAAAATTCAGTATGGGGGAGATACCAACTTTTGAATTTTGCAAAATTTTTGCAAATGAGCGCGAACTAGGACCCCTAGAACCCATATCCGGGGTCAGTTTCAATATATATATATATATATATATATATATATATATATATATATATATATATATATATATATATATATATATATATATATATTTATATATATTTGTGTGTGTATCACACCAATAAGTCAAAAAATAATGGTCCGATGTTGATAAAATTTGGCATATACCTTCCTTTTGTAAATGGCTTGAAAAAATTCGTGAGTCAGGAAAATCGGATGAGGTTTTCTGGGAAAATTTTGAGTTTTGATTCAAAAAATTTTTTTATCTCAAAAAATAAAAAAGCTATGATAACCAAATTTGGTAGGTAGGTTTAGAATATAAAAGGTAAACTATACACCAAAACTTAGATTTCTATGTTACAAGAAAAAAAGTTATAATAAAATATTTTGTGCCAGATCATTTCTATGAAATATCACTAACATAACGCACTTGCTGCGTCCAGGCTTTTACTTTTTTATTTTTAAATTTAAATACATTTATGTTTTAAGCAAGTTTAATTGTTTTTCGTGCACACAATTATTTAAAAAGTTTTCAAAGAAGTTGGTAAAAAAAATTGAAGAAAAGCATGTTCTTTGTTTTAATTGAAAGTTTAATTGAAATATTTGTCAAATAAATCAAATTACTGAAACCAAAAAAAAACTGTTTCTCTCTGGCGAAGATTGGGGCCACCTCTTTGGGCTAAACCATTAACAAACTATGATGAATATGTTGGTGACTGTTTTAAATATGTTTTCTTAATTCTACTCTAAAACCGTAAGCAAGTGGGCCTTCCTCTGTAATTTTTGTGTTAGCTATAATCGTAATAAAATGATAAAAATTCTAACCAAATAAAAAACAGTCGTATTTTATGTCAGTATTAAGTTTGTGTGTATGATGTAGCTGAAAAACAAATTTAAATTAAACGCTTTACCTTTGTTTTTATTCTTTCACTCTATGCACATAACAGAATGGTAAAATACTAAAAATCAAGCAATTTTTTCCGCTTATTTCACTTTTATTATCACTAATATGTTAGTCATCGGATTGAATCCACTTGACAAATTGAAATTGTATGTTCCGTAAATCTCTGTCGCAAACATATTAAGTTTAGGGTAGTCCTAACAGTCACTATTCAAATAAAAGGGCTTGAAATAAGTCGCTTCCGGCAATATTAACGGTCCCCCTTCATGCTAAGCGAAATACGATTAAAGTTATTATTCAATATTTCTCTTAGTGTTTGAGGACTACAGCAGCGTAAGTAAAACGACTTTTGGATCTAAATTGAGATACGTTTTGACGGAAATTATGTCAAGTTTTGTGGGATATTATTTGCATAAAACAATTCTTTTAACTTTTTTATACAAAACGCTTTGATACATAATATCTTCCCCATTAAGAGTTTGTTTTCCTTTGTAAGACTGCTTAGATACATTTTTTTCTGTGAAGGTTTAAGGAGAGTATATACAGTGATTTTGGTCACATCAGCAAAATGTATTGAGCTATTGTCACATAAAGTGTGTTACTGTAGCCAATGTTAATATAAATTTGACTGTTTGTTCCTTTAACGTTGGTCTATTTCCGTGACTGTAGCCAATCACCGACGCCAGGGAGCAGTTTCACCCTACCCTCTTGGAAAATTTGCCGAACCCCTGCCTTTCTGTAAGGGGGTACGGATCTTAAGCGTGCCCAATCACGCATGGTACACGGGACCAACCTCAGAAGGGCAAAACGTGCAGACATAAGTTGCTCAAATACAATGCCAAAACCTTGGTTGATGTTATTTGTACAGTATGTACTGAAAAAATGAAAGGGGAACCCTGGAAATTGATGTAAATGAAGCTATTCTGTAAAGAAAATAAAAATAAGCTAAATTGTTTTGGTTAAGTTATTGTATAGTATTTTTAGTGAATTTTCTTTAAGAAAATTTACTAATAGAGAGGTAGATTAGATTAGATTAGATTTTATTGTGAGTGGGCTATTTCGGTCCCTCCACCGCGACCTTAGGTCTATTGTGGCTCACGTCTAATTATTTAGATTTCACCCATCAATTCCAGCTCCCTGAGGGAGTCGATCTTTTCTTGAGAGTAAAAATTTGTTTGGCATGTGTACTGCCATCTGAGTGAAGTCGCTTGCCCGTTTCGAAGCTCAAAGAGAGATAACCTCTCTCCGAGTTCGTCTGGACCCGACATCCGTCAGTGTTTGCCTCGAGGCGGTATCATGAAGTCCCGCTTTAGAGCAGCATCTAATCTCCAGTTATAATCCACCCCTAGAGATCTCAGCTCCCCTCAGGCTCTTCCAAACCTGACACCTAACAGTGCTAAGACTTAAGGCAACATCCCATCGAGTCCCGTTCCCGAGCATCACCCCAGCGAGGCCGTCTGTCCGTTTCGTAGCACACAGTATGGGCTCCAAACCCCGGGTGTTTACCACTCATCAGAGATCAGAGCCCCCCGGGACGTCTGGACACACGACACACGCCAGGGCTCAATCCAGTGCGGTATCATCTGGAACCCCGCTCCTGGATAACAACCAAGCAAGGTCAATTGTCAGTCTCTGAGACCACAGTGGAGGCGCCAAACTCCAGGTGCATATCACCCCCAGATATGTCTGCCTTCCCCCAGCCTCATCTGCACCAGACCCCCGCCAGTGTTTCATTGACTCGAGGCGGTATCATGAAGTCCCGCCCTCGAGCAGCATCAGGGCAGGGTCGTTAGTCTGTATCGATGCTCACAGACTAGGCCCAAGTCTCCAGGTGTAATCCACCCCTAGAGACCACAGCCACCTCCGGGTTCGTCCAGGTCCAACACCTGCCAGCGTTAGCTTAAATTTCACCCAACAAATCGAGGTTTCGACAGGAGACGACACCCGCGAGGTGAAACTTTGTTTGACAGATGTACTGCCATCTGAGCGAATTCGCTTGCCCGTCTCAAAGCTCAAAGAGAGATAACCTCACTCCGAGTTCGTCTGGACCAGTGTTTGACTCGGTGCAGTATCATGAAGTCCTGCATCCGAACAGCATCCAAGTGAGGTCGTTTGTCCGTTTCGAAGCTCACAGAAGAGGCCTCAACCCTTAGTTTTAATCCATCCCTAAAGATCTCAGCTCTCCTCCGGGTTCGTCTAGACCCGACACCCACCAGAGTTAGACTCAAGGCGACATCACATCGAGCCCCGCTCCCGAGCATCGCACAAGTGAGGCCGTCCGTCCGTTCCCAAGCACACAGTGGGGGCCCCATACTCCGGGTGTTTACCACTCATCAGAGCTGTCAACCCCCTCCGGGTCGTCTATACACACGACACCCGCCAGCACTCAACCCAAGGCGGCACCCATCTGGAACCCCGCTCCCAAGTAACAACCAAGCGCGGGCAACCATCCATTTCTAAGCCCAGAGTGGAGGCCTCAGAATCCGGGTGTACATCACTCCTCAGAGAGATCCGCCTCCCTCCAGGCCCACATGGACAAGACCCCCCCCCCCCAGCGTTTGATTCCAATTAGTCGCCTTTTACGACAGGCAGGAGTTACCTTGGGCCTATTCTTTTAGTTAGTCCCCGGACCCACAGGGGACAATAGAGAGGTATCGATGGCAAGATTTTTGGAAAATTTCTTCAAATGGGCGCGAACTAGGGCCCCTAGAACCCAAATCGAAGGTCAGTTAAAATTTTTATATAAGTTAAAATATAATGTGTGTGTGTGCATCCAACCGATAACTCAAAAAATACTTCACCAATCGAAAAGCAAATTCTCACGTCGTGTGAAAAGTTCTACAACTTTCATTTGAAAAGTTCTTTCTATCTCCAAAAACAAAAGTAGCAGAAGCTGTACTGATTGTAAAGAACAGACGCTGTACATAATTTAAGTCTTTAATCTTAATGAACTGAATACAAAAGAAAAAATGTTTTGTTAGTGAAAATTTACTAAAAGGGCTAGAGCCTTCTAATAAAAACAAACATTGAACTTTATAGGTATAATGATTATAGCCTATTTCTCTATTAATTGTGACGCAAGTCATTTTTAATTGCGTATTTATTAACACATTCTTTCTCCTATCCTTTCAAGTGAATTCTTGTCGCAATGTGTTTGACAGAACTCTAAGAAAGCAAAAGATTTCAAGCTTATGATTTCAACTTGTTGAAAGATAATCCATAGACATATAAACGAGCTTTTCACACTACAAACTCTCCGTGAAAACTCTCCTTCGGTCGGTCACGTCACCCTCGTTCTCGAGACATTATTGGAATGTCCGCAGGCTATGACAAATGTCTCCTAGATATTGGAGATGTGATTGAGAAATAAACACTCGATATAAAACGATCCGTCGGGAAAAACAGCCGTAGCAATTCAGTTTTTCTCACCGGCCGACTTTCCACAGCATGCGGCTACAACTTTCCACACAGATATATCGCAACATAATGGCGCTTTCCAGGCTCGACGAACCAATAAAAAAAAAACTAACGGAGATGACGATCTAACACTCCTCGCAAGTTTCCCCGACAAGAAACTCAACTTTGTCTGTGTAAATGTTGTTTTTATTGGAACTAGGAAATATTGTTTTATCAATTTGTTGAGGACGAAACATTTTGCGGATAAAAGTTTGCCAATATTGGTGGTCGGATTTATAACTGGTAGTAAATCCATGGTTTGGAGACATTAAATCAATTTATTGGACGACGTCGCGTCCTCGGTTAAAAATAAGACCCGGCTTGAATAAGTGGTTTCCCCTTTAGCATATAGGTTACTTAAAACAGATATGTTTCTTTTGAAAAGGAACAATTTAAGGAATAATTTATTGGTTATTTCATTCAGCGAATTTTCGCAGAAAACCTTATAAGATCATGACTTTTCATATTTGAAAAAAAAAGTTTAAATGAGCGCAAACGAGGCACCATGAAACCCATTACGATGGTCAGTTTCAGATTTTATATATATATATATATATATATATATATATATATATATATATATATATATATATATATATATATATACAGGGTCGCTGATAAGTCTGGAAACGGTCGATTATCCGGGAAAATATACAAGGTGTCGAAAAAAGTTTTATACAAAAGTTTTTGGGTTCTTCAATGTCTACTAGGCGGTGATAATTTTATTTATACAGGGTTGGTCATACAGGCGTGGCACACCAATATTAATTTTTTTTAATGGAACACCCTATATATTATTCGATATTTCAATCCTTCTCTTAATTTTGAGCAACATTTATGAGAAGCATAATGTACCTAAACTCAATCGTTTCCGGGTAAAAAAATAAATAAAAACAAACGCTACTGTTTTTAAAATCTATTGGATGAAGAACAAAAATAAATGAAAAGTAGAATATCTCTTGAAAACAATCTGTGAGTGTGAAAAGAACCGGTTGCGATGTTTTTAACATTGTTTGGAATCCCAAGATAAGATAAGATGCCCATAAGAAACGCAGTATTATTCTTTTGTTTTAAAATGTTTCCAGGACAACGAATGTCAAACATTCATTCAGTGTCAACAGTTTTGAAACATTAGTAATTTAGTGTCAACAGTTTTTGTGCAAAATGGCAAGTTTAAGTGAAACCGAACGTATCGAAATTTTAATGATGATAGGGTACGGTGATAGAACACGAAGTTTTGCTCAAGTGGTGATTATGTTCAATGAGTTGCATCCTGAGCGGGAATCGATCTCCAAATCCACAGTTTCGAAAACTTTGCATCGTTTTCACGAAACTGGCGGTATCAAGGATAAACTTAGAACTGGAAGGCCAGTAACCGTTACAAATGAAGAAAATTCTTTGAATGTAATATTGGATGTGGTGGAAAATCCGAAAACTTCGGCACAGCAATTGGCTTTAAATCACAATATGAGTCGATATTCAATTCAAAAGATTACGAAGCGGGAAAAGTTCCGTCCATATAAAATTCATTTATTGCAAGAACTGAGTGAAGACGATTTTGATCGCAGAATCGAGTTCTGTGAACTTATTATGGAGAAGTTACGCCAAAATTTTAACTTTGCCAACCACATTTTGTTTTCCGACGAATCTACATTTTGTTTGAATGGACAAGTCAACCGACACAACTGTAGGTACTGGTCAGACGAAAACCCACATTGGATGGAACAAATTCACACCCAAATACCGCAAAAAGTAAATGTTTGGTGTGCTATTATTGGTGGACATATCATAGGACCTTATTTTATACACGGTAATTTGAACTCTGCTCGATATTTGACACTTTTGCAAGAATCAATTGTTCCAGACGTTAGTCGATTATTTTCGAACAATAACGACCCAAATCTACCAGCGGGAGAAATATGGTTTCAGCAGGATGGGGCACCCCCTCATTTTGGAATTGAGGTACGGGAATATCTGAATCAAACCTTTCCTGGCAGATGGATAGGGCGCAGGGGAACTATTGAATGGCCAGCTAGGTCTCCCGACATGACGCCGCTTGACTTTTTTTTGTGGGGTCATGTAAAAAATTTAATTTACCAAAATAGACCGCAGAATATTGAAGAGTTGCAAGCAATGATTGTGCATGAAATTAATAACATTCCTCAAAACGCTCTTGTAAATGCAGTGCAATGTTTTGTTAAGCGAATTCATTATTGTCAGGAGGTCAATGGAGAACACTTTGAACATCTTATAAAATAGGATTTCAAACAATGTTAAAAACATCGCAACCGGTTCTTTTCACACTCACAGATTGTTTTCAAGAGATATTCTACTTTTCATTTATTTTTGTTCTTCATCCAATATATTTTAAAAACAATAGCGTTTATTTTTATTTATTTTTTTACCCGGAAACGATTGAGTTTATGTACATCATGCTTCTGATAAATGTTGCTCAAAATTAAGAGAAGGATTGAAATATCGAATAATATATAGGGTGTTCCATTAAAAAAAAATTAATATTGTTGTGCCACGCCTGTATGACCAACCCTGTATAAATGAAATTATCACCGCCTAGTAGACATTGAAGAACCCAAAAACTTTTGTATAAAACTTTTTTCGACACCTTGTATATTTTCCCGGATAATCGACCGTTTCCAGACTTATCAGCGACCCTGTATATATATATATATATAGAGAGAGAGAGAGAGAGAGAGAGTTAGTAAGAAGTACAGAAAGACACTTGTATTTCCTGAAATTGCACAATCTACAAGGCTTCTCTATTTCGATAACACTACGTGGCAATAAATGTAAAGCGTACCTTATTTTTATATACTGTGGACCTGTGATTGACTTTCTCGTTCTAAATATCTGAGGTTGTCTATGTAACAAACCAGACGGTCATTGATATTTTGCAAATTCTCCTTTTCTTGTAGTCTGGAATGGCTTGTGGGGCTCAAAAGACTAGATGGCCGCGGCGAAATGGATTGAGATGCTGGTGTCAAATCTTCTTTTCTATCTGATTTTTATATGGGGAATTTAAACCAAAATATATAACTTTCAAACTTTTTTCTTGTTATATGGCTTTCCCTCGTTTTTTTTTTCTGACGTCTCTCCACTTGTTTTCTTCTCAGTGTCAACTCCTGGAATTCCTGATGTTCTGAAATTCACCTCCAGTGCCCCCACTGCTATGGCGAAATCTCTCAAATATAAATAAATATAATTTAGCTGATGGGCATAGTTCGCTTACATCTCTGACAATTTAAGTACCTAGCCTAACTGTCAACTTGACGAAGTGATAGACGTATTTCGTTGATGATTAATTTGTGAGCAACAGATTTCCACCACAAGAGTATTAGTACAGGCAATAGAGGAGCCCGTCACTCTTGTCCATAATACACTAAACTACAGGAGTTATTTTTTTTTGATAGATAGGTTCAGAATTACGTACTGAATGTAAAAACACAACATCCTTACAAATTAGGAGGGCGGAAGTGCCGCCATTTTGAGAAAAACCGTTTCGGCCTATATCTCCGTAACCGTGCACTTTAGGCCAAAAATGGTAATGACCTTTATTGTAGATAATTCTATTTCTCATCTTTTTTGTTAAATAATTTTTTTCGTATCACTTACCGTTTACAACTTATACGACTATTAGCATTCATTTATTGACTTTCTTACCTATATCTTTGTTAATAATTAAAAAAAATATTCTTATAACCTAACTTTTCAATCAACAAATTTTCTACACTTTTTACAAAAACTTTTTTTTCTAAAATCAATATTTTCAAAGTTATAACGCGTTAAATGTTGCACTATTTAATCGAAAAATTTTTCTGGAAATATTTTAGTAAAATGAAGGACAATGACGGTTGAAGCTAAGACTTCAGGCTTTGTAAAACATTCTTCTTGAGACATTTTCTTTCCATAGCTTATATTAGTTTCAGGTTCTTTGCGTAAATGTTGCCAATTTTGACGTTTTAATTCGCGACTTTGACTTTTTGAGGAAAACCCCAATTTATTTGTCTTTAAAAGCCTATAACTTTTTTGTCTTTAAACCTACAGACCTAAATTTTGGTAGGTAATTTACCTATAATTACATAAAACCGTGTACCAAATTTAGTTGCCCTTACTTTGTTATTTCCGGAGATATGATAATTTTTTTTCGAAAGAAAACACAAAATTTTCCGGGAAAACCTAGGCCGATTTTCTTGTCTAACGAACTTATCCAAGCCACTTACAAGAGGAAGGTATTCACCAAATTTAGTTAAAATCGGCTTATTAGTTTTTGAGTTATCGGTGTGATATATATATATATATATATATATATATATATATATATATATATATATATATATATATATATATATAAATTGAAACTGACCCCGGATATGTGTTCTAGGGGGCATAATTAGCGCCTATTTCAAAAATTTTTTTCAAAATTCAAAAGTCGGGGTCTTCTCATTAGTGAATTTTTTTTAACGAAAATGCACTAATAATAATTTTAGAAAAAAAAGTTTTAAGTAAAAGTTCTAGCAAATTTGTCGATTGAAAAGTTAAGTTATAAGCATTTTATTTTTTAAACAAATATTAACAAAGATATAGGTAAAAGAGTCAATAAATGAATGCTAATATGTCGTATAAGTTGTAAACGGTGAGTGATACAAAAAAAATTAACAAAAAAAAATGAAAAATAAAATTATCTATAATAAATGTTATTACCATTTTTGGTCTAAACTGCATGGTTATGGAGATATAGGTCGAAACGGTTTTTCTCAAAATGGCGGCACTTCCGCCCTCCTAATTTGTAAGGATTTTGTGTTTTTACATTCAGTACGTATTTCTGAACCTATCTATCAAAAAAAAATAACTCCTGTAGTTTAATGCAGAAAAAAATTCTCTGTTGCCTGTACTATATATTCCATGATATTGTCAGGTACAACAGTTGTTTACCATAGCAATATATATAATATATATATATATATATATATATATATATATATATATATATATATATATATATATATATATATATATATATATATATATATATATATATATATATATATATATATATATATATATATATATATATATGACTTCTAGGCTTAGCAATTTATTAGGTAATAACTCGGTTTGTAATGAAATTAAAAAAGTGATTTGCCGATTACATCACTTGAACCCGCAACTTTTTTAGTCGAATATGACAGGTTACTCACTTCGCTCACCTTGTCATTCAGCCTGTCAAGTTTTTTGGACCAATAAATTTACTGGTATCATCTTACCGACCCTGTGCCTATTTATTTGTGCAGCCCACAAATAACTAACGGACATAATATTTATTTCTGTCTCCAGTGGGAAACTTTTCAATTTACTGCTATCAGTATTGTTCTGAATAGCCATTAGACGCGCAGACTTAGAAAACAAGTATTTTTGTTGAAGCGTTACTTCTAAAGCTTTGCAACAACGAGCTTTATCAGGCAACTTGTATTACAATGAATACTGTGTACAATTCTTGTACATCCTCTTTCTTTGCGCAAAAGCTTTCACAAACACGTCCCAGCAAGGATTTACTGCGGCTTGGAGAGCATCTGTCGGTAAAAACGTTTTGAAAATATTAGCGCTTCTCAAGAAACACTCGGCTTTTCCTTTTTCAAGTCTGAAACAAGTGTTGTGAATAAATGTCTAGAGAGGGTGGAACGGCAATTAAAAGAAGTGCAGCAGGCAAAGTTTCTTCTCATAACACTAAGATCGTTTATTGAAACTTCGAGGAGAGTGAAAGTTATGAAACGTAAGGAATTGCGTAAAGTATTTCTTTCGATATTGAAACTGCGAAATGCAAGGGTGCGTCGTCATTAGCCTTTGGATCTAAATAACACGTAGGAACATAAAAAAGTACAGTAGGGCGTGTAGAATAAAATGGTTAAAAAATTTGTCTTGTCAAAAAGAAAAAGCACTGAAATGTTAGTTTCTAGGCAAGTGAATACCAACTTACTACTTACAAAAGCAAGCTTAGGTTACAATAGTAGTATTTCGGGTAACCAAACTGTTGGAAGACATATTTAAAAAAAAGTAAAAGCTTGTGAGATGTACGACAGGGTCGCCATCTCGATGCGGAACCAGGTAGTATGTTGTCACGACAGCTCTAGTTAACACAAAATGTTATATATAGAGACTATTTACAAGCAACTAACAATTTTAGTGAATTTTCTTTAAAAAAATCCACTAATGAGGAGATCGCGACTTTTGAATTACAAATTTCTTCAAATGAGCGCTATTTAGGACCCCTGGAACCCAAATCCGAGGTCGGTTTCAGACTTTATATGTTAACTCAAAAATTAATAGACCGATTTTGATAAAGCTTGGTGAGTACCTTCCTTTCGCAAGTAACTTGAATAAGTTCGTTAGCCAGGAAAATCGGACTAGTTTTTCCCGGAAAATTTTGCGTTTTCTTTCGGAATTTTTTTATATCTCCGGAAATAACATGGTTAAGGCAACCATATTAGGTACAAGGATTTATATCCTTAAAAGAAAACCATGCACCAAAATTTGAATCTCTACGTTCAAATAAAAAAAAAATATAAGCTTTTAAGTTTTTCTTATTAAAACGTCAAAAAGTCGCAATTCAAAACGTCAAAATTGACATGTTCTAAATAAAGAACTAGAAACTAACATTACGGGCGATGTAGCCGAAATTTTATAAGAAGTGTGTTCTATAAAGCCTTAAGTTTCAGCTTCAGCCACCATTATCCTTCATTTTACTTAAATGTTGGCAAAAAATGAATTTCAAATAGACCCTTTTTCTGATACTTTAGCTGTGGTTTAAACTATAGGGTTATAATACATGAAGAAAAACTGTGTACCTACCCCTTGTTAAGCACAGTGCGCGCACGAAGCACTGGCATAGTTATAGTGCATATAAACAAGGAGAGCAGAAAGATAAAATGTATGTATAATATGTGATTAATAGATTAAACATTGCTTTCTTCTAATTAGGCGAGTGTCCCGCGACAGCAAAAACTTTGATGAGCTTTTTGTCGTTTTAACGAAATAGAAGACCTCCCTGACTGTGCTGTGTATACACAATCCTCCCAACTGACCTTTCTGACCTGCCCTGAATTCAGTTTGCTTAATCAAAAGCTAAAAGAAGTTAAAAGGCAAAGGAAATGTTCATTATGCTCACATAGCCTTGATATATGGCAGGGTTGATTTTCCTTCTCCTTTTAGCTTTTAATTAGGGAAACTGATGTCAGGGCACGTCAGAAAAGTCAGTTGGTAGGATTTTTTGTAACATCACGTTAGAGAGGTCTTTTATTTCGTTAAAACAACACAAAAATCATCCAAGTTTTTACTGTCGCGAGACGCTCCTCTAATTAGAGAGTAGGATTGATTCCCAGTGTGACAGGTAATATATTCGTGTCAATGTAAAGCACATATCACTCTTATGGTCGAACATAACAGTTATGGGCAGTTAAAGAAAAAAAAGTCAAAGTCGCAATTTGAAACGTCAAAATTGGCAATGTTTGGGCAAATAACGTGAAACAAATACGGATTGTGAAAAGAAAATGTTGCAAGAAGAGTGTTCTGCGAACCCTTAAGTTTCAGTTTCAACCGCCATTGCCCTTCATTTTACTAAAATATTTACAGAAAATTTATTTCAAATAGACCCTGTCTCTGATGCTTTGGCTGTCGGTTTAGTTAAGTTGATGCTTTCGCTGTAGGTTTAGTGAAGTTTATGGTTTAAGGATCTATAATGTTTAGCTAATTTTCGTAGAACAAATTCGTTAATGCATTTTTTATCGAAATATGATGCATGGTTGTAAGAAAAAAATCTGGACGCAGTAAGTGCGTTTTGGTAGCGAATTTTCATTAAATCCTTCAAATTTCATAACTCAGTTTGCTATTAAAGTCAGGTTTGTAGCCTAGGAAACCAACATTTAAGTTTAGTTTCGGAAAATCTTTGTACATTTTCAAACAATAAGTAATTTTGATAAAATATAGTATATTGATTCTACTACATAGGCTATACCGGTAATCAGATTGATCCCTGCTCGCATTTGCTATTAAAAACACTTTTATGAAAATTAACTTTCATAACGCACTTACTGCGTCCAGACTTTTTTTAAGTTGTCAACCCTGTCCCATTTGTTCTCTAATTAATACAGTAACACCGTAATTAGAAACGCAGACCGGTTTCGTTCTAATTAGAGCTCGTCAGTGCGGTATACTAATCGCAGGGAGAACACACCTATAAATTAATACGGATATAGTAGCCAACCTCCTAGAACATTGGGAGATGTACGGCAGGGTCGCCATCTCGAGGCAAAACCAGGTAATATGCTGTCACGACAGCTCCAGTTAACACTAATAGATAGAGACTAGAGTATAGATTATACATGACGTTATATTTGAATGAAAGAAGTTTGCATCGAAAGTTAATAAAAAACTTTCGATGCAAATGGAAGTTTGCTATTTTCAAAAATATTTGAGATAAATTGCAATTGTAATTGCTGGGTATCTTGGTTATTAGTAATGTTAGAACCTTGCGCTACCTTTTTACGAAACGAAAGATGCCGGAAACAAATTTGTCATAGTCCTCTTAGCTTCTGAGCTACAGGTAGATATTCAAAAAAGTTCTAGACGCAGCAAGTGCGTCATGGTAGTGAATTTTTATAAAATTCCTCAAATTTAAATAACTCAATTTTATGTAAACTTAGACAGTTGACTTTTGGTACATGGCAAGGTCTTTCTCAAAGCAACATATCCAGCAAATTTTATTAAAATAACTTTGTAATTTTTGGAGACAAATTTTTTTTCGAAATAAAACTCAAAATTCCAATAACTCAATTTCCTATAAACTTAGAAAGTTGAGTTTTGGTATGTAGTAAAATCTTTCCCGAGGCTATAGATGCACCAAATTTCATTAAAATAGCTTTGTAATTTTCGGAAAAAATTTTTTTTAAAAAGAAAACTCAAAAATTTTCCGGTAAATCTTGGTCGATTTTCTTGGATAACGAACTCATCCAAGCCATTAATAAAAGAAAGGCACTTGCCAAGTTTCATCAAAATCGGTTAGTTATTTTTTGAGTTAGCGGTTGAATATATATATATATATATATATATATATATATATATATATATATATATATATATATATATATATATATATATATATATATATATATATATATATATATATATATATATATATATATATATATATATATATATATATATATATATATATATATATATATATATATATATAAACTTAAAAAAATTGAAACTTGAAAATTGAAAATATTGCATTTTCAGGTACTCGTTGTACTTTAGTTGTCTGACAACTTCTCAGTTGAGGTCAAGAACTGCAAAAAACGACTTTGAACATTTGATAAATTTTCCTCTTAAAACGTTAAAGTCGCGATTGGAAACGTCAAAATTGGCAACTTTTAGGCAAATAACCTAAATCTAATATAGGCTATGTAGAGAAAATGTCGCAAGAAATGTGTTTTACATGTCCTCAAGTTTCAGCTTCAACCGTCATTGTCCTTCATTCTACTAAACCGTTTCCAGAAAATTCATTTCAAATAGACCCTTTATCTGGTTTTTTAGCAGGAGTTTTAGTTATAGCGTTTATAGTTTAGTTCTCTATAATTTGTAGCAAATTTTCGTAGAAGAAATTCGCTAATGAGAAGACCGCGACTTTTGAATTCTAAAAAGATTTTTTTCAAACGAGCGTCAACTAAGTCCCGTAGAACTCATATCCGGGGTTTATTCAGTTTTTATCTGTTTACATATATACAGGGTGACGCATTTCTACAATAAAGCTCAATAATATAACTGTCATTATACAAGATACGAGAAACAATTGTTTACGGTAATTATAGAGTATCTTGAGCTGAATCCTATAAAAGTTATTTCGACAATCACAGGTAGCTCATAAGTCGTTGGAGATACATTTTTTTTAAACCGAACACCCCTTCCTTTTTTGCATTTCCCATCGAGTTGTAATGCATGTTTGTTTTCGAGTTATTTCAATCCTTTTGCAACTTTTCACATTTTTGACACATATCAAAATTTATGATACGACGTTTTTACCAACAAAAATCGGAGTCCAATGCAAATGACGCATTAAGAGAGGTTTTCATTTATATTATTTCATGAAAAAATCGGGATTCCGTATACAGCGCGTTCTGAAATAATGACTGAAATATAAAAAATCAAACTGTATTAATTAAATTGTTTCAAATAGAACAGTCTGTATCTTGTGTTTCACGAGTCAAGAGCACAACAATAAATGTTTAGTAAATTATTTAAAAAATTCTGTCGAATTTTCGTAAAAAATTGTAAATTTTTATGCAAAAAACTTTTTTTTGTAGTTTTGTCGAAAAGCTTATTTGATGAAATATGCTACATTGTTTCTACTATACAGTGTGTCCCAAACTGGATGGGAATGTATTTCTATCTCCCTTATTATTAGAGATAGGGAGATGGTTAAATTAGCAATATTTTCTAGAATTTCATGCTCGTCCCAAATATGAATTGTAATTTGCCCTGCCCCTTTTCGTTTTCGAGTTAATTTGAAAAAAAAATTGTCGATTTCTTTTCTCTTCAATAACTAAGTAGGCCTTGATCTGACATGTCTAAGACTTGCACATTATCAGTACACTTTATACAGTGTAATCTTTTTGTGCCATTCTCAACTTTGGGTTGTCATTTGTTTTTAAGCTACAGGTATCAACTTTTGTTTTTATTATGGCAGCCATATTTGACTTTTTGCTCATATGATAGCTTGTGGAAAGAGCTTTCCAATGATGTACAACATGCTTGAGAAATCTTGTAATTGCACTGACAATTTTGATAAAAACAGTTTTGAGGATAGTAGGCTATGAAATCCAATACCAGAAAACAAATGATAAAGAAAAGTGTTCAAAAAGCAGTAGGCCATGGAGTATAACTTCTACTTTTAACATAATTTTGCGTAATGATTCACGATAAAAAATATTGTGATTTAGTTTACAATACTTAATTAATTAGGTAATAATGCTAGGTAATATGTGAAACAGTTTAATAACGAAACCCGGCAATAATAAATATAAACTCAAACTCCACAAAACAACACAATTAGTAACGGAACCCAACAAATAATAAAATAGAAACTTAAAAATACACTAAATAGAAAATTGTTTAATATGACCACCGTTTTGTTCAATGCACTTTATACACCTATTTGACACATGCCTGCAAACTCTGGTGAGGGTGTTTTGGTTAATATGATTTATAGCTTCCGTGATTCGTGTTTCGTAATTCATTGATACTTTGTGGTGGATCGAATTTATACGCATCATTCTTCAGAGTACCCCAAATATAAAAATCCATTGGTGTTATATCAGGACTTCGAGCACACCAATGAACCGGCCCATTGTTACAAATGACACGATTATTAAAATTTTGGTACAAAAATTCTTTGACGATCCTAGCATTGTGAGCTGGACAACCGTCTTGTTGGTACCAAATATCGTCTAAATTATCATGAACTCTTCTAATTGTTGGTAAGATATCATTTCTGAATAGATTAAGATACCTTTCCCCAGTTAAATTATTTAAAAAAAGAACGGACCAATGAAGTTACCTGAATTTTTTTAAAATTAACCGTCTAATCTACAAATAAAAATAACAGTTTTTTACCTAATAAGCCGCACCAAATATTAACACCAAGTTTGCCTTGCAATTGTCTTTCTTCCTTTAGATGGGGATTTTCATTTGCCCAATAATGCCTATTATGGCGATTATACACACCACAATTTGTAAATCTGGATTCATCAGTCCATATTATTTTCAAATCAAAATTTTCATCTTGCTGACATTGTCCTTGATACCAGCTGCAGAATTGAAGTCGCTTAGGGCAATCGTCAACATTTAAGCCTTGTACGATTGTGGGTTTGTATGGATAGTAATAACTTGGTTTTAATACACGGTGTACCGTACTTTTTGGAACGTCAATTTGTTCACGTTAAAACCGAATATATTGCGAAGGGTTTTCGTTTGAAGCATGTAAGTCGGCATTATTTCATTCTTCATTTCTGGGCATTGGTAGTTTCTTTGCTTGGAAGCTACCGTCGTTCAATAGATTGGTCATTATCATGCGAAAGATTTTGGTCCTGGGTTGTCGTCTTTCTGGGTAGTTGTTTTGATATGAATTTGCAGCTGCCTCAGTATTTCGGTTAGGACGAATATGACATCCAACATGTCAAAATACTCTTCATTACTGAACATATTTTTGAATAATATTTAAAATAAACAGGAAACAAACTATTTAGCACAAAATTTTAATTAGGGTGTTAAATACACCTCAAATTGTTCAGATAATTAAGAATGACAGTATTATTAATTGTCGCGATGGTGTTATATCCGTAGCAACTTTTCTTCTGTTGTTTTTCAATTGACTTACGTTTAAAAATCAAACAATTTTTAAAGGCGTCTTCGTAAATTATTAATCCGCTTTTTATTGAGTTCTGTTAGTAAATTTGGTTATTTACTAGGTTTACCTATTTAACTAAATTATAACAATTGTTTAGGATAATGTTGTAATGTAAAATGTCATTTGTAATAATGGGCCGATTCATTGGTGTGTTCAAAGTTCCATTTTTATCGTGAATCATTACGGAAAATTATGTTAAAAGTAGAACTCTATTGTTATACTCCATGGCCTACTGCTTTTTGAACACTTTTTCTGTCATTTGTTTTCTAGTATTGGATTTCATAGCCTACTATCCTCAAAACGATTTTTCTCTAAATTGACAGTGCGATTACAAGATCTCTCAAACATGTTGTACATCATTGGAAAGCTCTTTTCACAGGCTATCAGATGAGCAATAAATCAAGTATGGCTGCCATAAAAAAAGTTGATACCTGTAGCTCAAAAACAAATGACAATCCAAAGGTGAGAATAGCACAAAAAGATTACTCTGTAAAAAAGTGTCCTCATAATGTGCAAGTCTTAGACATGTCAAATCAACGCCTAGGTAGATATTGAAGAAAAAAGAAATCGGCAATTTTTTCTTCAAAATTATTTGAAAACGAAAATAGTCAGGGCAAGTCATATTTGGAACGAGCATGATATTCTACAAAACATTGCTAATTTAACCGTATCCGTATCTCTAATAATAACGGAGATAGCAATACATTCCCATCCAGTTTGGGACACACTGTATAGGTTACTGGTAACTAAATTTGATAGCTCCTTTTATTTAAAAACAAAACATATTTGCTATTAAAAACATTTTTATGAAAATTGTCTACCATAACGCACTTGCTGCGTCCAGACTTTTTTATGTGTAGCACGTGAGTATATGTAGCGTAACTTAGCATTCTTCAACAAAACACACACACGCCGCCCTTTTCTACTACATCTATATTATTCTCGTATTAGCACAGCATGCTACTATGTGCTCTGTAGCCGTGTCAAGTGCTAAGACCAATCAAATAACAATCACCGCATTAAATAACGAAACAGATTGCACGGGTGATATACAAGTTACCATAAGATATTTAGGAAGTGGTATTCAAAGTCCCCTTAGAGGAGAGTTCAGAGACTGTCGCAGATGCACAATCCGTCATTAGGGACCCCCAGGACCCCGTATCTGTTGTCAATCATTAACTAAATTACCGATCATGCCCCAAGTTCGGCGAAACTAATAAAAAGTCTGCCGCCACCCTTGGAACTAAGGAGTGGAGTCTGGTCACATCTGCCGCCTTCGACGTGCGGAGTCTCCTTCACCAAGGATATTTCCTTATTTTACTGAAAAACAGGATTCTTTCACTACTTTTAAGTAAATACCCAAATCGTTAAGCTTTAAAATAAGAAATAATCTAATTTTCCATATTATTTCTACGACTAAGTGACGATTGAAATATGTGATGAGCACTTAAAGAATCTAAATCACCATTGTTTCCAATTGTTTCACTAACCAAGTCAGCATCATCACAGGATGAAAAATTCTGAAAAAGGTAATCCGCCATCTAAACGCGTTTGCCATAGTGGGTGTAGAATGACATCAGCTGGTTTGTCGTATTTTACTCGTCAAGCCCTTTCATACTTCTACCCTAAGTAAACGTGTATATTTACTGTGCTTCTGCCAAATGTTATACATCTTCAGTGTTTAGATCAATAGAAAATGTGTAATATAAGGTGGAGCTTACTCATTTAGAAGAGTTATCCTTGTAACCCAAGTAATCTGAAAAAGTTGGACCACAGGTACGTTATGGCAGCGAATTTCTATACAAATGTCATCAGATTAGCTTTCCATTAACTTAGTGACTTCAATTTTGATAGACGATGTAGCTGTAATTGAGGAAATATGTGTAATAAGTTTTATTAAAATAAAAATAAAACGATTAAAAAAATTGCTGGTTAGGAGGTCGCGACTTTTACTTTTGAATAAAATTCTTTAAACGAACACGAAATAGGACCTTCCAGAACATATATCCGGTGTCGAAAATCGGACCAGTTTTTCTGGGAAAATCTTATAGTTTTTTTTCGGATTTTTTTTTATCTCCGGAAATAGCAAAGCAACCAACCCGGTACGCAGGTTTATGTTATGAAAGTAAGCTATGTACTAAAATTGAGATTTACACCTTAAAAGAAAAAAGTTATAATCATTTAAAGAAAAAAATGGGTGTCGCTGGTGATCAGGGAAACGCACAAGCCTAAAATATTTATTGTGGATAACTGACTTTATTGTATATTACAGACAAATATTAAGTTAAAGGTTTTTTTTTGCGCAAAAAAGGTGAAAAAATACCAGAAAAAGTGCTTTGGATAATTTTATATTTTTTTCTTCAAACGGCAAAGTCGAGTTTTAAAATGTCAAAATTTGTAATTCTTAGACAAACTATCTGAAATTAATACGCGAGATAGATGGACCCATAACAACGGGCTATTATTACAACAATGTAGCAAACCATGCATGCAGACACCAAAGTCAGCGGATCCAAAAGCATCATGGGAAACTACGTCGCAAAGAGTGAGAAGCTGAATCAGCAGTTGCAACTCTAAAGACAATAGTGCCACTCCCGACGGACATATTACAAATAGGCGGCTCGCCTTCAGCGAGGTGTTCATTCTTGTTCCACACATAGTACTTTGCACATCGCGTGATGCAGTATTCGTGTTCGTAAGGTGGTAGTGGATTTTTCCTTTACGTGATAGTAAAGGATTTTTTTCACGCCAGAGGAGGTACCACCCCTTACATCAAGGGGCCGGTAAAGTCTCAACAGACGTTTCCAGTTCTGTTGTATGAGTCGGTTTCCCTTATAAACAAAAATGTTGATGGCTCCTCCTTGTACAAAAGATTCCGGAGATAAAATACCTTTCCATTGGGATCTCCGGGAGAGGAGTGTACAGGGGGCGTCGGCATCAAAATTTAACATATCCTCCGTCCACTATTTCCTCCTTACTTCCTTTAGATTGCATGGAGGTGTGTGCGCATACGTCTGTAGCAATCTACCCTGCACCAGACTCCCCAATTTGGAAGCTGGAAGAAAATACATACTTTGGATGAAACTCTCTCTCAGGGCTGCAACTAAATTCATCTGTTGCATTTACCGGTCACCTTCTGACAACAACTTTGTCCAGCTCTTCGACTACCTTTCTGAAAAAAACGACCATCTCATTTCTGAATATCCTTCCTCCGAGGTCACTATTCTTGGTGACTTCAATGTCCATAATGAGCAATGGCTAGGATCTTCAAAAACCGATCCACAAGGGAGAGCAGCGGAGGCCTTCGCTGTCAGCAGTTCTTTAGCCAATATGGTTCAGCAACCTACTTACTTTTCTCGAATCCCAACACACAGCTCAAACCCCTTGGATCTCCTTCTTACCACAAAACCTGAATGCTGTCAGATATCAGTCACCGCCCCCCCTTGCTCGCTCAGGCCACGGCATGGTCACTGCTTCCTGCGCAATGCAAGCCGAGGTCACACAGTCATCACACTCAGGTATCGTTTGGCACCACAACTCCGCGAACTGGGACGAAATGCAGGATTACTTTTCCTCATTTCCATGGGCGTCTGTCTGCTTCCCTCATCCTGGCCTCTCTGATATCTCACAAAACGTCACCAAAATCATCCAAGCTGGCATAGAATTATTTATTCCACGTACACAGAAAACATCTTCAGCCACTCAAAAGCCCTGGTTCTCCAAATCCTATGACAAGGCCAGACTTCAAAAGGTCAAGGCTCACAAAACGCTTCTACACAATTCCAGTCACGAAAACCGCCAAGCAATCACTGTCCAGGTCACCAGACATAGAACATCTTGTTATGCCCGCTCTTTTGTTCCGAGGACTTCCAAGTTGTGGAATTCCTTGCCGGGACATGTTTTTCCTTCTCCTCTGAACATCCAATCCTTCAAGTCCAGAGTTAATTAATTAACAAGTTGGCTCTTTCGTCCTTGTCTACACCCACGGTACGATTGTATTTAGGCTGTGAACTCTCGTGGTGTTTTGTTGAAATAAAAAATAAAATAAAAAAAGTAGTGTATTTTATTATCAGTATCACACTTATGTTGATATCTATTTTTCTTATTGTATTTTTTATTATACTAATTGTGTAATAGTTCAATAAGTATTGTTCAAAAAAGCTGAACGTCTTAACCGTGTTAAGTCGCGTTATGTAGAAAAAATATTGTAAAAAATGTGTTTTGCGCAGCCTTAAGTTTCGGCTTCAGCCGTCATTGTTCTTGATTTAACTGATATATTTGTATAAAATTCATTACAAATAGACTATTTCTGTGATGTTTTGATATTAGTTTCAGTTATAGTGTTTATGGTTTGACAGTCTATAATTTTCAGTGAAATTTCATAGAAAACATTTCGCTACTTTTGAATTTTGTTGATATTTTTTCAAATATAAATTTCGTGTAACATTAATTAAGCCAATTATTGTAAAAGTAATGTCGAAATTTCCTAATAGATGTTGTTATGGTACATTTTTCTACTATAAAGGTTATATTTTTAACCAAATTTGATGCTTAGCTTGAAAAAAGGGCATATTTGACATACTTGTTTTTGTGAAAAATCGCTACCGTAGCCCATCTCCTGAGTCCACACCTTTTTTTATTAAGTCGGAATTTTCTAACATTCCACAAATTTGCCTTTGAGGTGAACCACTTTTGGGGTAATAACCAAATTTTGATTCGACCTACAGTTTTTTTTTTAAATTAAAGTTTCAGCCCACTAAAAGCTGAATTGAGAGGAACACTTGTTATAATAAAATACTGCCGATTCGACCATTTAATTCTGGATACTTTAAAAAAGTTATCTAATACCCATTAAATTAATTCAAATAGTTCCTTTTAACGAAGTAAAACTTCACAGCGAGGGGCTGTGCTACTCATTCAAAAAATTCAAATTACTTGGACAAATAAGTAATTGGACCAAACCTGCATCGAATGAATTTTTTCCAGTTTCTTGGCTCACACACTGTGTAATTAAGAAAAAGAAAGAAATAGACCTAAACGATTCCCGAATATTAAGAAACTTCTAGGGCGCCATTAAAAATTCATCCAATAAAGTTCTATCTGTTCCCTTTTTACCGTCTGTCCTTCCTTGTAATATAATGCAGCGTTTCGCGTGAGAATATAAAAGTTGAGCAACATCTTGAATTATAAATCCGAATTCGGTAACTAGATGCATTATTAAACCTTAAACCGTCAGCGGCGGCGGCGGCAACGAGAACGCCCCCCTAAAACCTATAATCCTTTTGAACCCTTCCACTCTTTACTTTTATCTTCTTACAGCTCCGCTCAATCCTCACAGGATATCCCAAAACCGTTATTTCGCCACCTTTTATATCTTTCCTAAGAGTCTCACGAATTTGTTGTAAGCTTCGACCCAAAAAAAAAACTTACATGACACATTTATTTTGCTTTAAGTAAGTGGCTTCCGTCTTATGGTAGGTGAAAAGCCTCTATTACTGCTAAGGTGAATTCCAATTTGTTCAGCTCTTGGATTGTGACACGCTTTTAAACAGAAAATGACCATTATTTGACATTTCATTTAAAAGTGACAATTTGCTCTGGAAAACCTGATGTAATTCAAGAATATATATCTATAATTTGGAATTACCAGGATCATGTTGACATAAGTTTATAGCGCTTTTATTGATTTTTTGATACTAAATGATAAAATCCATATCTAGCATAATAATAATAATACACTTTATTAGCTCCTGAGATGTATACAGTGTGTCCCAAACTGGATGGGAATGTATTGCTATCTCCGTTATAATTAGAGATAGGGAGACAGTTAAATTAGCAATGTTTTGTAGAATTTTATGCTCGTTCCAAATATGACTTATATTTTACCCTGCCTCCTTTCGTTTTCGAGTTATTTTGCACAAAAAAAAATGTCGGCATGTTTTTTTCTTCAATATCTAAGTAGGCGTTGATCTGACATGTCTAAGACTTGCACATTATCAGGACACTTTTTACAGAGTAATCGTTTTGTGCTATTCTCAACTTTGGACTGTCATTTGTTTTTGAGCTACTGGTATCAACGTTTTTTTATTTATTATGGCAACCATATTGGATTTTTTCCTCATATGATAGCCTGTGAAAAGAGCTTTCTGATGATGTACAATATGCTTGAGAAATCTTGTAATTGCACTGACAATTTTGAGAAAAACCATTTTGAGGACAGTAGGCTATGAAATCCAATACCAGAAAACAAATGACAAAAAAGTGTTCAAAAAGTAGTAGGCCATGGAGTCTAACAATAGACTTCTACTTTTAACATAATTTTCGGTAATGATTCACGATAAAAAATATTGTGATTTAATTTACAATACTTCAGTAGGTAATAATGCTAGGTAATGTTATGTGAAACAGTTTAATAACGAAACCCGGCAATAACAAATAACAAATAGAGACTTAAACTCCGCAAAATAGCACACTTAGAAACGGAACTCAACAAATAATAAAATATAAACTTAAAAATACACTAATTAGAAAATTGTTCAATATGGCCACCTTTTTGTTCTATGCACTTTATACTCCCTTTTGAAACATGCCTGAAAACTCTAGTGAGGGTGTCTTGGTTAATATGATTTATAGCCTCCGTGATTCTGTTTCGTAATTCATTGATATTTTGTGGTGGATAGAATTTATACACATCATTCTTCAGAGTACCTCAAAAATAAAAATCCATGGGTGTTATATTAGGACTTCGAGCACACCAATGAACCTACCCATTGTTACAAATGACACGATTATTAAAATTTTGGTACAAAAATTCTTTGACGATCCTAGCATTGTGCGCTTGACAACCGTCTCGTCTAAATTATCATGAACTGTTCTAATTGTTGGTAAGATATCATTTCTCAATAGATTGAGATACCTTTCCCCAGTTAAATTATTTTCAAAAAAGAAAGGACCAACAATGAAGTTACCTGATTTTTTTTTAAATTAACTGTCGAATCTACTAATAAAAATAACAGTTTTTTACCTAATATGCCGTACCAAACATTAATACCAAATCTGTCTTGCAACCGTCTTTCTTCCTTTAGATGGAGATTTTCATTTGCCCAATAATGCCTATTATGGTGATTATACACACCACAATTTGTAAATCTGGATTCATCAGTCCATATTATCTTCAAATGAAAATTTTCATCACATTGTCCTTGATACCATCTGCAGAATTGAAGTCGCTTAGGGTAATCGCCAACATTTAAGCCTTGTACGATTGTAGGTTTGTATGGATGGTAATGACTTTGTTTTAATACACGGTATACCGTACTTTTTGGAACGTCAATTTGTTCACCATAAAACCCAACAGATTGCGGAGGGTTTTTGTTTGAAACTTGTAAGACGGCATTATTTATTTCATTTCTAGGCACTGGTAGTTTGTTTGGAAGCTACCGTCGTTCAATAGATTGGTCACTTCTCCTGAGAAATATTTTGGTGTTTGGTTGTCGTCTTTCTGGGTAGTTGTTTTGATATGAATTTGCAGCTGCCTCATTATTTCGGATAGAACGAATATAACATACCAACATGTCAAAATATTCTTCATTACTGAACATATTGTTGAATAATATTTAAAATAAACAGGAAACAAACTGTTTAAAACAAAATTTTAAGAAACGTTTTAAATACACTTCAAATTGTTCAGGTACTTAAGAATGTCAGTATTCTTAATTGTCGCGATGGTGTTATATCCATAGCAAGCTTTCTTCTGTTGTTTTTCAGTTGGCTTACGTTTAAAAATCAAACATATTTCAAAGGCGTCTTCGTAAATCATTTATCTGCTTTTTATTGAGTTCTGTTAGTAAATTTAGTTATTTACTAGGTTTAACTATTTAAATAAATTATAATTATTTTTTTTAGGATAATGTTGTAATGTAAAATATCATTTGTAATAATGGGCCAATTCATTGGTGTGCTCAACGTTATTATTTTTATCGTGAATAATTACGGAAGATTATGTTAAAAGTAGAAGTCTATTTTTAGACTCCATGGCCTACTGCTTTTTTTTGTCATTTGTTTTCTGGTATTGGATTTCATAGCCTACTATCCTCAAAACGGTCTTTCTCAAAATTGTCAGTGCAATTACAAGATTTCTCAAGTATGTTGTACATCATTGGAAACCTCTTTTCACAGGCTATCACATGAGTAAAAAATCCAATATGGTTGCCATAATAATAAAAAAAAAACGTTGATACCTGTAGCTCAAAAACAAATGTAAATCCAAAGCTGATAATAGCACAAAACGATTACTCTGTAAAAAGTGTCGTAATAATGTGCAAGTCTTAGACATGTCAGCTCAACGCCTACTTAGATATTGAAGAAAAAACATATCGACAAATTTTGTTTTTTTCAAAATAACTCGAAAACGAAAAGAGGCAGGGCAAGTTACATACAAGTCATATTTGGAACGAGCATGAAAATCCACAAAACATTGCTAATTTAACCGTCTCCCTATCTCTAATAATAACGGATATAGCAATACATTCCCATCCAGTTTGGGACACACTGTATAAGGCAGGTTAAGTGTTTCCAACAACAACAGGTATATAACACATATATAATAATAGGTATACAACACAGTAGACTTGTAAAACCAACAAACACATACACAAAAGGAATTTTACATAATACGTCAACAGTCCAATAAAATTAACTAACACACATACAAATAAGAAACACAGCAAAATAAAATAAAAACATGCTACAAGGCTTCATCCAAATACTCCTGAACACTGTAATAGCACCTTGCCAGGAGAAGCTCCTTCAGTTTACGTTTAAATAAATTGTAAATAAGAATTTGTCTGAGTTTTTTGGGTAACTTGTTATAAAATTTAGCTCCTGAATAAGCAATTTATTTTTCATACCTTGTGGTACTATGAACCACCAAACGCAGATTATCATTACCCCGAATGTTGTAGGCATGATTAGGCAAACTTTCGTTAAAGCTATGAATATTTATCACATAAAAAATACACCTGTATATGTATATTGTATAAAGAGACATTATATTACACTTGTTGAAAATGGGCCGACACCATTGTCGAAGCGATTTAGAACAAATCAATCTTAGGATTCTTTTCTGCAAAATAAATACTCTATCGGCACGCACAGAAGGCAACATTATAGAAGAGCAATGAGCTAACCAATGCTGTATAAGCCAGCAACAGACCATCAGCACTCAAAACAAATTTAAGCTGCAAGAGAGCGTATAAACTGTTATTCATACTTTTGCAAACATGGTCAATATGGTTTTCCAATCGCACACGTTTGTCAACGTGTACACCAAGAAACTTGACTACGTTGGAAGATTCAACATGGAATCCTACAGAATACGCTTGTTTGGACAGGAGATTAGTGAATTTACTACCAAAGTATATACACTTCATCCTTTCATCGTTAACAACTAATTTGCTTCCTCTACACCACATCTGAACGTCATTCCAGGCATTGCTCAGCTTCACATACAAGATGTTGTTGTCACTATCAGCTGTCACCGCTAACGTTACGTCATCCGCAAATAAGACAGTGCATTGGGATCTACATGAGATTTTTTTCCTCAGGGCTCGTCGGAGGCCTTGCCGCCCCGATAGCACTGCAACCTTTGGTTTATTGTGTATGATCTACATGAGATGGTAGATCATTGATGTATAACAGGAATATAAGTGGTCCAAGAACGGATCCTTGGAGCACAACAAATGTTTGGAGTGCTGGTCAGGTTCTTAGTTACCTACAGATACATAAATCTTTCGACCATCCAAGAAACTCAACGAAATCCAGACTCAAAGTATCGAAGGCGTTGGATAAGTCAACGAAAAGTACAGCTACATATTTTCCAGTCAAGGTTGCTGTAATGAAATTAAAAAGTTTGGCGGTAACACTCTCTGTCGAACCACCCGCATGGAAACCGTTTTGGTAGGGGTCAACAGTTTACTACTCTCAAGAAAAGACAGAACTTTTTCATGTAATGTAAGTCTTAAAGATCTATACTACTTAAAAGACTCACATACAAAATTAAATCTATCCTATGGAAGGGCGAACCAAAGTATGACAGTCTCATAAAATCAAGCAAAAACAATATTTTCAAAATAAATTATACCAATTTTATAGTCTTTCACGGGATGCTTGGTGGATTGTAGCTGAATTATCAGGCAAATGGAGGAAAGGGGGCAGGGAAATTTATATCCAACAGGGCAATCAGGTGGATACTTCTACCGATGAGGTTTCTGGCCTATTCATTTCCAAAGCAGATAGTCTCTCAGATAGGCGCATGTCCGTTCTTATGAAATGTTGCTTCATCAGTGAACAACACAAAGTTGAAAAATCTTGTATCTCTTTAGATTGGTTGCTGTGCCCAGTGACAAAATGATAGTTGGCTTTGATGATCATCATTATACAGTTCTTGGGCGAGTTGAATATGGTAGGGGTTAAATTTGTTTTACGTAAAATTCGTAAAACACAGGCCTTTCTGACATCAATTTCGCTTGCTATTTTTCTTGAGCTGATATGATCACTTATAAATTTACTATCAACTCTTTTCCTTCGTTCAAAATAGGCTTGTTCTCTCAGTCTTCTTGTATCTTGTGTTCCCCGTTTCGTCAAAACGTCGCATTAGTCTTTCGAAAGCGCTTCTGTGTGGTTGCCTTCTATTGGCATATTTCTCGTGATAGATTCTTGCCGCGAATAAACAGTTTATGTTACTTGCTCCTAACACACAAATTCATTTTAGCGTCTTGTTATAATTTAAGTACGAGAAAATAATTACTCGATATTTTAAGTTAATATTGGACAAGTAAGACAATACAATGTTTATTTGGCGTAGTTACAAATACTACACAAATTTTTTCCTGTGTATAAATGTAACTTTTTTCTTAAAAATCTCTGGACGCAGCAAATGCGTTATGGTAGCGAATTTTCTTTAAAATATTTTTAATAGCAAATGTCTTTCTTTGATGAAAGCAGGCATCTAACTTGGTTGTCTATATAGTAGAAACAATGTACCATATTTCATCAAAATAAATGTATTTTTTGAAAAGATATAAACATTTTTCAAAAGTCTAGATGAAGCAAATGTGTTATGGAAGTGATTTTCCATAAAAATGTTTTTAATAGCAAATGCGAGCAGGCATCAATCTGATTACCGGTATAGCCTATGTAGTAGAAACAATGTACTAGATTTTATCAAAATTACTTATGGTTTGAAAATATACAAAAAATTTCCGAAAATAAACTTAAATGCTGGTTTTCTATCCAAAAAAGCTTACGTTAATAGCAAATTGAGTTATTGAAATTTAAAGGATTTAATGAAAATTCGGTAAATTTGCAGATTATCACCAGAACGCTTTTCAACAAATTGTTTTCAGAAACATTACTAGGATCCCACGTGCAGGTTTCTGAAAACAGTTTTTTGAAAAACGTTCGGGAGCTAAACTGCAAATTTACCAAAAATTTGCTACCAAAACGCACTTACTGCGTCCAGATTTTTTTCTTACAAACGCATCATATTTCGATAAAAAATGCAAAAATGCATTAATGAACTTGTTCTACGAAAATTAGTTAAAAAAATTATACACCCCTACTCACTCCTGGTCCCGTAACTTCCTTGGGGAGTGTGAACAAGAAATTTTTCTTGGGATTTGTGGATCCAGGGGGGTGGGGGCCTAGGCAGGTTTCTAAAAACAGTTTTTTGAAAAGCGTTCGGGAGCTAAACTGCAAATTCATCTAAAATTCGCTGCCAAAACGCACTTACTGCGTCCAGATTTTTTTCTTACAAACGCATCATATTTTGACAAAAAATGGAAAAATGCATTCAGGAATTTGTTCTACGAAATGTAGCTAAAAAAATTATGCACCCCTACTGACTCCTGGTCCCGTAACTTCCTTGGGGAGTGTGAACAAGAAATGTTTCTTGGGGTTTGTGGATCCAGGGGGGGGGGGTAGGCAGGTTTCTGAAAACGGTTTTTTGAAAAGTGTTCGGGAGCTAATCTGCAAATTTACCGAAAATTCGCTACCAAAACGCACTCACTGCGTCCAGATTTTTTTCTTATAAACGCATCATATTTCGATAAAAAATGCAAAAATGCATTAACGAATTTGGTCTACAAAAATTAGCTAAAAAATATATGCACCCCTACTCACTCCTGGTCCCGTAACTTTCTTGGGGAGTGTGAACAAGAAATTTTTCTTGGGGTTTGTGGATCCAGTGGGTCCCTAGGCAGGTTTCTGAAAACAGTGTTTTGAAAAGCGTTCAGGAGCTAAACTGCAAATTTACCGAAAATTCGCTACCAAAACGCACTTACTGCGTCCAGATTTTTTCTTATAAACGCATCATATTTCGATAAAAAATGCAAAAATGCATTAACAAATTTATTCTACGATAATTAGCTAAAAGAAATTATAGACCGTTAAACCATAAACTTCACTAAACCTACCAACAAATATCCAAAAAGCCACCAAACTTAACTAAACTGACAGCCAAAGCATCAGAGAAACTGTCTATTTGAAATGGATATTTTGTAAATATTTTAGTAAAATGAAGGGCAATGACGGTTGAATCTGAAACTTAAGGGTTTGCAGAACACTCTTCTTGCACCATTTTCTTTTCACAAACGGTATTTGTTTCACATTCTTTGCCTAAACATTGCCAATTTTGACGTTTAAAATTGCGATTTTGACGTTTTGAGGAAAACTCCAAAATTTGTTGCTTTAACTGCACATAACTTCTTTGTCTTTAAAGCTAGGGAGCTAAATTTTGGTACAAAATTCACCCTCTATAATACAAAATAATGAAGATACAGACCGGAAAATGTGCCTCTGATGTTTTAGAAAAGTGGCCATAACTTTTGAACGATTCTGTATAGACCTCAACAACTATACACTGGGTGAATTGGCAAAACAAGAGGAATTAAAAAATGAAACAATATGCAGGATGTGCCATTTAAAAGAAGTGAAGTTTTGGTTGTATATAACTCATTCAACCGCCTGTATATGCAAAAATAATTTTAGTTTATAGCTAACATTAGTACCTGCAATTTTTGTTCCAAATTGAATATTAAAGAATATATTGGATTTGAACGCACTGTTGGACCACCCTATATATAGATCTTCTTTTATAATAGGTGACGACCAATATATACAACTCTCTTTGCTTACAGCTTTACGTTTTAAAATTTATAAAAAAGTACCAAAGCTAAAACAACCAAAAGATTTCCAGCAGCGTTATATTTGAGTTTAAAAAAATATTATTTTAGAAATAGTGTAGAAATCAGTTAATGCAGGCTCGAGAAGTTGGCTTTCTGTTAGGGGTATGTATTGTTCGCCACGAGTAAAATAAAACAGCCAACACTTAATTAACTCTCCAGTGACAAGCCAGTAAGGAGGCCACTAAAATACCTAACCATTTAAAATACAACCATTTTTTTGCAATAGGCTTAGTGATGTCGACTGGTTACAGTCCATCAAAATCACCAATTTTTCATATCCTAATGTATGGACCAAAATCTATGGCATTGGCAAACAGAGTACGGCCGTTCGCAGAAAGGAGTTCCCGTGAAGAGATAGCCAACAAAAATAACATATTGAAAGGACAACTAAACTGCCATGGTCATCGATATTACTTGGCATGGCTCTGGCGAATAGTCTCAAAAAATAAAAATAAAAAAATAGCTCAAACATTACCAGACGTAATGTAGTAATGTAGTAAAATCTCGAAAATTATGGGTCGATTATATTCAACACATAGGCAGTAGAGATGGGCACTAACAGCACAGTGTGAATTTACTGAACTCTTCTGTCCGCGTATTAAGTTAATTTTAGTGAATTTTCTTTAAAAAAATTCACTAATGAGGAGATTCCGACTTTTGAATTTTAAAAAAATTTCTTCAAATGAGCGCTATTTAGGACCCCCGGAACCCAAATCCGAAGTCAGTTTCAGACTTTATATATATATATATATATATATATATATATATATATATATATATATATATATATATATATATATATATATATATATATATATATATATATATATATATATATATATATATATATATATATATATATATATATATATATATATATATTTACGTGTCACACCTATAACTTAAAAAATAAGGGACCGATTTTGATAAAACTTGGTGAGTACCTTCCTTTCGCAAGTGGCTTGGATAAGTTCGTTAGCCAAGAAAATCCGCCAAGGTTTTCCCGGAAAATTTTGTGTTTTCTTTCGAAAAAAATTTATATCTCCAAAATTGACAAAGTAAGAGCAACCAAATTTCATACGCGGGTTTATATCATTATAAGCAAGTTACCTACCAAAACTTAGCTTCGTAGGTTAAAGGACAAAAAAGTAACGCGCAATAAATTTGGGTTTTCCTCAAAACGTCAAAATCGCGATTTTAAACGTCAAAATTGGTGAGTACCTTCCTTTTGCAAGTGGCTTGGATAAGTTCGTTAGCCAGGAAAATCCGCCGAGATTTTCCCAGAAAATTTTGTAATTTTTTTCGAAAAAAATTTATATCTCCAAAATTAACAAAGTCAGGGCAACCAAATTTGGTAAGCTGGTTTATATCATCATAGGTGTGCTACCTACCAAAATTTAGCTCTATAGGTCAAAAGACAAAATAGTTATGGGCATTAAAAAAAAGGGGGTTTTCCTCAAAACGTCAAAGTGACAATTTAAAACGTCAAAATTCGCAACATTTAGGCAAAGAACTTGAATCTGATACGGGCTATCGACAGAAAATGTCTCAAGAAGAATGTTTTACAAACACCGAAGTCTTTGTTTCAACCGTCATTGTCCTTCATTTTACTAAAATATTTCCAGAAAATTCATTTCAAATAGACCCTTTCTCTGATGCTTGGCAGTAGCCCTGGCTATAGAGTTTATCGTTTAATGGTATATAATTTTTGTCGAATTTTCGTAAAAAATCAATAAAGCTCAATATATCCGTTATTATACAAGATATGAAAAAATATTGTATACATTAATTATACGGTGTTTTGAGCTACATCTTAAAAAATTATTGCGACAATCACAGGCTGGCCCATAAGTCGTTGGTGATACAAATAAATTTTTTTTAGTCGAAAACGTCTTATGTTTTTGCATTTTCCATCGAAATATAATGCATGTTTGTAAGTTAAGAAATTCTGGAGGCAGCAAGTGCGTTATGGTTGCGAATTTTGATTAAATGCTTTATATTTGAAAAGCTCAATTTTCTATTAACCTGTAAGGTTGACCAAGAAACGGATTTTTTCGGTTACACTTAAGTTTACTTTTGGAAATTTCTGTACGTTTTCAAACAATCAAGTTATTTTGATGAAACATGGCACATTGTTTTTACTATATATGTTATACTGGTAATCAAACTTGATGCCTGCTTTCTAAAAAAAAAACACACACATATTTGCTATTAAAAACATTTTTATGAAAATTCACTACCATAACGCACTTGCTGCGTCTTTTATACTTTTTATCTTGATAAACTTGTGATTTAGTGATTAATGTAAGAACCTTTTTTAATTTATTTTTCTTTACAAAAGACTATGTTATATAATTTTTGCTTCTTCGCAAAAAAAGTGTTGTGGTAAAAGCAAACACAGATATTTTCACGTATTATACCCAGTAAAAACTGAGCAAACATTACGGTAGTGACATTTCTGAAGGTATCCGTATCCCCCTTGCGCTTAGATCAATTTACCCTCGATGAATCCTTATAAGGACCTGCTGTGTGTTATAATCCTGAAGTAACGATCCTGCAAGACTTTCATCTCCACTATAATGGAACAGTACTTCCGATGCACTTTATACAGTGTTGTCACGTTGTCAATGTACTCAAAATATCTACCAGAATTGCAGAGAATTTAAGTATTATGATACAATTCTTAGTTATATAAACATGTATTTTAGTTTGTTTTTTGGTTTATGGTTCAGAAAAAAAAAGGACATTAGTTTGTGGATCGTTAACATAACTACCTGCTTGTATTTTAAAACACATTTTAGGAATTAAATCCATGATCACAGATGGATGTATACAAACGAGACCTAAACGGCATTGTAGTTGGAGATTAAAATTACTTAAAGTAAAGTCAAGTATGCTGAGTACCCGTTTTTGTTACTACCAAGTATCATCGTGAACTCGAACCGATTTTTTTGTTGTCATTTTTGAACGTCAGAACCAGATCATGTTTGTTGTTCGGAACCGTCCGAAATGTTTGTATTTTTCTATTCCAATAAAGACAGATTTCCTCATCTTCGCAGGTGTTTGGCAGATCATATTGCTAATACCAAACATTATTTGCAAGGCCCATAGCTTCAGGTTTACCAACTTTGTTGCGTCTGTCTTAATAGGGCTTCGGAACCACTACTGAGCACTCAGTATGGATATGGTCCCAGCTTTCTTCAGTCGAATCCTACATTGAAATTTGATGCTCATCAACCTTTCTGTCAAGGTTCACCTTTAAAGAGAATTATTCGAAAGAAACACGCTTAGATGCGATTTTTGATTCAATAAAGTTAAAACAAGTCTCCATTAACGTTGAGGTATACGTCCCACTGTTGAACTAATCCGTCGATTATTTGCTAGTAAAATTCTTGCGACCGTTTGCGGAACCATTTCCCAACAGCAAACTCCACCTCAACGTCCGACGTAAATCGACGCACTTTTAACCAAGCTTTTAAATCATGGAATTAACAGTTGCCACACTATAGTGGTAGAATTTACACCATATTATCTTCAAACGATTTCTAAGACCATTCTTAACGTTACTGTCCTTTGTGAAACTTATTGGTTTATTTTTATTTAATATTAACTTAAAACTAATTCTTTGGCATTAAGGCAATAGATGCATATACCTACTTCATGACAATCGGGCCTATCATGAAAACTTTGATAAACGAACAGAGTAGGTCAGGAATAACAAGGAAAACAAAAGATGGATAAATAAACTTACAAGTAGATTACGCTTCATTTATTTTTTTGGTATTTGGCTGTCTAAAACTAAAAGGTTGTTCAGTGTTTTGTGTTTTATGCACCTTACTTGAAAAATAAAGTCTATATACAGATCCCAACATACATTCCAAGAGAATGTGTTGTGTGTCCTCTAACTGTCTACATTCACAGTATGCATCTTTAGTGTTAACTCCATGTAAGTGTCCACGTAGAAAAAAAATTAATAAACTGGAGACGGTGTATTTTTGTTTCCAAGTCTCTGGAAAAATTGGTAAAACAGGAAACAAGTGGTAAACGTGGTGCAAGACTCACACAAAATGACTTCCTTTCTCCCTGTATGTACTGGCGCTCACAAAGATATATTAGTTCTTTGTTCACTATTCGTTTAACGTCTGTCACGGGACATCGATAATCAGCCAACGTGTCGGATTTTAAAGCCTTCCCAGCTTTTTTTCAACTATTTTTAAGTTAGAATCGTTGTGTTCTTTTTTTTTTTGTTAAACCCAATACGGTTTCCGGAAAAATAGCAGTACCAGCACAGCAGCGATGGATGTAATAACTGAATTATATACGAACATAGATGCTGGTAGCAGGAGTTCTGTTTCTCGATCTGGAAAAAGCGTTTGATCCTGTTAATCACAAGTTGTTAAAAACCATCTAAACTCTGCAGGACTCCGTGGGAAAAGTAACGACTGGATCTGCCCCTACCTAAGCAGCACAAAACAACTCATGACATTCAATGGTCATAGCAGTGAAATGAACATAACCTAATAAGAGGTGGTCCGCGAGGCACAATCCTTTCACCAACCTTGTTCATTAGTTTCACTTATAAACTGCACTTCTTGAAACATTATAGTCGAGTCAGACTTTACGCTAATGATGCAAAATTATTATATAAATGCAATAGAGAAAGTGATATTATCAAACGAATGAATGGTGACCTGATTATATTAATAAAATACCTAAAGGAGAAATGCCTTTTATTCAATATTAACAAAACGAAATACATGATGTTTGGATCGGGTAAATCTAAATAATATAATGTAAAATACGGAGGCGAGAAACTAGAACAAGTCACCAAGACAAAATTCTTGGATTGTAATTAGACAATCAATTGAGCTGGACCAATGATATCCATAAAGTAAAAATAAAATATTGTCAATTATCTCTGTAGTGAGAAACCAATCACTATATCTAAATAGTGATGCCAAGAAAATGTTATATTATTCTATGGTACACTCGCACTTGACATATTTAACACGAATTTGAGGTCAGGGCAAACAGAGAAAGCAGAGAATAAATGAGACTCAAGTTTTATAAAATCAACCTATAAATATCATCAATTACCTACCATCCAAGTACCAATTTAAAAAAAAGATATACAAGAATACAAACATTCTCAACATAGCACAACTAATAACTTCGGCAATATTAGTTACGTTCACTCAACCTTCCACAAACGTCTATATCCAACAGAAAAATCAAACACCACTGCAGCAACCATGAATACAATACTCGCAACAATAAGAAACCCCAAGAGCTTTATAGAACAGGACCACAAAATATGGCGTTAGAGATACGTTAAATCAAGGAATGCATCATTTTAAACGATCTTCCCCTTTTGATGGCAAGAAGAAGAGCTGCATAATTCAACAAAGACAAAACCAATAATATCGGTTGACTTATCAGTCAAAATACTATAAAATAATAGTTACCAGTAAACCATAGTGCAATAACTAACAAATTAAAGATACATAGAAATCACTAAACCAAATTAGTAAAACACAGTGTAATGCAGTATATAACAAAGAACAAAGGACGACGATATTAGATATTAATGTGCTCTTGTTGCCTTTTCTATTTTCCCATGTTCATATTCCAATATGACTTATTGTCACCAGCAAAATAACTTCTGAACGTAAGATACCGAGAGTGCGGGTTAATATCAGGGGCAGTACAATTAGGCAAATATAAGTTATTACCCATCTAGTTAGTATTAGGTTAGGTTAAAATAAGATAGCGAATAAGCTTCTATGTGCCTGCGTATAATGTGGGTCTATCATAGAGACTGGACCAGAATTCCAGTATTTTTACAGCAGAGGCCATAGCAATTGAAGAAGGGGTAGAATGGGCTTTTAGCAACAATATAAGCAATATAATTGTTTTGGCAGATTCCCAGTAAGTTCTTAAATCAGTAAACACATTTTCGATTAAGTACGACAATAATAAGCCAGTTTGTGATACTACCAAGAGTAAGGGGCATTCTAAATTCATAGGTAACACGATGGCAGATTGCCTTGCAAAAACCACAAATGAAGATACACCCTATTTTAAATCTGTGGACATTTTAGACCTCTATAATATTCTTAAAGGTTATATGAAAACCAATGGGAACAAGAGTGGCGATATTTTGCACGCAATTCAAAAACACAGTACGCTCTACATGACCCTAATTTACCAGCAGAGGTGGCGTATATAGCTAATAGTGTACCTATGCTCTTCTCAACAACTATTGCACGTATGAAACTGAACCATGAAAAAATTAAAGCTCACCTTCATAAAATAGGTATAATACAGGAACCTTTTCGCTCATGCCATAATTCCACATTACAGGATCTGCATCACATAATTTTCCCATGCAGACTCACAAAAAACCTAGAAAAAAATTAGAGATAGTAATAAGAGATTTAAAGATTTCACAGCCTACTAATCTGTTTTGTATGTTGAATACCAATAACCTGCTTATCTTTAAAGCTATTTATATATTTTTTAGAGAATCCGATATCCGGATATAACCCATAAACATGAGTGCCCATAGCAGATAAGGTATATAATATGTAATTTTGTCATTAGGTACGTCTCATTTAAGTTAATCCTATGTTTTATGTCTTATTTGTTTGGCTAATGGACTTTGCTTCCGAGGCCATTCCTAGACTAACACACAACATGTCTTATTTGTCTTTCCGTCTGCTAATCCCGTCTTTCCGAGGCCCAGTCAGTTTGTCTCTTATCACTTATCAAATCCGACAAGTTTTTGTTCTTTGGTTAAAGATTAATATTCATATAAAATTATATTTTTACTAATAAATCTGTGACTGAACAATAAGGTTGCGATCAGAAAGATCTTAAAAAAGTTGACTGCAGCTAGCAGTTGTATTTTGTTACAACTTTGCAATTATTTGGGATACAAAATTAATTAATTAGTTTAATTATTAAACTTCAGTGGAAATTATTTATATTTTTGTCAGAAAAGAAACCTCACACATTTGGGTAAGCTTCTATTATTTAATTACTAAATTTTCCCCAAATGTATTCTGCCTAATAAAAAATAAAAAATTGAAATAAGTAGTACCTGCTGAGAGAGCTATTTGTTCATTGTAAGGTTTCTTGTCTGGGGCTCAAATCTGGTGGTGTTTTCTGCTTCACCTAAGTCAGCACTCACACCTCAGGGCCCAAATAACTTAAAGGACAAGGACTAAGTTCCAGATAAGCCGAAGTTTTTTTGTTTGCTTATTTTGTGTAACTTGAGTATTACACCTACAATCAGATCATTATTAAGCTATACATACGTTTAAGTTAATGTTTTAACCTTGCCTTTGTGTGTAAACTCGAGCAGTCGACTGTAAGGGGGATTTATGCATCTTTGTTAAATTAAAAAAATTAATAATTACATCTCTGACACAGGGACACATTTTTACCATCGCTGAGTGTCAGCCTAAAATACAACAATTATTTAATGTAACCATTCCTCACTTATGGTGTTGTGATTCCAGGTATTAAATTTCACTTACCGTTGATGTCGTTGTATTTATTTAAATATCAGATAATTAACTAAAATATTTTGTGTAGAATAATTTAATAATTTAGAGACTTATAACCCCCAAAACCGTTCTTTTAACATCTGTTGCACCTGTCACTAGAAGTAGGCAAATAGTCGTGACATACCTGCTGAGCCTGGTACCAACTGCCGACGCTGAAGTTCCCAATTCCCGGGTGTAGCGTAACCGTTCTCTATTCTTTCTCTCTTACTCTTCCCTGTGGTTTGTTTAATTTCCTTTTCCTTCTTTCTTTATTTTTCCGAAACCTCCCTTTTCCTAAATTGTAACGGGCCAGAAGCCGGGCAATCTTTTCAATATTTTATTATTGAGAAAACCCGTGACAAATTAACGAGCACTACTAGGTGTCACTAACAAAATCGTGGATAGTATTAAAACCTAGTAAGCGTCTAGATTATGTATATTTTGTGGCAAGTAGACTTTGAGTCTGAAGCCAAAAACTGCTACAACAGACAAGCTTCTTCAATAATGTTTTATTGAAAAATAGTGAAATTTTAGATATTCGTTGTCGATGTTACACCCATTTGTAATTTATTAGAGTTATGTTTACTAATAAATTTAAAAAAAGTTGTTGGCCATTTTAACTCAAAATACATTTTTGCAGTACCTGCTATAGTACTGTTCTTACTTATTTTCATTAATTTTCGTTGTATAGCTTTTGGGTTAATTTTTTCTCTCACACCGTCTAGCATATGTATAAACCTTTCTAGTTATTTTACCAATTCTTTTAGCAGGCTACCGTATGCAGTGGAATTATCTCTTTCTTTAGCATGTTCATTGGTCACTTGTTAATAAGATCAAGTTATCTGTTATCTAGTTTCTCTATTATTATCAGTTTTCAAGAGCAACTAAAAGAACTTAAATTTGGCAACGTATGCAGCTCAAGGCTAATAATAGATGCAGAACGCAGACAGGCGGTAGGTATGAAAAAGGGACATGAAACAGTAGAGAAAGAGAAGCAAGTATAAAGACAAGCGCTGACAGACATACTTGCGCATTCCTTTATTATAATAATATGATAAACTGAGGAGTGTAATCAAATCATATTTGAACGTGCAGGGGTTCCCCAGCCTTCGTTCGTACAGCTTCCACATTTCAAACCGTCCTCTCTCCTGTGTCTTGTGCCTGTGTCACACTAGAAAAGTGAATTTGATCTGTTGTAACTTATATGCGTTTCGAAATGAAGACTGGTAATTAAAACCTGTTTTCTGTCATTTAAGCGAATTATTTTTATTTAACCCAGCTGTAATCGGAAAGGTCTGATTCCTTATTAATTTTAAAGGTAGAGAGACATATTTTTTAAATCTTGAGAATAAAGCGCTTTTATTCAGGCACAATTTCAATAAATCTTTACGCGTTCGAATTGTGTTTACTTGTCATACTTATCGGAATGAGTAGAATGCGTTTTTGCATCTTCAACTGTGAATAATTTTTAAACGAATTGATAAAACTTCCAAAAAAATTTGTGTGCTGAATTCAGAAAAGAAAGAGCTTTCAAATGATGTAACACTCGACCCATGTTCCCTATCTAATATATAAAAGTTGTTATCACCACCCTTAAGGGGATGATGTGACAAAGTTGAGTTTTATGTCAAAACATGTCCCCTCAATATTAAAATTGACGTGTTTCAGCATTTCTTAAAAAACAATTTCTCTGGACGCAAATCGGTCTGTTTCGTTTTCAATGCGCCACCCTATATATATATATATATATATATATATATATATATATATATATATATATATATATATATATATATATATATATATATATATATATATATATATATATATATATATATATATATATATATATAGCTCTAATTTTTTTTCTGCTCTACCTGAGACATGAACTCACATCAGAACAACAGACGTGCGAAGGTGCGCAACTTTAGCCGGTTTACCTATAGAGTCATGTCAACTCTTAAACTTTATTATTAAGATATTTTAAAACCCATAGTTATTTGTGTCTTTGTATATTTACTTAATTTTTTAATAATGACTTTGTATCAAGGTTAAGGCGGCAAGACTAAATGCAAAACTTAGCGAGCATGAAATTTGCAAAGCGTTGTGCGGAAGCCATTTGCAAGAATATGGATGGAACGAGTGAGACAGCTGACTCAGTGAAATCTTTGGGATGCTCAGTGTGGTTCATGACAGGAAGAGGCTGTACTGAACAAATATGCTCACTTCAGGTAGTTGAAGAATGCTTGAAAGTGGGAAAGAAAGTGTATTGCACCTTTGTAGACTTCTAAAAAGCGTATTAGACAGGCAGAAGCTGTCGAGTATTTTGAAAGAATATGCTGTGGATGATGGGTTAATTCGAGGTACTGAATCGCTATATGATGGCAGTAGAGCATGTGCGGGAGGTAATGGAATGCTGATCGGCTAGATAGAATGGAACAGGGTGTCAAACAAGGATGTGTGATGCCTCCATGGTTATTTAACATATTTATGGACGAATGTAAAAGGGCAGTTTGCTCGGAGACAGTAGTCATAAAAATGCTTCTGCGGTAAAAGTGTTGCTATGCGCTGATGATACAGCACTACTTAGTGATTCTGAAAGATCAATGCAGTGGGTGTTGGTGAGACTGATGACAGTAACAGATATGATAAATCTGCGCGTGAACGCAGAGATGACTGAAGTTGTGTTTGATGAAGAGCGCGAAACGAGTAATTGCAGTGTCTTGTTAAATGGTAATATAGCAACAGCAATATGTAGTATGATATTTTTTATAGGACCCCCCCACCGAGAGCTCGTGTGCGGCCTTGTCGCCCCGATAGCACTGCAACCTTTGGTTGATTGTGCATATCCTTAGTTTTACTCCACCCATTCCAAAATAACTGTGCCCTGAACTAGTCTGTACAGCGATAGGTAGGGTGATGTTTTATATTGCTCTGTCTTCGGTCTAGACTGACCGTAGATCAGTTGTCTTTTGCGGTCCAGAGCTTTACACACGCACAAGATGTGCTGGGCTGATTCTTCCCCCTCGCTGCGGAGTCTGCATGTGAGGTCCCCTTCGAACCGCCCCATTTTATGCATGTGCTTCTTGACGCCCATGTGTCCCGTCAAGAGACCTGTTGTGTTTTTGAGCTGTCCTCTGCTAATATTTAGCAGCTTCACAGCTCTTTTTAAACTGGGTTCGTCAATTATTGACTTCCCATATCTGAGCCCTGGACAGTCTGCCCAGTACACCTTGTGTTGGTTTCTGACCCAGAACTTAATGGCTCCCTGGCAGTGTTCTTTGTCACGCCCAGAGCCGGTTCTGGTCCCATAAATGGTTCTGCTGACCCTCTCTTCGCGAGACTGTCAGCTTCTTCATTGTCTTTGACCCCTGAGTGACCCGGCACCCAGATGAGGGTCACCTCATTCTGCCCATCCAGGTCGCTCGTCTTATCTCGGAACTCACTCACCAGTCAGGAATTTGCCCGTGGGCTACTTAGTGCCTTAAGGGCTGCCTGGCTGTCTGTGGCTATGAGGATCCGCTTGTTAGTGTAGCCCCTCCTCTTGTTCTCCCACACACAGTGCAGGATGCCGTACATTTCGGCCTGAAACACCGTTTCATGGGTTCCGAGGGAAATACTATGACTTACCCTCGGTCCTTCCGAGTAAACACCTGCCCCCGTCTCACGCTCCCCGCCGGATCCGTCCGTGAACCAGACGAGCGCGTCCCGTGGTATGCCTGGCGTCTCCTCCCGCCATGCGTCGCGGTCGGGGATTTCCACTGTAAAGTTGTTTTTCCTGCATATTCTCGGGCTCGCGAAGTCTGACCTCATTTCAAGCATGGCCCCTTCACGATCTCCTGAATTTTGCAGTCGCCCCTGAAGCCTGGGTTGATCTTCAGTCTACCATTGCAGGCTAGCAGTCCTAGCCTGGCCTCCCCCATAATAACTAAGATCCAGCAACACCTCCGTAGCGGCTGTTGGGGTTGAAGACATGGCCCGTGTGATGCCTAGGCAAGCTATCCTTTAGATCTTGCCTAGTTTTGTTTGGCACTGGATTATGTCACCTTAGGCCACCAGACAGTGTTGCGTACGTTAACGATGGTCTGACGACCCTTGTGTACAGCCAGTGGGCCATACTAGGTCTTAGTCCCCACGTTTTTCCATATAGCCGCCTAGTGACGGCTAAGGACATGACTGGCTTACGCAGTATTTTTCCAATGTGACCATTCCAGGTTAGCTTAGAGTCCAATACGACTCCAAGATATTTTACCTCCCTGGCCATTGGAATGCTCCTACCATATAGAGTGAGAGTTCTGTGGATGTCGCACTTCCTCCTCGTAATCGCCACGACGGTTGCTTTCTCGGGGCTCACCCCGAGCCCTTGACCAACCGTCCACCCTTCCACCACTTTCAGTGCAGTCTACATGCGCTCTCATGCATAGTATGATATTAGTAATATATTATTTGCAAATAAATTATACATCATATTATACATAAAAGCAAGGCTTGTGCATGTAAATAATACAATTTTTTAATACAAATGTCCAGATAATGTTCAGAACTGTCACCTCCCAATTTTCATGAAAAGCACTTTTGTTCTTTTCGCTATTACTTGTCTTACGTCGTCATTATTCAACTCATATTTCGCACAACACTTTTTTCCAATTTTTAATTTAGTTCCCAAATAATATAAGTGTAATTTATCTTTATAATAAATGTTTACATGTTTTTTTGACAGATATCTTCGCTAGAGAAAGTAAAGGACTAGGTGAATATTGGAACATGTGATGAGCATTGAGAAGTACACTTGAAGAACCCAAATCACCAAAATACATCGTTTTTTGGGACCTGACGATCGTTTTACCAACATATTTCTAAGGCAATAAAAAATAAAAGTCCCTTAAACCGAACTTCGCCATTGATTTATAGCTTTTTGTTTGCACTCTATCTTTGACATAGAAGATATTCCGAAACTTGGCATGCGAAGTTATAACGGAAGATCAAAAACCTCGTCCGGTAATCAATATACAATACATAGAAAATTTGTCTGCGATTTCGTCCCTCTCTTTATCGTTCTTTACCTTAGACGTAGTATAAAAGGTGATGTTTAGTTGTAAGTAGCTTAGAATTTTGATGGCGTTTACTCTTAGTTAAATTATCGTCAGGTAGTTAAAAAAGATATGTTGTGGTGATTTGGGTTCACCAAGTGTATTTGTTAGAAATCAAAGGAATTTAGATATTTAGGAAGGCTGTTTTCAAGCGTCAGAAGAGTAGATAATCAGATATAAAGTAGGGTAAATGCAGGAAGAAAGGTGCTGGGAGTGATGTGTATCTAAAGATGTCAAAGTGGCTGTATATGACATAGTACTGGTACCAACTGTTCTATATTGGTCTGAAAGTTGGGTGTGTCAGGCAAAGCATGTAAGAAAATTTATTGCTGTTGCAATGGACTACTTGAGACGAGTAACGCGTAAACGAAGGAAAGACAGAGTTAGAAATAAATCGATTGGTAGCGAATATAATGTAGAAAAATTTGTCGAAAATAAGCATGAGAGCAGCGTACTTGGATGGCATGTTCACATGGAATGAGAATGACAAGTAGAATTTAGAGAAAGCATGTTACTTGTAAGAGATGCCTTGATCGTATCCAAGCAAATACAGATGGCCAGGATGCAAACCATAGAAATAAAATTTTAATTTATTTTGTAAAATAAACTTTAAATCCATCAAAAATTAACACGCACTCTGTGTGTAAAATAAAATGAAAAGCAGAATTGATGTGACTAAATTTAAACGCAGGAAGGCATAATCCAAAATCTGTATTCATAGGTTGATGACTAGAGTTTCTAAGGCAAGTATTGACAACCTTGTTCGATGAATACATTATACTTTTCTGTTTGTTTAGTAAACTTTTATATTATCCATAACTCCTGTGAAACTTTTTAAAATTTCTCGCATTAATCCTGATACATCCAGGTTGCATCAAGTAGCTTTTATAGATTCCAGTCTTTCCCGAACACGCTGAGCCACTTGAGCTTCGATAATGACATCGGGAAGTTGTCCTGTTGAAACTTCACCAGAAACCGACCACATGACAACTATACACTCACACCCGTCTTGCCAATATAACGAAACTTCCTAATACGTGGTGAAAATAAGAAACAAAAGCTGTGAACTCTCCAACAACACCCCTCTTTCATCCGACGCCTACTACTCTCTCGGCCGTTCGAATCTCAACATGAAACTGAAACAATAAAGCATCCAAGTCATGGCCTACTCTAATCCCGCCTCGCGTGATCAACAGCTCTAATCTAGAAAGTTCTGTGCTCACCTGCTGCTAGCGCCGCTTTCCTCCAACTCCTGGTGCTTATCCCACTGATAGGATCCAGGACAGGACTAATGGGAACAAGAGAATGTTGACACAGAAAAGTTTTTGTTATAAAAAGAGAAGGCGTTTGTCTGACCTGATTTTACGTTTATTTTTCAAAAATCTGCGTACTTTAACTTTATTTGTACTTGTATTACAAGTTATGAAAGAACATAATCACAGAATAAAGGCGTTGTGGCCCTGTCGTCGTAAGCATGGAGACTCGGTCTTCGGCGCTCTTTCCAATTCATTGCAGGCTCCGCACTTCATGTCAGGTTGTTCAGAAGTTCTTTTATTTGTCTACCTATTTGCTTTATATCAAGGATGCGTTATTTAATTAGTGTCTTAGAGTATGCTCAATACATTTTGCTTTCATCTTCTCAATTTCTCAGCAAGCAGCTTTCTTCTCTCACCTCTTCTAGCACACCACTATTCGTCTCTTTATCGGTGTACCTAATTTGTGTCATTTTTCTGCATGTTAACGTCTTAAAACTTCAATTCTCCTTATGTCCTGCGCAGCCAAACCCCCGCTTCAACACTTCATACGTATGACACGATGAACCTCGTCCCCAGGTGCAACTTAAAACGTTTTTTCACGCTATTGGCTGTTTTATTTTATATCTGTTGTTGCAGTCCTATCCTCACATATCTTGATTACTTTTGTTTTTGTTAGGGAACATGGGTCGAGTGTTACATCATTTGAAAACTCTTTCTTTTCTGAATTCATCACACAAATTTTTTTGGAAGTTTTATCAACTCGTTTAAAAATTATTCACAGTTGAAGTTGCAAGAACGTATTTCATTCATTGTGATAATAAATGCACAAGTCAATTTTTCGTTAAAAAAAACTAAAAAAAAACAAACAAAACCAGACTTTTAAAAATGTTTATTCAGTTAAGTAAGTGTTCAAATTGTTGACCACCAGCTTCCATACAAAAGTACAAATTTTGTTCGAAACGAGCTCTGACATTCTGGAGCATGTGTGGAGTTATTAGACGGCATTCTTCAACAATAGGTGACCGTAATTCTTCCAGAGATTTCGGTTCTGTTGCGAAAATTCTACTCTTTAAATAGCCCCATAGAAAGAAGTCTAAAGGAGTTAAATCCGGTGATCTAGGGGGCCACTCAATAGCCCATCTACGTCCAATCCATTGATCTGGAAACTCTCTGTTCTTGTTGAAACACTAATTGATTTTCTTGATAGCGATCATCATTTTCAACATTGTCAATTAGTAGAGGGTAAACGATATCTTCTAGCAACTCCAAATACGTTTCGCCACTCAAATTGTCATCAAGAAAAATTGGTCCGATTAAACGGTCTCCAAAAATGTCAGTCCAGACATTCAATTTCTGTGGAGTTTGACTGTGGACTTCGTGAAAGTTTCTTGAATTATTATCTGTCCAATAACGACAATTATGACGATTGACTGTAGAGTTTAATAAAAACGTACACTCCTCTGAAAAACAGATATTGAACAGAAAGTTCCCGTTATCAGCTATTCGTGCAGTCATAACTTCACAAAACTTCAGCCGCCGATCAAAGTCATCTTCATTCAGTTGTTGTACAAGATGAATTTTATACGGGTGAAATTTATGATGCTTCAATATTCGCTGAATAGTTCTTCTTTTGATGTTTGAAACAGTGGTCAATTTTCTCGTGCTCAAAGTTGGGTCTGCAGAAATTTGTCCTAAAACTTAAATCTCAGTAGTCTGATTTATAACCGGAAATTCACGTTCAGGGTCCCGTTTTTTGTTGGCTACTGAACCACTTTGTCGAAACTTTGCAACTAACTCCAAAATTTATTTTCTGTTAACATGTCTGTTCGGATGTCTTTCATTAAACAAATTTGCGGTACGGTTGGCACAGCCATCGTTTTTGAAAAAAAGAGTAATTATTTCAACTCTTTCTTCTACAGAATACACAATTGTGAAATTAGTTTTCGGTAGTACTGTCAAGTATCAAACCGACCGATAAACTGAAATAATAAACCGCATTTCTCTTATTCCGATAAAAAATGTTCTGATAGTCAATGTTTTGTTTACAAACCAACAAAACATTGACTTTCAGTACATTTCTTATTGCAATGAGTGAAATGCGTTTTTGCATCTTCAACTGTGTATAATTTTTAAAAGATTAGTGTGCTGAATTCAGGAAATGATGTAATATTCGTAAATGATGTAACATTCGACCCATGATCCCTATTTAAAATATAAGGGTTGTTATCACCACCCTTAAGGGGATGATGTGACAAAGTTGAGTTTTATGTCAAAACACAATATTAAAATTGACGTGTTTCAGCGTTTCTTAAAAAAAATATTCTCTGGGCGCAAATCGGTCTGTTTCGTTTTCAATGCGCCACCACTAGATATATATATATATATAAACATTAATGATTAGTGAATTTTTTGTTTTACAAAAAATTAGCTACGAATGACTTAACATTAGGTTGGCGACTTTTTTGCCACCAAATCACCCGATTTTTTTTGCTTCCCAATCACCAGACTTCTTAAAGCATGAAATAAAAAAAAACTGTCATATCGTTGGTACGGAATTTTTCACAACAATGGAATACAATATATTATTGATCAGTTCTTGTATTTTATTTATTAGAAATTACAAATTTTGAATCTAATTAACACATTATAAGCAATAATCAGATATTTGAAAATCTGTTAAATAACCTAGTATAGTTAGACCCTCAATAACTTCTCAAAAACTGGGACACCAACAAAGAAATTGTCGTTTACAATACATTTCATTAAAAGAAAACCTATTAACACACTCGTTGAAAACTTCGGCACCAAAGAGACGTTAAACGTTTTCTTTATTATGGAAAAACTTGTTTATTGATCCTTTCGAACTGGGATATTCGGAAACTCCATACCATAACTCACCATTTAATGCCGGTCCTGGAGTTTTGTTCTACTACGACTGTTCTGGTTTTATCACTGGAACTTCTGCACCTTGTAATTGTCGTTGTTTTGCACGTGCCCGTGCTTAATCTGACGTGGATGACTGGCGACAGAGAAATATACTCCTTCTCTGCAGAATAAAAAATACAGCCCCTTCAGAAATTGTACAGGGCTTTAAATTATACAAGTACACTTGCAGGTAAAACGTTTTGTCGTTTTGGTGTAGCTTTCGTAACCAAGAAAGTCATACTTTGTAATTATTAAGATGATTAATGACTTAATTGTGTGTGTGTGTGTGTTTTGTTTCTTTAACGTCGGCCTATTTCCGCGACTATGGCCAATCACCGACGCCAGGAGCAGTTTCACCTCACTATCCTGGAAATTTTGCCGAACCCCTGCCTTTATGTAAGGGGGGTAGGGATCTTTAACGCGCGCAACATCGCATGGACACGGAACCGACGGATTTACGCCCCCTCCGAAGTGCGGAACGTGCAGACATTCAACTTGCTCAAATACAATGTCAGAACCTCGGTTGATGTTAATTTTACAGTTTGTACTGAAAAAGTGAAAGGAGTACCCTGGGATCGAACCCAGTACCCTTCGGTTCAGAGGCACACGTTCTTACCCCTGAACCACCGAGGCTATTGACTTAATTGTCTTGGGTAATTTTATGTACAAAACACTAAAATATTATTTACTTCCAGATTTGTAAATATACACAGACTTTCAAAAAAGTCCGCGCACCCAGTAAGAGTTGATCCATTTTAATACAATTTATACATACCGTGTGTTTAATCAAACTTCAAAAACAATTACATTTTTAAACTAAAATAATAAACAATAACAGAGTTATTTAATAATGAGTGGGTCCTCCGCGGTTTCTTATGAATTTGATAACTCTTCGAGGCATGCTTGAAAGCAAATGATTTATGGTATCCTGAGGAATGCCATCCCAGGCTTCTTGAGTTCGGCGACGAAGATCAGCTAGCCCAACTAACAAAAATGTTCTATAATTTTTAAATAATAGTGCAAATTTGTTGTGTTACTGCTTCTTTAAATTTATTGTTAGAATGTTCTTAGAGCAGAATTATAAAACATTTTAGAGATTTCTTTTTTCGTTCTTTTATAAACGTCTATACAACAATCGTTATAGAATATACTAGCTTACAGAACAAAACTAAAGGAAACGCAAAGTAAATAATTTTTTGATAACCTGTTCAGATTTTTTGTCCATATTATTATCGTTTATTGACAGAGACAAAACAGAGTAGTATAGAAAATGTAATTGCGATTGGTCGACCTTTACTGGGTGTTCGGATTTTTTGGAAAGTCAGTATATAAACGATTTTTAGACCTTGCTACAAATTAAGCGCCTCCGTGGCCGTGCGGGAAAGTCGATGACTTTCCAATACGGACTCGGGGGACGACGGTTCGAGCCTCACCGGCGGCGGATAATTTTTCAAAATCACTGTCGTCGTTGAGATCGAGCTCAAGGTGGAGGGTAGGTTAGTTTAGATGAGCAAAAGGGGCCAGCAATGGCCTAATTGCCAGTATGCATCTTACCTTTACCCTTTTGCTACAAATTTATCAGTCAGATAAGGTAACAAACATCCTGTTCAATGATTGTGGTAGCTCCTACTTGAGCTTTCTCTAATTTGTGATGTTCTTCAGGGTTTCGTGCCTCGACCTGTGCTTTTCTTATTATTCAATGTTATTAGAAATAATGCTCTTTTCATAGAAATGATTTACGACTTGTATTTGGATTCTGCGCTTATCGCCGTAACCAATCATCATTTTATTATTATTATTTATTATTTATTTATATGCATTAAAATTATACAGTGCATCTTACATAGAAGTTACAAACTTGTGGCTGTAATTGATGCGATTTGGTTCAAATATTAAACTGAAACATATCAAAATCATATTGCTATATTGACATTTCTTGCTATAAAATTTCGGTATTTCAAATTTACAATTTATTTAACCAATCTTCAGTTATTAGCACCTCCAATATTTCGTCTACATCCTTTGAACTTCCCAACCATTTTACACTCCAAAATAGTTTTCTTTCAACTTTAGTTTAATAATACTTTCAAACATTTTAGGACCTAAAATTGCTAAGCTTTTGTTGAGTGTGGGATTATAAGAAAAAAATCGGGATGCAGCAAGTGCGTTATGGTAGCGAATTTTCATTAAATGCCTCAAATTTATATAACCCAGTTGCCTATAATTCTATAAAGTTAACTTTTGGTAGACTCTACCAGGGCAACATACCTACCAAACTTTATCAAAATAACTTAGCTATTTTAGGAGATGCAAATTTTTTTTCCAAAAAAATCTTTTTTTTTTTATTTAGAAAAGTTGGTCTGACCGTGACTAACGAACTCGTACACGGTCTTAACAAAGTGAAGATATGTGCCAAGTTTCGCTCAAATCAGTTTAGTAGTTTTTGAGTTATCGCTCGGATACATGTATACAAAAAGGTCATAAAAGACCCGTGTGTTGCTGGAAGGGGAGCACATTGTTGAACACTGAAACGATATCTACAAGAAATGTGCTCAGAATAGAAAATTTAATGATTGAAGTGTGGAACATGTAGTGAGCACCGATAAGCAAAATTTGGAGAACCCAATTTATCACAATACAGTTTTTAGACCTGACGATCATTTTGCTAACAAAGTTAGCGTCATCAGAGGGATGAATAAACTAAGCGATTAAAAACTCGAACAACTATTTATGTGTTAGTTGCCAAGCAGTTGCGCACAGCATCCTCTACGAAGGTATACAGACAGACCCCAACTGTTGAATCCTAAATCCCTGTTATCAAAATTGCATTTCTCCTTTTATAATAATGTGTGTCGTTATTATATGTTCCTTCTAAGAAGGACACACTGATTATTAAGATAACAGTTTGAACAATGGGCTATATAAAACCGGACCCACCCTATTCGTCGATACATTTATGTTCAAATTTCTAATTATATATATATATATATATATATATATATATATATATATATATATATATATATATATATATATATATATATATATATATATGTATGTATGTATATCTGGCATCTAACTGACGCGACTTCCTGAGATTTTTGATTAACTTGAGATTTCCTTCATTTATATGATGATTATTATCCCAAATATGCTAAGCAATACATGACTCATCAATAGTGCCATATTTCAGTCGCGCTAAATGTTCATTAAACCTAGTTTCAATAGTTCTTTTAGTTTGCCCAACATATTTAAGTTCACAATCCTTATAACCTATTTCATATATTCCCGACACTTCTGTACTTTTTTCTTTATCGTTTGGGTTACGTAGCAAATGTTTTAATGTATTTTTTATAAAAAATGTAAACGGTAAATTGCTATTAAAACCTCTTATAATTTGCTGTCCAAATGGCATACAGACAACGGTTTTGTTTGTTTTATCTTTTCTGAAAGTCGTAGATTCCGCTTACATTTTCTTCGTTTTATGTTTACTGACTAGTTTCTCCACTAAGTAGACAGAATAACTATTATACTTAGCTACATTTTCAATATATTCAAGTTCGCTGTTGTATTTTTCTTTATTTAAGGAAAACTGTATTCATCCATGAACCAGAACATTCAAACTAGCTGTTTTTTGTGAAAAAGTATGATGTGAGTCAATCTAAATGTAACTTACAGTAGTGGTTTCCTTTATCTGGATGTCAAATTATAAAGTGTCTCTTTTTTTAATAACTAATACACCAAGAAAAGGTGAGACGGTTCTAAACCTCTCTTTATATTTCTGACAGCTTGCTAACTTCAAAGGTGAAAAACATAGTAAATATATGGACATAATACTCACTTGTGAACACCCTGTAGCACTTTTATTGTAGTTTAAGGTTTAATACCAACAAACAACCCTCTTTATCTAAGGTCACTTGTAAAAATTAACCTAAGTCCAAAACAGTAAACAAGTAAGTTGCAGGTTTTGTTTACATTCTTAATAATATCAATTGCCCTTAGGTATGTACTGTCTCCTTCTCTATTTTGACTATCCATGTTTTTCTATTTCACTCTTCAGTGTATAGTATCATATTTTTCATTCTCTCTCTTTCTACCAGATATAATTTCTGAAATTTAATAAAAATCACTTAAAAGGAAATATTAACATCTCTCTTATCACTTCTCATCAAAAGTTTTTTTTTTGTTCTTTGGAAAATGATTAATATTCACATGAAATGATATTTTTACTAATAATCCTGTAACTGAACAGTAAAGTTGACTGCAAGCTAGAAGTGGGATGTTGTTACTTTACAATTCATTACTTTAATTATTCAGTGGAAATTATTAGAATTTTGTGGAACAAGAAACCTAATCTATTTGGGTAGGCTTTTATGGTTAGTTAAATTTTCCCCACATTTTTATTATGCCTAATAAAAACAAAAACAATTGAAATAAATAGTACCTGCTGAGACAGCTATTTATTCATTGTGGGGTTTCTTGTCGGGGGCTGAAATCTGGTGGTGTTTTCTACTTTTACTGGGTCAGCACTCACACCTGAGCGCCCCAAAGAAGTTAAAGGACACGGACGTAGTTCCAGATAAGTCCACGAAGTTTTTTTGTTTATTTATTTTGTGTAACTGTTGTTGAATTTTGAGTAGTGCACCTACAATCAGCTGATTATAAAGCTATACATACGTTTAAGTTGATGTTTTAACCTTGTATTTGTGTGTAAACTCGAACAGTCGACTGTTAGGGGGATCTCTGCATTTTTGTTCAATTAAAATTAAATTAATAATTACATTTCTGAAACATTAACACATTTTTACCATCGCTGAGTGTTAGCCTAAAATACAGCAGTTAATTAATGTAACCATTCCTCACTTATAGTGTTTTGATTCCAGCTATTAAATTTCACTTACCGTTGAGGTCGTTGTATTTATTTAACTATCAGATAATTGACTAAAATACTTTTTGTGGAATAATTTATTATTTTATAAACTTCTAACCTCCAAAACTGTTCTTTAACATATGTTGCACGTGTCACTAGAAATAGGCAAATAGTCGTGACCTATCTGCTGAGCCTGGTACCAACTGCCGACGCTGAAGTTCCCAATTCCCGAGTGTAGCGTGAAACCATTCTCTATTCTTTCTCTTTTACTCTTCCCTGTGTTTTGTTTAATTTCCTTTTCCTTCTTTCTGTACTTTTCCGAAACCTCGCTTTTCCTTAATTGTAACGGGCCAGAAGCCGGGCTAGCTTTTCATTATCTTTTATTAAGAAAACCCGTGACAAAGGTAATTTGTTATTTATTTATATTTCATGCGTGAACTTAATGGAGTCAAATTAACTGTTTAATTTGGCAATAAAATCATCTACTTTGCTTACATTTGTATTAAATACTGCAAAAACATCGTCCACACAACGAATCCATACTCTAGGAAAATAGTCATTTTCGTTTGCTGGGTCTGTTTCAAATCTACTCATGAAAAGATCTGCAATGAATGGGGAAAGAGGGTTGCCCATTGCTGTGCCATGGGTTTGTTCAAAAAAATCATTAACAGATTGAAAAATATTCTGATTCATGCAATATACTGTAATTAAAAAAGTTATAAATAATAGTGTGACAGAGAACAAGTCGTACAAGTACAAACTGAAATTTATGATTCACAAATGCTAAATACAAAATTAAATTTGACATGTCTGATCAAATTTTATTCCATGGGAGAGTTCCAGACTGAATATGGTTCCTAATCATTTGAAATACCACAAGTTTTTGAAGAGCCATTTGAATTGCAGCTTCCGAGTGCTTTTTCTTTATTATCTGGAACAATAGTAACACATATATTTTTTTCAGCATTGTATACAGCGCTTTGTGTTATAGAAAGTCAACTAACCATGTAATCCTAGATTTATCAGTGCATTACCGGCTACACTCCTATCTTTATGTAATCAAATATACGGGTTTCCGTCAATAACTAATAAGCAGAATCAGTACAAGAGAGTATTATTGAGCAATATACGATTATATCCAGTGATCCATTATGGTTGTTCCCCTTAATATATAGTTCAATTAAAGTGAACAATAGTGAACAATGCCGTGATATTAGTATTCATAGATACACATCCGTTTACCTATAATTACATGCTATGTCATGAGAGTAGGTATATACGTGTGTATGTGTGAGTTTGTACGAGGATGTGTGTATGTAGTCTCTCTGAGTAAACCTAGCTAGTTCTAAAGTAGATTGTAGCTGCTATAACATACTAAAACACAGACATCCGTCCATAAATTCCAAACGAAATATCAATAGGTTATAATGCCGCTGCAGTTCCATACAATCTTAGTACACGAACGCTGCTGCTTAGAATTCCGATCGGTATCTTGGCTTCTGTCGCCCAATTAATAGTGTTCCTCCTTGATTAAATGCCTTAACTGGTTTAAGAACAATCAAGCAAATTAATATTTCCATATATATATCAAGTAAGTCTACTGTTTCCATGCAAAAACAAAATATCGCGATGCCATAGGAACAAACAAGAGGTTATTATAAATACAAGTCTGGAGCTTCACTTTGAAAAGTCAAAGCATAGTTGCCGAATTAAGTAAAACTCTTGAATGTATACGGCTGCAAATTTGCGCGCTGTCGCATATTCACAGGACTCTGACTGATGCATAGGTTACTTTACTTCCTCAAATATAACACCACAGTGGAAAAAATTTACACCCAGAATTCACCCTTTAATTCATCATTCGTATGTTTTTCCGGCCCGATAGCACTGCAACATTTGGCTTATTGTGCATGCCCTTAGTCTTTTTACTCCGTCCATTACAGAATCACTGTGCCTTAAACTAGTCTGCACAGCGATTGGTAGGGTGAAGTTTTATAATGCTCTGTCTCCGGCGCCTCTATTTCGAGTGTTCCCAGTCCGGAGGTGATTGGTTTATTACGTTACAGCCGGGGAAGTGCGTCTGGAGTAAAGTTTCCATAGTTTCCTCCCTCGAGCTCGTAAAGCCTCCCGTGGATGTTCTAAGGGAGCCTATGTTGGTCTGAGTGACCTTAGACAGGACCTTGTGTAGTCGAGCACTCTCGGACGTGTTCTACACTTCCTTGTAGTGCCTCCTTCACGATTTCTTCTTGGTGTCCCTCGGTCTTTTGTTATAGGTCGTTAGGACTTGTCTATATTCATCCAATGCTCTCGACCTTTTGGCCGCGTTAAACAGCTTACGAACCTGCGTCCTTCTTTGCCTAAGGTCCTCGTTCCACCACGGGACGTTCCTGGTGGACGGCCTCATTTTCAGTGGGTAGTAGGCGTTATAGGCTGAGGTGATTGCGTCTCCCAATTGGGCTGCCGCAATCTCGAGGTCTATTGAATTGTTTATGGTACTCTTAACCCCCGGCAGTTCCACTGCTAGGTCTGCCCTGTAGGCTTCCCAGTCCGCCTTGCGGGGGTCCCGGTACCATACCGTTTGTCTTTCGACTTAACTAACTGGCGATTTTTAAACCGGATGTATCTGTGGTCTGAGCTACTCACTTCTCCAGACATAGCCCAGTTGCTAACAAAGTCACCCAGTGGAAACTGTTATTAGGTTCAAATTTGGCAGAGACGACTACTGATACGATATCTACGTGCGTGTAAAGTTTTACTGTTAGATCTAAAACTTCCCCACGCCGTGTTGTGACGAAGGTTGGTTTATTACCTCTATTCAATATGTCTAAATTAAATTTCATAAAGAATTGTAAAAGTGCCTCAGCCCTAGAGTTTGTGTCCGAGCTTCCCCACAACTCATGGTGCGTGTTCGCATCCATGCCGATGATGGTCTGCCACCCACCTGCTCTGCTACCCACCATCAGCTGCTCCAATTCCTTGGGTGGAGGAGGATCTGTGCTGTCCCCTGGCAGATAGGCTGACCCATCAGTAATGTCCCTCGACCCATCCACTCCTCCACATTGGATTTTGATCGTTGCCAGGTTCCTGGAGCAGAAATTCATTAAAGGCAGAAACTCTATCCCTTCCATGACAAAAATGCGGGGTTCTCGCTAAGTTATTCAAACTTTGAATTTTCTTTGGGAATTTTTTTTTCTCCGATTATTACAAAGTTATTTTAATGAAATATCTTGCCTTAAGAAAGATCTTACTACATAGCCAAATTCAACTTTTTAACTTTATAGAAAATTGAGTTATTCAAGTTTGAAGCATTTAATAAAAATTCACTACCATAATGCACTTGCTGCGTCCCGAGTTTTTTTAATATTGATTTACCTCCACAAATCAAAAACTTTTTAATAACAATTAAGCTTTTTTTACCACATTAGGCTGCGCACAGTTTATTTTATTTTCTTTCATGAAATAAATTCACTGATTGCCCTAAAAATTATTATTTTATTCTGCGTTCAAATCTGTGAAATATTATTATCATCAAGGGCTTAATAAAGAGTCGAAGTAAAGTAAATAGGACAAAAGAACAAGAGTGAAAAGCTCCATAAAAACAAACGATTCCTTTTCACTGAATAACTAAGTTTATTATACTGAGTTAGGCATTCGACGTCTGTAAAACGAAAAGCTTTGTGTTAATTATTTTATTAAAAGATTTCAGAGATGCCATAAGATTGGCCCTAAATTAATTTTCCTCCTTTTATAAAGCTTACAACTACATTCGCAAAATGTAGCTTGTATTTTACAAATCTAAAGTTTTTTTCTAGCTTAAACAATAAGTGTTAGTATTAGTATGACAAAAATGATTTTCAGAATGTTTCAAACAGCCTCTGTGGCTCAGTAATTAGAACGTGTGCCTATGAATCCAAGGGTCGTAAATTAGTGTTACAGAATGAGTGGGTCTATTTAATTTTTCAGTGCATTGTGACGAGGTCTTTGCTTGCAAACCGTTTTTCGGTGCAACGGATTGACGGTTTTAATCGCAAGAATGCCAGATTTAGAGAGTTTTGCTACCTGTTGAGGATGTCTGCGACCTCTTCACTTAACTCTGACCAATGTAATGATCAAAGTACCTGGGTAAGTCTGTGGAGAAGGGTTCGGTAGCCTTTAGGTGATGCCATTTAAATTGGTGAACCCCGAGTAAGCGGTCTTTAATCGCAAACTCTGCGTGATCTGACCACTTCTGTCTTATTACAAAATGTAACAGATTTTGTAGTTAAAAATTAGGGTTAGAAAGGAATTAAGTAATGCCGTTATTTACCCAACCCTATATTTTAGATAAGGAACTATTTACAAACTATACTTGGTGAAGCGTTCGGAGTCTGCAAAGTACATACGGTATGAGCGGCAGTGTTCATGGAACAGGAAGCTATGCAGGAGGGCACTCTTAGGCGTGAAAAAATATATTTTTATATCATTCAATTTATAATTAAAAATTAGTTATAGGAAACGTCGCTACAACAATTAATGTAATATTTCATGTAGAAGTAGGTATCTAAATAATAAACAAATTGGAATTTTAGCGTACAGTACAAGGAATGCTGACTGATGAGGTTTGCAATGTATGAATTATGTAGAATAAGCAAGGTTATAAGTAGTGGTGTTGATATACATTAGCGAGAGTAGTGGTGTTGATAAACATGAGGAAGAGTTATTTAAGATTTTATGATGTAAAGATTTTGTCGGTTTTAAATTCATTTAGTTAAATTAGTTGTAAGAATTGTTGAATTTTATTTTATGTTTTAAATTTTATTACAGCGTTAACATGTCACAATGATCCTAGTTCTAAAAGTTACTTCCTAATTATCCTCCGCTCCCTTAACAGGCAGTTTACATAAGCAAGGATAGAGATATTAATAATGTAGTCTGATGTTTTCATCAATTCTCTCTGACTGTCGTTTATAATTATAAAATTCTGTAAATGTTTTTTAAGGGTTCTTCCAATGATTCTTCTGATTAATGAGCAAATTTACTCTCCAGTTATTGGTATCGTCTTGCCTACAGATTAATAAATCAGGACTGTTATGCCGGTTTTAAACATTTCAGGTACGATATTATTTCGGACCATGATTTTAGCTATTATGCTGATAATTTCTGGAATTTTTGGACAGGCCTTTAATGCTCGCATGATGATTCTATCGGGTCCTGTATCGATGCAGCCCATAGCCTAAAGATGTAAAAATTATCTGTATTTCTTCATGAGTAATTTGACATTTATGAGTCTGATTGATATGTTCAATTTCACCTTGGGTCAATTTTGAGTAATAATGGTTTCGAATATTATCATTGGATCTTTCGAAAATGCGGGAAACATAATTATGAGCTTCCAAGATTTTTAGATTAGAGGAATTTAGTTTGTCAACCTCAAAATTTTGTTGCCCTGCTTTTGATCTCTGATCATAATAATAATCTTGTGTAATGTAAAGCAGAACCCGCGCGGCCCCAAAGGGGGGTCCAGGGAGACGAAGACCACCCCCCCCCTCCTGCGCCGCAGAATACTTGTTTTTAATTTTCAAGGTCTTGCGTTCTTCTGGAACTTCAGTATTTAATAAAATATCAATTCATACAAAAATATAGACTTTTACAAGGAATAATTTTTGGAATAATGACCAGAAATAATCGATGAGAGGACTCTGTACACATACTATACACGCACGCATACGGTAATATAATACGCGCGTATTACCTATCAAAATCTGTTTATAGAGGAAAGAGCTACAAGCATATATTTTTTTAAAATTCAAGGCCCTTCTCTTTTTTTACAACTTGAAATTTTATATCTAATATGTTATTATTTTAAAATTATTCCTTTAGAGGTGATAATCAACAAATCAATTCCACTTACCAGAAAGAAACATGAAAAATCCAGCTTTTCAAAGTCTGTAAATGTGACACATACCAGATTATTTAACAGCACCATAGTAAAAATAAAAATACGCCTCCGACGATCCGACTCTGTCTGAACAAATGACGGAAACTAAGATTTGAAGCAGGCTCAGAAGGCTGCATCACTTTTGTGGCCCTAATAAACACCAACTTACCAGTGCGCGTGCCGTTGCCAGGGCAACAGGCTCATGCAAGCGTCCCGAAGCAGGCGCGGCATTTATATACGAACAAATCTGGCTCAGTCAGTCCGCAGTTGCTTAACGCTCTTCAGTAGTCTGTGGTCCGCAATACCTAAGCGCTGCACGTTCCGGCACGTATAGATTGAATTCGGTGATCAGGGACGGGCTTGCAAATTATATTGTAGTATAAAAATACATTATCAACTGCGGCGCGACGTAACAAGACATTTTTATGTGGTTGAACCAAATGTTTTTGAGAGAACGAAATAAATTAAAATTATGGTGGATTTTGAATAAAAAAAGTTCAGCTTAACAGAAAAATATAGGTAAAGCAGCGCTTTACCTGCGTCATCTGACGAGCCGCCACTATTTTATATTCATATTTAGCTGTTCTATTAGCTCTTTGACGTAGAGATTTTCGCTGTACATTAGTTACATGACAATTTTCCTTCTTATCGCTTTATAGAATCTCATGGCAAGACGTTTAGTACGAGGTTATAACATGATGAATGCTATTTTACATAAATCTTAATAACAAGATAAATTACTAAAATCTAAAAGAAAGTTATGTGGCTGCTCAGTGCAGAACGTGAGATGTAATGCAATTCTCAAAAATATCTGGGTTCATACTTTATAATTTGGGTGGAGTCGGGTATAAAAATAAAAATCAAAACTCGGTTAACTTCATTTATTAATAAATAATGATTCTATATAAGCCAAAATGTTTATAATTTATTGTGATAGATGGACGCAGTTATAATTAAAATGAATGAATTTAAATAGAGGTTACAGATTAGCAATGTACTTCACTATAGTATGTATGCCGGTGCGCCTAGTATTAACTGCGTATGAGAGGCTACTCAGGGCTACCGAAACCTCTGGCTATATTCTTGGATTGACGTTGTAAAAACCACTTAGGGCTCGCAAAACCTCTGGATATATTCCTGGATTGATAAGATGTTTCTCCTATAATTGCTTCCGCATGGCACGGTGTTGACAGAGACCAACATAAAACGATAGTACTCCCAAAAGAATAGTGCTGCCATACCAATGCTGCTCTGAACATGATGGTCTTGATGGGACCCAACACAAAACGGGATAGCTAAAAATAGTTGACTCTGTGTAAGTAAACTGCGGCATACAGACTCTGCGGCGAGGGGGAGGAATCAGCCCAGCACATCTTGTGCGAGTGTAGGGCTCTGGACCGCAAAAGACAACTGATCTACGGTCAGTCTAGACCAGAGACAGAGCAATATAAAACTTCTCCCTACCAATTGCTGTGCAGACTAGTTCAAGGCACAGTGATTTTGGAATGGGTGGAGTAGAAAAGACAAAGGGCATTCACAATAAGCCATAGGCTGCGGTGCTATCGGGGTGGCATAGACGCGGACGAGCCCTAAGGGAGAAAAAAGTAAACTGTCGTATTTGAAGTTATCCATTCGCGATCAGCTTGCAGGGCTATTTTGTAAGGAGACAAAGTTTATCTGCAGTCGTTCTTTCAATTATTAGTTATGGCATTGTACGAAAATATCGCTACCAGCTATCACTAAACAAGAAAAGAAGCATCAAATAAAATAATCATATTTGAAATAAGCAGTTATCATGGATTTTTACAAAGCGAAAATTGGCAATTTAAGATAGTATTCAATCTAACTCAGCTCAGATGAATGTGCTGACTTTTCTTTTAGCTAGATATAGTTCTTCTTAACATTTTTATTCTTGCTAAAATTTTGTTTAAAAGTGAGCTGAAGGCTACACGAACCTATAAAGAATTCTCTTATCTGACAAACGAAAATGAAGTATATATTGTATACCGAAACCAGCTATCAAGATGTTCCTGAACAACACCAGAAAATATGTGTGTGTTTCTATGGGCATGAATTTAAGTCGTTATATTATAAAGTTCATTACGCAGGAAAATAGTAAACTTCATTGACTAAGAAAATAATAAATTTCATTGACTAAACAAATAATGTACTAATGTAGCAGAGAACGTCATAATGGCAATATATAATTTTTAAAACGTGTAATACGTTACAAGGTAAAATAGCAATGCTTTCAGATGAAAATTTGTAAAAATCCGAAACATCTTGCCTAAAATCAGCCTCTTTCCAATATTTTAAAATTTGAAGGACAATTTTACATTGATTTCTTTTCGTATTGAATGCTTTTAGCTCAGGATTATCTGGGCGCAATCGATTATCTTTGTTCTTGTTGCTATCGTTTCTATTCTTTTTTTACTTTTATTAAAATCGGCTAGTTTTACGTAGCTCGACTCACGTAGTTTTAAAATGTAACTTGAATAATCGTAATAAAAATTGCTGAAGCAACTACTTCGTTGCGAGTTATATAAATCGTCTGCTGGATAAAAAGCTTTGTGCTAATTAATTTATTAAAAGATTCCGGAGATTCCAGACATTAGTCTCTAATCTATTTTCATTCTTTTATGAAAACTCCCAGTTAATAATCTCAAAATGGAGCTGCTAATTTTCAAACTGAGATGATGCTTTGATACTTCATTATCGAAGTGGAAGGTTAAAAGGGGTATATAGGATGTTGGATTCACGCACAAAAGAATGAATACGGGATATAATTGAGCCCGATATGAAAGCCCTGGTCATGGAATTTGCCGGTATTAACCCTGGGCTTTTGTGATTTTTAATGAAATGATGTATATTTGCACGCGGTCTAGATTTATTGATTTTATTAAACTGGGAACGGAAAGGTGTTTTTAATTAAAACAATAAATTTTGCAATGTTCGTTTGCACAAAGCATAAATGATGGTGTATAGGCATATTATATTGTTTTCAATTTTCCTTATTAATAATGGGTTATGATAATTAATATTTGTTTTGTTTTCAGGTATGTTGAAGTTATTTACGAAGAAGAAAGGCTGTTTGTCTTCATTATCGTAAGTCATTGTTTTCATTTGTATTTTAAATTCAATCAGCTATTGGCAGACTGCTAAAGCTTTATAATTAAAAAATTTCTGGACGCAGCAAGTGCGTTATGGTAGTGTATTTTCATAGAAATAGAAAATTTCTTGAAATAAATGCCCATAACTTTTTTTATTGTAAAGTAGAGATCTAAATTTTAGTGTATAGTTTACTTTTTATAACTAAACGTACGTACCAAATTTGGCTACCATAGCCTTGTTACTTTCGGAGATAAACATTTTCCCAAAAGAAAACCTAAAATTTTCCCGGGAAATCTGGTCTGATTCTCCTGGCTAAAGAAATTGTCCAAGCCATTGACAAAAGGAAGGTATCCGTCAAATTTGATCAAAATCGGCCCATTGTTTTTTGAGTTATTGTTGTGATACATATATATATATATATATATATATATATATATATATATATATATATATATATATATATATATATATATATATATATATATGTATATATATATATATATATATATATATATATATATATATATATATATATATATATATATATATATACATGAATTTAAGCTGACCCCGGCTATGTGTTCTAGGGGTCCTAGTTCGTGCTCACTTGAATTATTTTTTTAAGTCGGAACTACCAATTATTGACATTTTTTGTACGAAAATTCACTAATAAGCACGAAGCTGATTTAAATGGACCCTATTGAGCCTCGGTAGTTCAGAGGTAAGAACGTGTGCCTTTGAACCGAAGGGTAATGGGTTCGATCCCAGGGTTCTCCTTTTACATTTTCAGTACAAACTGTAACATTAACATCAACCGAGGTTCTGGCATTGTATTTGAGCAAGTTGAATGTCTGCATGTTCCGGCCTTCGGAGGGGGCGTAACGCCACCGGTCCGGAGTCCGTGTGATGTTGGGCTCGTTAGAGATCCCTACCCCTCTTACAGAAAGGCAGGGGTTCGGCAAAATTTCCAGGATGGTGAGGTGAAACTGCTTCCTGGCGTCGGTGATTGGCCATAGTCGCGGAAATAGGCCAACGGTAAAGAAACAAAAAAAAACACACACACACAATGGACATTATTATTACCATTATTATTATTATTGGGAGAAAAACTTTATGTATGGAAACAACATGTTTTGCTTTTAGCCAAGTAAAGTAGGAAAGCAGTTAAAACATAGATCTAGGACCTTGTTAAACACCCTTGGGTATTTGCCACTTATAAACCACATTTGATCGAGAATACTTGTGTCATGTCTCCAATTTTGATGTTATTTATATATATATATATATATATATATATATATATATATATATATATATATATATATATATATATATATATATATATATATATGTATGTATGTAAACATATAAAAGTTTAAACTGACCCCGCATATGTGTTCTAGGGGGCCTAATGAGCGCTCATTTAAAGAAATTTTTTCAAAATTCAAAAGTCTGGGTCCTCTCATTAGTGATTTTTTTTTAAAGAAAATTCACTAATAAAAAAAATAATTTATTTGTGTGTGTGTGTGTGTGTTTTGTTTCTTTAACGTCGGCCTATTTCCGCGACTATGGCCAATCACCGACGCCAGGGAGCAGTTTCACCTCACTATCCTAGAAATTTTGCCGAACCCCTGCCTTTCTGTGAGGAGGGTAGGGATCTTTAACGTGCTCAACATCGCATAGACACGGGACAGAAGGCTTTACGCCCCCTTCGAAGGGCGGAACGTGCAGACATTCAACTTGCTCAAATACAATGCCAGAACCTCGGTTGATGTTAATGTTACAGTTTGTACTGAAAAAGTGAAAGGAGTACCCTAGGATCGAACCCACTATCCTTCGGTTCAGAGGCACACGTTCTTACCCCTGAACCACCGAGGTTATCATAATTTATTTGTAAACTAATGCCTGTTAGAACAAATTAAATAAATTCATGTATTTAAATACATAGTGATCTGCAAAAGCAAATGATCCATCTTTATATATGTACATATTACCCCAGTTAGTATTGAGCAGACAGATATATCCCAGAAATACTTAAAAAATGACAGGAAATGTGCGACTGGCAACCTGCCACAGCCATATACTGCCCTAAGAATTAAAACTAAGTATCTATAGACGGAAAACATAAAACTGGCTTCTTTTTCTTTATTTATTATTTTAAAAACCGTTCCAAACCCTGAACTTATATACAGAGTAAAAATCGGTTAGTTAACTACTACCACCACTCACTCCAGAAGAACTGGAACAGCCCCTCCAGGCAGCAGCGAAGAAACACACCCTCCTGCTAAGCCCTCTGGGAGCGACACCTCAGGGAAGGTAAACTAATCTACAGAACTGGGCCATCTAGAGGAGGTTGTAGACTATACGCTGTCCTAGCGAGGGATCACCAGGAGATCTGGACTAACTTTCACCATCCAAAATGTTTGACTTGTCAGTCGTCACTAGATTTGTTAGGTAAAATTCAGAACAATACGGCCTAAGTCCCAATAGACATAACCTAGTAGTGACAAACTGAAATAACCCACCTGACCTCTCGCATTATGGTAGTACACCTCTACAGCGGGCTGAAAAGACCCTGGAGGATCCTGATAGACTAGCATTCCGTGCGGTGGATGGAGGGGTATCGTTCATCTTGAGAATTCTATCCCCGTAATTAATAATGAACTCCCGGGACTGCCACAGCGAGATACCCTAGAAGAAGGCCTAAGGGCAAGGTTACAAGGCGCTTGTTGCGGCCAAATGTTCTTTGACCTTAGAAAGAAGTGGTAGTCACCGGGTGCAAAGTGCGGACTGAAGAATGGGACGGGACGGTGGCGATGTGCTAATCTTGCAGAAGAGCGACGGTGTTATGGGCGAAATAGGAACGAGCGTTGCCGTAGACAAGGATTACGCTCTTGCTCAATATTCCTCTTCTCCAGTTATAAATTACCCGTCTTTGGACGGGTGATGCCAAAGGATTTTGATAAGTATTTTCCTTATAAAAATCATTTTGTCTATGATTTAAGACTTGGCGGTGAGTAGTACCGATTTTGTAGCTCAGCTATAGCGCTTTATGAAAAGAATAATAACATATTCAATACTTATAATGGAGTGACGGAAGTAGACTCCATAACAATGGCCTAATTATTAAGAATATGCTGCAACATAAAAATTAGACTGTTTTTGGTGTGTAATTTTAAATGGTCACATACTTGGTATATATCTTTCTGAATGCATTTTAGCTGGTTAGGGTTATTTAGATTTTCGACGAAATAAACGTAGGTTTAGGTTGGATGATCAGGTTCCCCTAGAATATTGGGTATATGACTTATGTTTCCACAAGATTTTGGCACGTCTTTATAATACAATCTCGGTATAAAATTATTTATACCAGCTATTTCCTGGAAGGTGGTTGGGTATTAATAGAGTTATAAGGTGGCCAGATCGGTCTCCTAAATTAACCTCAATGCAATTCTTCTTTTGGGTTACCTCAAAAAAACGGCGCAGTTTTGAATGTCACATGTCGTATGAATATAGTAAACTAACCCTAGTTATGAGTTAAGGAGCCCAACCCTACAGTCTTGACTTGCCAATAAGCGAACTTTTTCTTCGAAAATTCACCGAATTTTCAGAAACCGCCATTTCACATTTTGTCGCAGATTCTAAATATGAAAAATACTATGCTCTCCCTAACCGCATGAAATTAAAATAACTTTACAAACATAACTTTCATAACATATTTAAGCGAAGCTACAAAACCACCTTACTCACAAAAATCCTCGTGATAAACGCAGATGCATCAAATCCCTAATTATGTTTTATTAATGATCTGATATTTTAGAATATGTCACGAATGTCATAATTAAAATTCCGCTTGTCCGTCCGTAGATGACACACCGGTGTTCAAAACTGTTATTTTTGGTGTGTCGAAAAATCCCAACATATTTTCTCCATACCTGGTGCAGATACGCACACCGGGGGAGCGAAGAGATATTTGATTAAAACATTCCACGCATTTTCCTGTACAGTTCGATTGGTGTATTCCGAATATCTAATGTTACATAAAATAGTTCCATACAACTTTCTGAGGTATTTCAGCATCGGGGTCCTTGCGGTTTATCTCTGGGATATTTCTGTAAATCTGATTCGGATTGAGCTACTTTTATCTGTTCTTCAATATATATATATATATATATATATATATATATATATATATATATATATATATATATATATATATATATATATATATATATATATATATAGAGAGAGAGAGAGATAGAGAGAGAGAGAAAGAGAGAGAGATAGAGAGAGAGAGATAGTATACAAGGGAACAGGGTAGTTTCACACATTTTTGTTACTTGCAAAAAACAAAATACACCATTATACAAAAATAAACGAGGGGATAACAAAATAGAAACCTATTTATCGGGAGATACAATGCTGTTTAAGCAAAGATAGAATGATGCAATTGATAGTTCATCCATTAAATGGAGAAATCGTGTACATGCACGTATATGTTTATATATGTAATGTACTTAGGTGATATAGGTATAGAAAGGAAATTCATATAAATTCAGGATATCGTTTTCTTTTAAAAGCTAAATAAAGTTTTAAAATGTAGATCATAAATTGGAAAACACAAGATGGATAAATTAATAAATAAAAGCAAATTTATTGTAAAAAAAGATACCTATGTATTAGCAATAAGATTTAAAAGTGAAAGGTAACAAAAACCATGAAAGATCCAACGAAATGTGTATACGACAATTAGCAAGTGCGTATAAACGGTGTGAAGTGAACAAAAAAAGGCACATACAGACAACAATAAATAGAGTTAAATTAGTTTTAACTTATTATGTAACAGTGCCCCTAGATATAAGATGTTGAAATATAATTAAGGTGAATCTAGGTTAGGCAGTTGTCAGTAATGACAGATAATCATGTTTTTTGGGTAAATAGGTTATGTTACTGTCACAAAATTCTATAAAGGTAGCTTAGGAATGATCAATACAAACATAAATAAGGCTGAATTGTGTAAATTAATAGAATTAAGTGGGCAATAGGAGAGATATTTTGAGTAGCAACGGTCGTTATGAGAAAAATGATAACAACCAGGACTTTTTGGAGAATTTTAAAAAACGAGTAGCAGCGAACGGGGAATTAAAGAGAGAATTAGTTAATACTGGCGGTTTGAAAGGCAGCACGAGCATAAAACCCTAGTGGAAGACATACAGAGGGACTCGACAGACCTACACAAAGTGAGTTTTTTTATCTATCAAAGTAACTACTTACATTTTGAGTAGAGACGCTCCAGTAGTATTGTGGAGCTGCATAGAACGCATCTCTTCTAGAGAACTCATTCATATTAAATCAAAGCGAAGTAAAATATTATCACCTGTATAGAAAGTAAATTAAGCAGTGTCCAGATTGCTTGCAAACAACATAAAACTATAGTTAAAGAATACTCTTCGTGGAGCGCAGGCACAACCTGTATAGCATCAGACAGGAGGTGAAATTGCCTATAGGTTAAGCATCTTGAAATTAGAATGTTAAGAATAATTTGATAAACATTTAATAATTTGTAAAGCTATTGTTCAATACTCCCAAATGTAAAAATAAAAAACCATTCAATAACAAAGATTTGAAACAAGTAGCGGCCAAAACTAGCATTAACCAGATAAATTTGAAATTATAAGATCAATGTTGAATAGTAATATTATAATTTAAGATTTTTTTATATATACAACTAGAATAAAGTCAGATTTGTTATTTCATTTCAATCTTTGTTTGATCACTTATTTATCAGTATATTTGTGGCTATATTCAATAAAAGGAATCAAAGCTTCAGGAGCTTCAGTCTCAAAACATAAAAAAAGGAAAAGAGGTTTAGGATTTTGAACCCTGAGGTTAAAAGAGCCGTGTCATCAAAGATAAGATAATCAAGGTAAGAGAAAGTATTTTAATACATATATATGTACATTTGCTAGATATAAGTTGTGTTTTCTTTTTAAGAAAATGTCTCTATAACAGAACAGTAAGCATTGTGTTTCTTCCTACTCCAAGGTTACAAAACAATATAAAAAAAACTAATTTTCTCATACGTTTTTTTTTTTAAATTTTATTTACTTCATTAAAACACAATATATACCAATTTACATAAATGCATGCACATTTCTGATAAAATATAGACTATTCAGAATATAATAAATAAAAAATTTTTTAAAAATATATATACAATAAAACCAAACCTATAATAATAATAATAATATATATATATATATATATATATATATATATATATATATATATATATATATATATATATATATATATATATATATATATATATATATAATATGTACAATCTAAGCAAATAACTAAAAACAAAAATTTTTCCACCATTTTTTGCTACAGACTGGCGAACTGGCTATACTCAATTTTTCCGAGCGTAAAGAACCTCCGTTGCTAGAGGAACAATTTTTTTTTAACTAGTAAGATATATATTTTTTTTTTTTCGGAGAGAATCTCTCTTGATACGGCCCTATAAAATTTTAATTGGGCGCCATAGAAAAAATTGAGAAAAATTAACTTTAATTCTAAAAGAAAGTGACAAAACAAAAGTAAAATAAAACAGCAATAATAATAATTAACTAATTATATTAATTAATTATAACTAATTAATAATGTGGTCCATTATTATCAATACACAATTATTGAACTCGCGCTTCGTAGGAGTTTATTACATTAATCAACTTGTACGCACAATCAGTCTTGTTTCGACAATTGTTCTGGCTTTTAAGTCTTTCAGATTTAATGGCCTGTCTTGTAGGCAACATTCTTCAAGTGACCATAAAAATCACATGGCGTCAAATCAGGGGAGCGAGAATGCTATTCAAGAGTACCGCGCTCAATCCACTTATCTGCTGCGAAAACTTCATCTAAATATGACCACACGCGTCTCCCAAAATGACTGGAAGCTCGGCCTTGCTAGGACAAAAATTTATTAACTGGGATCCACTGTAACTACAACGGGTATAATTTCTTCTATTAACAAATTTTGAATTATTTTCAGATGTTAGATTTCCCTTAATAAAAAACTTACCAATATTATTACCCATATATTAATTTTTGTGGTCGCTGGGTTTGGTCTCCAGCATATTGTGGACGGACGATGTAATTTGCTGACCAAAATAAATGTTGCCGACCGAGGCTTTAATTTTCAAGGATTTCTTTAATATTTCATATTTTCTATCCTAATGTTGATGTCTTTCTGCTACCAACGTTTCACAAAAAAATCTTAATGTTTAAGGGTAGTTTACTCTTGAGGTTTTTTAGTGCGACCAGAGAAAGTGTGAATGGACCAAGTTATAAATTTACACAGAGTCACTACTGGTAACTGTCTTTCCGCTACCAAAGTTTTACAAAAAAAGATTAATATTTAAGGGTAGTTCACTCTTGAGGTTTTTCGTTTTTTAGTGCGACCAGAAAAAGTATGAATGCCACCAAGCTATACATCTACACATAAAATAAATAATTGCTGGTAACTGTCTTTGCGCTACCAAAGTTTCACAAAAAAAATATTCATATTTAAGGGTAGTTTATTCTTGAGGTTTTTTCATTTTTTTAGTGCGACCAGAAAAAGTATCATACTTTTTGTATTTGTAGTTGTGTAAAGTATGATACTTTTTCTGGTCGCACTAAAAAATGAAAAAACCTCAAGAATAAACTACCCTTAAATATGAATATTTTTTTGTGAAACTTTGGTAGCGGAAAGAGAGTTACCAGCAGTGATTCTGTATAAATTTATAGCTTGGTCGCATTCATACTTTTTCTGGTCGCACTAAAAAATGAAAAAACCTCAAGAGTAAACTACCCCTAAATATAAATATTTTTTTGTGAATCTTCGGTAGCGGAAAGACAGTTACCAGCAGTGATTCTGTTTAAATGTATAGCTTGGTCGCATTGATACTTTTTCTGGTCGCACTAAAAAAATAAAAAAACCACAAGAGTAAACTACCCTTAAATATAAATATTTTTTTGTGAAACTTTGGTAGCGGAAAGAGAGTTACCAGCAGTGATTCTGTATAAATTTATAGCTTGGTCGCATTCATACTTTTTCTGGTCGCACTAAAAAATGAAAAAACTTCAAGAGTAAACTACCCCTAAGTATGAACATTTTTTTTGTGTGAAACTTTGGTAGCGGAGAAACAGTGACCAGCAGTGATCCTGTTTAAATGTATAGCTTGGTCGCATTGATACTTTTTCTGGTCGCACTAAAAAATAAAAAAACCTCAAGAGTAAACTACCCTTAAATATAAATATTTTTTTGTGAAACTTTGGTAGCGGAAAGAGAGTTATCAGCAGTGATTCTGTATAAATTTATAGCTTGGTCGCATTCATACTTTTTCTGGTCGCACTAAAAAATGAAAAAACCTCAAGAGTAAACTACCCTTAAATATAAATATTTTTTGTGAAACTTTGGTAGCGGAAAGATATGTACCAGCAGTGATTCTGTGTAAATTTATAGCTTGGTCGCATTGTTACTTTTTCTGGTCGCACTAAAAAAAAAAAATCCTCAGAGTAAACTACCCCTAAATAGGGGTGTTTTTCTATACTTTCTTGGTAGCAGATGCGGCTCGTAGGTGGCATACAAGATATAGAGTTTCATGAAAAACTTTAGTCTATAAGTAGTCGGTCAGCTAAAATAACTAACTTTGGGCGGCAAATTACTTTTCCCCTATTGTGGATATTGCTGAGACCAATAACGTTGATTTTGTTTATCAACAAATCCATACAGTGTAAAAGTAGCTTCATCTGAGAAAAAATGTTTCTACCAAATCATAATATTACAAAATTCAACGTGCCTCTAAAAATCGCTTGCTACAAGTTCATGTATCAGCTGTGCTTTGCAGGTAGGGGTGTCATTTTTCATTTTTTTCTTTTTTTTTTTTAGGAAATTTACCACATATTTTTGTGAAACATTGTGTAATGTAGCTCCTTTATTTAAAGACAAATGAGGAGTTTCATAAAAAGACCACAATACATCTAATGCCTCATTACCAGCTACAACCGTTTTAGTTCTTCCTGTGTTAGTTTATCATTGACACTTGCAGTTTAGTTAAATTTTTAATTTTTTTTTTTTAATTTTGAAAACATAGATACCCTTCATATTGGTGACCGATAGGACACACTTTATAAAAAAGCATGCCCACTTTATAACTACGTTTCCTGTCCCCGTAGCCTACCATCATTAATATACTTCTAAGCACAGAAGTATGTTATATCTTTCTAATGCTAAAACTTCTAGAGGTTTGACCGATGTAGATTGGGTTACAATGTGTACAAGCTTTTTAATTTTTTTATACATTAATTAAAATCTGTCTTGTAATCTTAAGTGCTAACAAAAGTGTGTGTTATTATTTTCAGCTACATGTGCCTTACAGCTATATCAACACTTTCTGTGTATTAAAATTATATTTTACAGATCGTGTATATTCCGCTCTCTAGTTATGCCATTCGTTCCAGCAGACAGATAAATTCGAAACTGCCCAGAGATACTGTGTAATATAGTCAAATATAGTCCGAAAGCTGAATGACTTTACCTTGTAAGCAATTAATATACTCGCCACAGTTAAATGTGAGCTTCCGTTAAGCTTTGTATACACAAAAGGAGCAGCATCTAGCTTTTTATTTGGCATTTGTTGAATACGATAATATCTTTTATGGAGCCTTTTGTAACAACTAGTTACTTTTATCTTTGCAATGCAAGAAAAGAAAGATGTATTCAAGAACTTAATGGTATAACCTTTTCGTTAATTAAAAAAAGCGAATTATCCTGTTTTGAGTATGACGCGTTGCAGGAAAATAGATTGTTCCTTTAGCCTTCTACCTTTTTTTACATTTAATAAAGAACCTCGGTGGTTCAGGGGTAAGAACGTGTGCCTCTGAACCGAAGGGTACTGGGTTCGATCCCAGGGTACTCCTTTCACTTTTTCAGTACAAACTGTAACATTAACATCAACCGAGGTTCTGGCATTATATTTGAGCAAGTTGAATGTCTGCACGTTCCGCCCTTCGGAGGGGGCGTCAAGCCGTCGGTCCCGTGTTCATGCGATGTTGGGCACGTTAAAGATCCCTACCCTCCTTACAGAAAGGCAGGGGTCTGGCAAAATTTCCAGGATAGTGAGGTGAAACTGTTTCCTGGCGTCGGTGATTGGCCATAGTCGCGGAAATAGGCCGACGTTAAAAAAAATACATTTAATAAATAATTGTTAGCAACTACTCATGTACGTAAAGGTCTTCTCAAAATAAATCCATTTTATTATTGATGGTTTCTGTTAGGCGGGTCAGTTAAAAGTAAGGTCTGCCCTGAATGGTTGCTATCTACTTTCCCTTAAGATAAAATAAAGAATCTAAAGTCTGTACAGCCGGTGGCTAGATGAACATGTTCAGAAGCAATATGACATCGGAAAATAATTCTAAATGAATTATTTACCAAAACGAATCATCGAAGTCACAACTAGTCTGCACCAAAAAATTTCTAAGCTGGAACATTGTACCTAACTCAAGTGCTGTATACTTTTTAAATACTTCTTTCATTAACAATTAAACTGTGTCAGGTATACAAAGTACAGGATCACGTTTGTAAGCATATTTGAATCACAATGTAGTAGGAAAAATATCACACCACAAGGCTCTATACTAGGGCCACTAATATTTCTATTCTACATAAACATATTATAGATAAAACTGCTTCCAAATGTATCTACCATCTTCTCTTTTTTTATTTATAATCTACGGAGTTCTCCTGCGGGGATCCTCGCTGCATGTGTGTTTCTGCAACTGAAAAGAGTCATCATAGAGATTGTCAACGTTTCTCAGGACCACTTTTCTAGAGGACTCTTCTAGGAATATAAAATATTTACAATACCTAAAAGTTATACACCTGCCTCTTACGTGTATGACCATCAAGCCACTTTGGTCTTCCACATCCAAGTTTGGAGTTTGTGAACTAGAGAAAAAGCCAACTGATTATTTCTTATTATATTATAACTCGCACGCGCAAAAAGGGCCCATGGTGGCCTACTTGCTTGGCGTTGGCCTCCACACCACTGCTACTACTAACTCGTACGTAAGTGAGATACATAAATCTGTTAATTTTAATCTGTTAAATGAACTGACACCACTAGTCAAATAACCACTCAGAACACAATTTACATTTGTGACTAAGAACAAGTGAATAGGAGGCCTTAGAAATTCTATCAAAGAATTTAATTTTTGATTAATTAGCGTAAATTCTTTGTTGGTTATTAGCCACGAACAGTTGGTACACAGGCTTCATACCTTCTATCTTTGATACTGCGGCTGGTCGAAACTTGAGGCAACACAACCAAAGGTACTAGCTTATTTATTCTTTTTAAAGGGATTCAAAATTCCTCTGCCTTTTATACCATTCGACGTGAATGTAAGAGCCCAATGTTTAGCAGTTTTATAGACCTTAAATACATATTTTTAAATTGTTTAAAGTTTCGTATTCGTAGGTAAATATGTCGAAATTTTAAAGGCTTCGCTGCACGTGAGAGGGTGGCAGGAGTGTAGATAGCGCGAAGCTTACTGTGTTCGGATGCAATTAATTGTCGGTAGATAGCGTGGTTGTGAGAATTTATAGTTGGTGTAAGAGGTAGAGACCTTAGGGTACCGTGCACTAAATAAAGGTTACGGTATGGTTTGGTGGCGGGCAACCAGATGGTGCTACATCTAGATTGCAGTTCATCTATTGGCGTATGAATGTGATAATCTAAATTATTAATACAATAATTAAGTTAATTGGTAAAAAAAAATAATGGTGTCCGGAATTAAACTTTCTACATTGAGATGTTAGTCGATGGCATCTTGTAAAATTTGGAGTCTTGCATGGACAGACAAGCCTATTTCTGGACATTTAAGTCAAGGCTGGACACAACTATAATACTGTTTAAATGTAAATAGTTATTTTTTGGGAAAGTCAGGTATGGACAAGGTATTACTAATAATAGAAACAGTTTTAAAATATACGGTACATATATATTTACTCATATTTATATTACAACAAATTAAAAAAAAATTAAAACTATATCTCGTCGCAATTCTGCTCTTTTATTTAGGCCCAATTCCATTAATTGTTTAATCAGATGCTTACGTTGAACCTCTTTTTCTCTGTACGCTTTCCTGGTTACCTTTCCTCTTTATGTTTAGTGTCCTATTTCCATTAACTTTTAGTCTTCTGTGGATACACGAGGCTCCTTTGTAGTACTAGCAGCTTTCCTTATTCTGAAGTTGTTTCACTGATGTGTGAGTAAATATGTTTTTAACACATGATATTTAGTCTTTCACGGAGGCACACGTTTTTCCTCTGCCATGCAGCCAAAAAACACAACTGGTCTAGAGTAATAATATAAGTGCGGCGCTCCACGAGGACCGTCACCATCTTTCTGAAGAGGCTTACGCTCACTTGTGTAAGAAATATAATTTGAAAGTTTCCATAGCTTCATGCGCCATACTTCCATCTGCTTTCAGATGATGTCGACAAATCGAATACCACACAAACTTTGGTATACAAACTAAGAAACCAAAATTTTCTTTGTTTAAGAGAACATTGAACCACTGCGTGGGACAGGCTTCGTAATCTTTAAATCATTTGTTGTTCTGAAATCGCCCAAATGGTATATACATTCAGTATATCAGATAATGAATAAGCTTTTGATATGTATGATATATTTTTAGAACATTGTGAAAAAGAGTAATGTTCAGACCATACCTGTTCCATTGTGCAGAGGTTCAATCCCAGCTAGATACCATTCGCCTTTTTTTTAGCAGAAAACTGTATTATTAATTCAGATTATTACATTCACCTGTCAACACACAAAGCACCACCACCGCTATCTGGTGCACCGTACTCTCTATCTCTCAGCGCAAGCTCTCACCATTTGGGGACGGTGATACACCAACTACAGATCCCCGCAACTACGCCATCTACTGACAAATACGTACGAACCCAACGAGCTCCACGCAATGCCCGCTCCTACCACCCTGTTGCATCCTAGAACAGACCACCCATAATGGCGCCCTAACTACCTCCGTAGTGTATTTTTGTTTGGCTAAATCTAAATTTATCATAATTCAAAGATCCCAACCATGGCGTTCTCGGTAAGGCTGAACACGTGTATCTAACTGTACTCGGTAAGTGAATACACTGCTTAATATCTGACACCAGATCAACACACACCCGTATCTCGTGCCAGGATACGTAATGAATAAAGTAAAGAGGATCGTTTTCATGGGATACTGATGGTGATGAAAGCTTGAATACAAGAGCTGAGGGTTTCATCGCTACTCCTTTTTTTTTTCTAATTTCATTAAAGCCATAAGTTCATCTCGTCATTGGTCGGGGATGGCGACTTTTGCATACAAAGTGAATATTAGCATGACCGTTTCAGGAGAAATGGCAGATAGTTTAATACTTTGTGTTGAATTACGACACTTTTTCAGGGTCGACTCGTAGATCACACAAGCACCAAAAATTTGTTTGACATACCAACTGCGTTAAGGTAGCGAATTTTTATAGAACTTTTGACTTTTATTTATGTTTTTTGTTAGTTTAAGTTTAGGGAACAAAACATGAAAATTTTAAAGAAGTTTTATTTACGTCGTTTGGTAATGTTTTTGTGATAACGCAGCAGGTGCGTATGGTAGCGAAGATTCATAAAAAATTGTTTCCTTTAAAACAAATAGACTAATAATTTTTATACAGAAAACTCATTTGTTCAATAAAAGCAAGGAATAATTGAAACAGATATTTAAGAAGTAGCTGAACAGATCTTTTGCAATAGTTGTTCCTCGCAAATGTAATTGTTTTCTAAATCCTCTCAATTTATTAAATGTCACATTTTGTCAGCACCAGAGCTCTTACATTTTCCGTCAAATCTCTAGCTCTTCTACGCCATTGTTAGATAATGCTAGCATGAATATTTAACTGCAGTGACCGCTAATATGTTTTGCATGAAGGACAGATGTGTGACTACATGTACATTTAAATCTAACATCGCATAAATACAAAATAAAATATGGTAGAGTAAAAGAAAGATATTTTATGAAAATTAGTATTATTATTTATATGCCACGTAAGCACAAAGAAACATGCAAGTTAAAAAGTATATTGTTTTACTAACATTTGGGTGTTGGCAAACTGTAAAGTGAATTGTGTTGGTAGCCACAATTTCAGACTCAATTGGAAGAAATTTGTCAAACATTTTATAGTTCTGATTTTAGAAGCGTCTTTTTGACTTGTGTGGTTGAAACTACATACCCGCAAATATTACGCAATTCAAATTATCTTTAAAACTGTGTTTAATTCCATTCATACCAGTTTAAAAAATACAAATAGTGTCTGAGTGCCTGTGAAGAATTAAACTCTAAAATACTCATTAAATGAAAACAAAATTGTGAATAAGTAATGAAATGTATTTATTGATAATTGAAATTTATTATCTCAACAAGTATTCAAAAGGCTGGACGCAGCAAGTGCGTTATGGAAGTGAATTTTCATTAAAATGTTTTTAATAGAAAATATGTATCTCTAAGCAAGCAGGCATCAATTTGGTTACTAGTATAACCTATATAGTGGAAACGACGTTATTTATCAAAATAACTTATTGTTTGAAAATGTACAAAATTTTTTCGAAAACAAACTTAAAATATTTCCCAGAAAACTGGTTTCCTAGCCAACAAACCTTGGGTTAATAGCAAATTGAGTTATTGAAATTTGAAGCATTTAATGAAAATTCAGAACCTCGGTGGTTCAGGGGTAAGAACGTGTGCCTCTGAACCGAAGGGTACTGGGTTCGATCCCAGCGTACTCCTTTCACTTTTTCAATACAAACTGTAACATTAACATCAACCGAGGTTCTGGCATTGTATTTAAGCAAGTTGAATGTCTGCACGTTCCGCTCTTCGGAAGGGCCGTAAAGCCTTCGGTACCGTGTCCATGCGATGTTGGGCACGTTAAAGATCCCTACCCTCCTTACAGAAAGGCAGGGGTTCGGCAAAATTCCGAGGACAGTGAGGTGAAACTGCTCCCTGTCGTCTGTGATTGGCCATAGTCGCGGAAATAGGCCGACGTTAAACAAACAAAACAAAACAAAACACACACACACACACACAAAATGAAAATTCGATACCAAAACGCACTTACTGCGTCTCGATTTTTTTTCTTACAAACATGCATCATATTTCAATAAAAAAATACAAAAATGCAATAATATAAGGGTGTTCGAAAAAAACATTTTAGGTATCACCAACGGCTCATGGGCCAGTTGTGATTGTCAAAATAATTTTATAAGATGCAGCTCAAGGCACCCCATAATTAACGTATATTACTTTTTCTCGTATCTTGTATAATAACAATTATATTGAGCTTTACCGTAGAAATCCGACAGCCTGTATATATGTAAACAAATAAAAACTGAAACTAAACCCGGATATGGATTCTAGGGGACCTAGTTTGCGCTCTAAATAAATTTAAAATTCAAGTCGCGGTCTTCTCATTACCGAATTTTTTCCACGAAAATGACCTAAAAATTATAAACCGTTAAACCGTAAGCTTAACTAAAACTACCGCCAAAGCATCAGAGGAAGGGTCTATTTGAAATGAAATTTCTGGAAACATTTTAGTAAAATGACAATGCCGTTTGTTTTTTCAAAATTCTTTGAATCGTTGAAAATGAGAGTCGCAAGTGACGCATTAGTTCTCTTATAGAGGCATTAGGATATGCAGTCAGAAACGCTAAAACATTCACCTCATTCTCTTCATTATCAACTTCACGTTTTGATCTGACATTTTTTGCTGTAAATGATCCATGTTGTTGTAAGTTTCTAATAACGGCATCAATAGTTTTATGGGAAGGTGGAGGTAAATCTGGATATCGTTCTGCAAATACACGACATGTTCTTGCTGACATCCGGCGGCATTCTCCGTGAATTAGTAGCAGATTGATAAAATCCTGATTTGAGTATCCAGATCTTGCCATTGCTTTTTTGAGATCAAACTGAATTTTTGTGCAGAGAAGTAAAGTTCACTTAGTTGTATTACTCAACTCAAAACATAACTGTCAAACTGAAAATTAAGTTACTTTTTGCTATTTTCCATGACACTCTACAGGAATCATAATACATACCCATCTTGCATATTTCGAAGCTGAATATCTCAAAAACCGTACGGTTTGGGTATAGGTAATGATTAACAAAATTCGAAGAGTAGTAAATTATCTTGCCAATGGCATTATAATATACAGGATGATCCATTTGAAAAAAGTGAGATATCTGCGCATATGCGTTTTTAATCACCCCGTAGTCAACAGTCAATTTGTCGGAAGATTGTGTGTACTAAGTTAAAATATACAATAATGAAAAAAATTATGCATAACAAAGAACTTCCAATTTGCATCTATTAATAAGATACGTTGAAGGGGGCATATTTTTGTAATAAAAACAGCCATATCTCGTGAAACACTCAGTATAAAGTAGCAAAACCGTATATTGGGAGAATCGTCAAGATTATCTGTATCCGAATCTGTAGTAATATATAGAGCGTTACATTTAAAATAAGCGAGTTAGTGTCCACTTCCGGTATAACCGAGTCGCAGGATGTTTTAAATATTTTAGATGGATTGGACATATTGGTAAATCTCATACTACAAATTTTCAGAATCCAAATCGGTCTAGTTTCTCCAAAACGTCTAATATGAACTCGTAAAGAATCACCCGGTATAAACAAATGTTAGCATATTTTTAATTTTTCAACTTAAACCTTAAATAGTGTTGTCATTCAACGAACGAGATCAAGCATAAATTGACTTCAGCAAAAATGAAACGGCATGGGCCCACGAAATATAGAAACTGAAAGTTGTTCACACAAGAAACTAAAACGGGTACATTTACTACACAATGGGATCATGTAAGACTAGATGCATTCTCGCAACAATTAGAACCGTAGACTGGTTTCGCTCTCATTAGAGCTCTTCAGTACGGCATACTAATTGCAGCAAAAATGCACCAAAAATAACACGGCTATCGTATAGCCAGTCTTAAAACACTAAGTGAGTGGTGAACGTGTCGCCACCTAGTACGGAACCAAGTACTATGTTGTCACGCCCGCTCCAAATAACACAGAGTGTTAAAAATAGAGACAGTATACAACTAACTAACAATTTTAAAAATTGTTAGCCCTGGCCCATTTCAACACCAATATAGGGACAAAGTATTTTTGCTGCAATTAGTATGCCGTACTGAAGAGCTCTAATGAGAGCGAAACCGGTCTACGGTTCTAATTGTTGCGAGAATGCATCTAGTCTTACATACTTTGGCTAGGGCTAGTTGCTCTAGTGGATTCCTCGACTCCAGCTTTTCCCTACAACTAAAACCACTGACAAAATCCATTGTAAGTTATTACCTAAAGTAATACAAGTTCTTCAAATAGCCTTATTTTAGTCCGCGGTCTACATTTTAAAAGCTTTTAAATTTTGATCCCTTGTATAGAAAGCTCTGTTTTCAAAACTGGAAGAATTAAAAATAGTACTTATTTAAATTAAACTAAAATCTTTTTTTGCCACTCTGAACAACATGTTTTCTATTTGTGCCCCCAAAGAGTCACCACTGTTGTGACCCCATGAAACCATCGTCGCCGAGTCCCAGCGCGTTCTGAGGGTCAACAGGATGCCGCCATCCCAATGCTAATCCTACAGGATTAATCCCTTTTGTGTCCTGTTCCTCTCTCCAGTCGAGCACGCCCGTCCTCGCCGAGCTGTAGGATTGTTACATTCGCTCTCTATATATACCATATTATTGCCCATTGTTCACTTCGGTCTTTTGCCTTATGCCTTATGCCTTGTTCTCCTGTGCAAACTTACATTAAAAGCTTAAATTAAATCCTGCTCTTGCTTCTGGCGTCCCTCGGCCCGTCCTTTCCACTACGAAAGAATATGCAACTTCACCCTGGAAACGACAGAAACATGTAGTATTTGTATACGTTAAATATTCACTGGAATGAGACGCTATTTAAATAAATCTTCGTAAATTATACAGTTTAACTAAGGCCCTTGTAAATTGGGCTAAATGTGTATAATTTTGTTGTCTAGATTTGTTGCCTTGTTATAAATTTTGTATGTGCTAGGAAAAGTAAGTAGGACACATATAAACACACATAGGGTATAAAATTTATTTTCGGTAATACATTTCTTTGATGTTTAAATGACCTGACGTAGGAGGTACCTTATGGTAGCGAATTTTCTTACAACGTTTTTTGAACGTCTTATAACTTTTATAAGTTATAAGTTATAAGTTTTGTACCGTTCTGGGTAAATTATACAAAAAAGTGCATATCTGTGCGTTAAGCAATCACTATTGTACCATAGACGTCCTGTAACTATTTCAACTAATATAATCATAATAATTGTTTTTATTATGATGATGATTCTAGCCTGAAAGGCTGTCACACTCCCTTAAAAGGAAACTATCACTTATCCCAGGTATCTCAGATACCAAAGGAAATAAGATTAGATGAAGTCCTTTTCAAGTAGTCTGACCCTAAACGACGACGCGAAACATTTTTATTTCCCAGAAACTGCCACGATGTTGGCAGTTGCAAGTATTACCATTTTCTGCATAACATAATAAAAGTGCTCCCCAAGGCCCAGTCTTTTGATGTTCTTTTGAAGATTCTTAGGAGCCGCACCAGCTCATGGCATAATTATCGGAATCACTCGGATACTATCTCCACTGTCTCTTTGCTTGCATGTCAAGATCTCTGTATTTGACGATATTCTCGTTAAGCGCCACTTGTTTGCAAGACTTATCTACTATTAAAAAACCCTCTGTCTCTGGTAACATATGTCCGGACACCAACCAGTGGCTTGACGCCGATTTGTCGACATGTGCCTGGAAGATCTCATTCCGATATCGCCCATGGAAAGGCTTCTGCATCCAAGATTGCAACTTGTCTTGATCAGTTTGATGGTGTCTACGTACTTCACTTTTTCTAAATTGTAATGGTGTTAATCATCTTCCTCGCATAGGGCACGGTGTAGATCAGAAGTAAGCGTCTACCTATGGAAATATGTACGCAGGTTCAATATCTACCATTGTTTACCAATATTCAATAATCCCCGTCCACCTTGGTCTCTTGGGAGTGTAACTCGTTCGATGGAACTACGGGAGTGAGGATTTTTGTCGTTTGTTAGGAGTGTTCATACCTTCCGTTCTAGATTTTCGATGTTCGGTTTACTCCAGTTTCTAATCCCAAATGAATAGCTAAGTGCAGAACATCCATGTGTATTAAGAGCTCTAAGGTTCTTGCTGTTGGTTATGTGCACGCACGACTCGATTAACTCGTTTCGTAAACTGATTTGTCAGATCGGTCTTCATTACTGTGTGGTCTATGTTCCTGTATTGCTGTATTCACAGTTATTTCTACATCCATTGAGGCAATTTTCTGTCCATTCTGCATTTTATATACATCAGGTTGTATCTTTGCTCCGTCTCCACATAAGATGCAAATTTGATAAGCCCAAACTGCATGTCAATATCTCTGGAAAACCCTTCCACGATTTTAATGCTTGTTTTAAGTTTCAGGTGGTTCTTTTTAGAGGCCATCGACTTAAGATCGTCTATATACAGCAGATGATTAAGCCTTATTTGCTCCCCGCCACTGCTTTTAATGCCGAAGCCATATGTTGTAGACTTCAGGCGATTTCATAGTGGATTATTATTACTATTGTTCGTTTTCCACACCTCTTTTAGAGAGGTGAGCATAAAGCAATGACACATTGGTCTAGGACAAGATACCCAGCTTGAATGTATGTACCAAAAATACTGATGTGTCACCCATTACCCCCCGGAAGAGATTTCAAGCATCCAGTATAACCGATTTCTGAATGGGCAGGTATAATTTCCATTCTAGGCAAAATTGTTTAAGGCTTTATGGTATCCCGCGTGTGCTGCCGATAGCAATGGAGACTACCATAACTGTATCCATATGCCACATATGTATGATCTCACCACATAGTGGTAAATATTTATTAATTTTCTCTGTGTATGTTTTTTTGGATGTTACCAGGGAGTGGTATCGCCAAGTTCACCAAAAACATATTTCTTGTCTTTTTTGAACATCATAACGAGATCAGGGTTGTTTGGTTGGCCGTTCTTTTTGTATTTTCCTGTTCCAATAAATACTGTTTTTTTTATCTTCGAAAATGTTTGGCGGATCATATTGATAATATGGAATATTATTTGTGAGTTCCATGTATTTTTCTCGCAGCTTGAGGTGTATGATCTTCCCAACTTTGTTGTGTCGATCTGGGTAGGGCTTTGGATCCAGCACGGAGCAACTAGCAAGGATGTGGTCCACGCATTCCTAAATCTAATCGCACATGCCTCATTTGACGCTTTCGAACCGGTCTCGCAGAACTCGCTTTTTGTATGCCTTTGTTGGGATTAGCTAATCATGTATAGCTGATATAAAGGCTTCAGTTTTAACATTAAGATTGAGATTAAGACGTAGATGCTTGTATATGCATGATCTCTCCCTCCATTACAGCCAAGTGTTTTCCATGAAGTGGTTTGCTTCTTCACTGTTGTAGCTGTTCAGCGGTCATGGACCCGGCGAAATGGCAAAAGGTCGGCTGGTTTTGATGGCGTGGCTCTCTTATCAGCTTTGGTAAGAGCCAGATGTATCTCGCTGGTTTCTGCCTTTTCATAAAAATAATTCCGCGGGAGATGGAATCTGTCAATAGAAGATCTTGGATGTTGCGCTCTGTATTTTCTAAATTACTTTCTTGTCTTTATGTTCAGCTCATTTATTTCAGTGTTAGTCCATTTTATGACACCAAAGCTGTATCTTATGGCAGTTGTGGCATAGGTGTTGACAGCCTTTTCCTTGTTTCTCGCGGATAGTTCAGTATGGAAAATGGAGCGAATTCTGGTGACGGATCTCGCAGCTATTATGTGGCATTGTTTTTACTATTATTATTATTATTATTATTATTATTATTATTATTATTATTATTATTATTATTATTATTATTATTATTATTATTATTATTATTATTATTATTATTATTATTATTATTATTATTATTATTATTATTATTATTATTATTATTATTCATTGTTCACACTTCCTTTAAAGAAGTGGGCATAAAGCAATGACACATCGGTCCAGGACAAGATGGCCAGCTTGAATGTATGTATTAAAAATACTGATGCGTGTCCCCCATTACCCTCCGGAAGAGACTGTAAGCATCCAGTACAACCGATTTCTGAATAGGTAGGTATAATTTCCATTCTAGGCCCAGTTGTTCAAGGCTCTTCTTCAGGCTTTTTGGTATTTCGCCTGTGGCGCCGACAACAATGGGGACCACCACAACCGTATCCATATGCTACATCTGGAGAATCTCATCACATAGTGGTAAATATTTATTAATTTTCTCCGTGTATGTTTTTTGGATGTTACCAGGGAGTGGTATCGCAAAATCCACCAAAAACGTCTTTTTGTCTTTTTTGAACGTCAGAACGAGATCAGGGTTGTTGTTTGGGATTGGTCGATCTGTTTGTATTTTTCTGTTCCAATAAAGACGGATATCTTCATCTTCACAGATGTTTGGCGTATCATAATGGTCATATGGAACAGTATTTGTAAGGCCCATGTATTTCTCCCGCAGCTTTAGGTGTATGATCCTCCCAACTCTGTTGTGTCGATCTAGGTAGGACCCCGGAGCCAGCACTGAGCAGCCCGCAAGAACGTGGTCTACGCTCTCCTCCATCTTGTCACACATGCGACATTTGACGTTTTCTAACCTTTCTCCCAGAACTCGTCTTCTATATGCCCTTGTTGGAATTACCTGGTCTTGTATAGCTGATATGAAGCCTTCGGTTTCAACATTAAGGTTACCCTAGCGTAGATAAGACGTAGACGCTTGTGTGTTCATGATCTCTCCCTCCATCACAGCCAAGTGTTTCCCATGGAGTGGCTTGCTTCTCCACTGTTACAGCTGTTGTTCGGGAGTCGTGGACTCGGCGAGAGGGCAATAGGTCTTATCGGCTAGTCTTAATGGCGTGGCTCTCCTATCAGCTTTGGCAACAGCTAGATGTAGATCGCTGGTTTCTGCCTTTTCTTAGAAATAATTTCTTAGGTTTTCCAGTTGCTTGTGGTGTCTAACACTCACATCCGGAATTCCCCTGCCTCCGAACTTTCGCGGGAGATGGAATCTTTCAGTAGAGGATCTTGGATGATGAGCCCTGTGGTTTCTAAATTCCTTTCTTGTTTTTATGTTCAGCTCATTTAGTTAGGTGTTTGTCCATTTTATGATACCAACGCTGTAGGTTACGGCAGATGTTGCATAGGTGTTGACTGCTTTTGCCATATTTCTCGCCGGCAGTTTAGTATGGAGAATGGAGCGAATTCTTTTAATGTAGACTTCTTTAGTTGTTTGCTTTGCTATATGATGGTCTATATCCCTGGCCTGAAGGTACCCCAGATATTTATATTTGTCTTACTCCTCCATTCCCTCTATGATTCCTTGATTCATCTATCCACTTACCCTTCTCCATGCTGCTAATTTTGCATTTTTCTAATCCAAACTTCATTTGGATGTCACTGCTGAACCGGTCGACGCAGGCAAGGAGATCTTTTAGATGGTTTTTAGTTTGTGAATAGAGCTTCAAATCATCCATGTACCACAGGTGACTGATCTGGCAGTTATTATGTGGCAAGGTATATACCTTGCTTTGGTTGTTGTGCATCTTTGTTAGTGGGCGAAGTGCTAAACAGAACCAGAGAGGGCTAAGGGAGTCTCCCTGAAATATCCCTCTTCAGATGTTGATGGTTCCTGCATCCAAATGCTCCTTCGGTGAGTTGATGACTACCCGTGTCTTCCACTGTTCCATTGCATGTTTTAGGAATCCACAGATATGATGGTCCACCTTGTAAAGCTCCAGAACCTCCGATAGCCAAGAGTGAGGAATACTGTCGAACGCCTTCTGGTAGTCTATATATGCAGTGTGCAAAGAGCCTTTTGTTCTCTTTGCGTGATCCATTACTGTGGCGTCTATGATTAGTTGTTATTTACAACCCCTCGATCCTTGTCGACAGCCTTTTTGTTCCTCATCCAGCAGCTTATTTGTCTCAAGATGGTCGTAAACTTTCACAGCTATTACTGATGTTAATAATTTATATATTGTGGGGAGGCAGGTAATTGTACTATATTTGGCCGGGTCATCGGTATATTCAACAACCTTTGGTAGAAGGTAGGTGATGCCGCTAGTCATGAACTTTGAGATCAACTCTGGTTGTTCTAAGAGGCTTGTAAAGCATCTGGCCAGCTGGTTATGGATCGACTTGAGCTGTTTGTACCAAAAGTTCTGCAACTTATCTGGCCCCGGAGCCCTCCAGTTCGAAGTTTTGCTCAGTGCCTTCTCTACATCATCGCGTGTTATTTCCCATGTTAGCATGGTACGGAGTTTAGAAGTCGTCGTTCTTTCATCATGTAGCCATTTTGTTTGTTTGTGATATACCGGTGTATTCCAGATGCTTTCCCAGAAGTTTATAATAATAATAATAATAATAATAATAATAATAATAATAATAATAATAATAATAATAATTATTATTATTATTATTATTATTATTATTATTATTATTATTATTATTATTATTATTATTATTATTATTATTATTATTATTATTATTATTATTATTACTGTGATATATTTTCTATGCTGTGGATCTGGGGAGGGTTCTGTTGATGCAGAAGAAAATTGTCCGCACCATGTTTGACTTGCCGTCTTCCGCATCTTGTAGACCATTATTTATACGGTATGGCATTTTAACAGTGACGTGCCTATATATGCTTGAGGCGCTTTGTTATGTCAGAAAAAATATTGCAATTTTTAGACCATGCGGTAATATTACAGCGTATGAAACAAGACAGGCTTAAGATTTGAGCAGCCTCAGGCAGTTTAAGCTTGCTTTAAAATCGTTTTTTAGAATGCATTCTTTTTATCCTCTGGACGAATATTTTAATTTTACATTTTAGCGTTGATAAGCTGTTTTTTGTGCTTTGACTATTTCCGATATCTTGTAGAGATCCATGGAGCAGTTGTAATAAATGAATAAATAAATAAATAAATAAATAAATAAATAAACAAATAAACAAATAAACAAATAAACAAATTAACAAATAAATAAATGAATGAAAATAAAAGTAAAAAAAGTTATACAAAATATAAACAATAATTAACTCGTACCATCTATAAAGTTATTAAAGTTGTTGTGACATTTACATAATAACATTTGCGCCGTTCTTTAAACTTTCATTCCTTAATTAAAGCTTCGGTGGTTCAGTGGTAAGAACGCGTGCCTCTGACCTGCGGGGTACTGGGTTCGATCCAAGGGCACTCCTTTCACTTTTTCAGTACATACTGCACAATTAACATTCCCCGAGATTGTGGCATTGGATTTGAGCAAGTTGAATTTCTGCACGTTCCGCCCTTCGAAGAGGGCGTACAGCCGTCGGTCCCGTGTCCATGCGATGTGAGGAACGTTAAAGATCCCTATCCTATTTACAGCAAGGCAAAATTTCTAGGATAGTGAGGTGAAGCTGCTCCCTGGCGTCGGTGAACGGCCGACGTTCAAGAAACAAAACACACACAGAGTCGTAAATTTTTATGCCTACATTTTAGCAAATATTGATCACATTATCGTAGTAACACTTTGTAAACAAGCAGCGTCACACAATAACAATCATAACAAAGTACCTAACCAATTTAAAAATCCACTATAAAAATTCCAACGATGTCCACACTGTTATTTCATTTCATAAATTTTCATCGCATTGATGATAAGGGGAAGCCCATTATTTCCAGTGAATGTTTTCGCATTTCCCCTAGCGCCTCACGCACAGAAGAGGAGAGCATATGCTGATGATTATCGGAACCTTCGCGACCGAATTACAAAATTTTCTTACAAACATACAATTTAAGTCAATTAAATGCCCAACTAAAACCACAATGATTACAAAAATACGCCTAATTTTCATTGTTTATAATTAGTTAAACGTTAGACGCAATAGTTTTATTATTTAAAACAAAAAACGTTGTTCACTAGGAACCTGTGAAACTTTGACATTAATTTCATTTGGTAATGGCGTACACCTATGAAAAAAAAATCCTGGACGCAGCAAGTGCGTTATGATAGTGAATTTTTTTTAAATGTTTTAAATAGCAAATATGTGTTTTTTTTTTAAGAAACAGACATCAAATTTGGTTACGAGTATAGCATATATAGTAGAAATAATGTACCATATTTCATGAGAATAACTTTATTGTTTGAAAATGTACAAAATTGTTTCGAAAATAAACTTAAAATGTTCCCGAAAAAACTAGTTTCCTGGCCAACGAACCTTATAGGTTAATAGCAAATTGAGCTATTCAAATTTGAGGCATTTAATAAAAACTTGCTACCATAACGCACTTGCTGAGTCCCGAATTTATTTTCTTACAAACATGCATTCTAATTTCGTGGTCGAAATTTCATACATTTAAGGTCAGCTCAGAACTGTCACTGATAGTGGAATCCGTCAGTCTAATTAAAAGAAATCATTGTTTAATCTATTTCAACTGAACAGATTTTCATGGTTAACGAACTTATCCAAGCCACTTGCAAAAGGAAGGTACTCACCAAATTTGATCAAAATCGGCCCATTATTTTTTGAGTTATCGGTGTGATACACACACACACACACACACACACATATATATATATATATATATATATATATATATATATATATATATATATATATATATATATATACATATATATATATATATATATATATATATATATATATATATATATATATATATATATATATATATATATATATATATATATATATATATATATATATATATATATATATATATATATATATATATATATATATATATATATATATATATATATATATATATATATATATATATATATATATATATATATATATATACATATAAACATATAAACATATAAAAATTGAAACCGAATATGTATTCTCGAGGGCCTAATTAGTGCTAATTTGAAGGAATTTTTTCAAAATTCAAAAGTCGAGATCTCCTCATTAGTGAATTTTTTTTAAGAAAATTCACTAAAACAGTCATATTACTTATTTTCGTGAATTAAAATAAATACTTTGTAGCAGTGCATGCAAGGTTCTTTGAAACATAACTATGTTCTATAAAACAGTATCTGTCACTTGTCAGTCAGAAGAAGGCAGACCATAAGCAAAAAAAGTCTGGACGCAGCAAGTGCGTTATGAAAGTAAATTTGCATAAAAATACTTTTAAAAGCAAATGTCTCTCTAATTCAAGCAGGCATCAATCTGGTTACCGGTATAACCTATCTAGTAGTAACAAGATACCATATTTTATCAAAATAACTTATTGTTTGAACATGTACAAAAATTTTCCTAAAATAAAATTAAAATTTTACCTAGCCAACAAGCCTTAGGTTAATAGCAAATTGAGTTATTTAAATTTGAACCATGTAATGAAAAGTTGCTACCAAAACGCACTTACTACGTTTCGATTTTTTTCTTACAAACATGCATCATATTTCGATAAAAGATGCAAAAATGTAATAAAATCAGAGTGTTCGAAAAAAAATTTTTAGGGATCACCAACGACTTATGGGCAACCCTGTAATTGTCAAAATAATTTTATAAGATGCAGCTGAAGACACCCTATAATTAACGTATACAATTCTTCTCGTATCTCGTATCGATAAATATATTGGGCTTTACGGTAGAAATGCGTCACCCTGTATATATGTTAACATATAAAAAGTCGGGGTCTCCTCATTATCGATTTTTCTACGAAAACTAGCTCAAAATTATAGACCGTTAAACCATAAACAAATAAAACTACCGCCAAAGTATCAAAGAAAGGGGCTATTTGAAATGAATTTTATGTAAATATTTTAGTAAAATGAAGGACAATGACGGTTGAAGCTGAAACTTAAGGGTTTGCAGAACACTCTTCTCGCGACATTTTCTTTACATAATCTGAATTTCAGTAGTTTATTTGCCTAAATGGTGCCAGTTGTGACGTTTTAAATCGCGACTTTGACATTTTGAGAAAAACCCCTTTTCTTTCTTTAAATGCCCATAACTGTTTTGTCTTTAAACTCACACATCTAAATTTATAATACAAACACGCGTACCAAATTTGATTGCTCTCACTTTGTTATCTCCGGGGATATAAATCTTTTCCGAAAGAAAACACAAAATTTTCCGGGAAAACCCTTGTCGTTTTTTCTGGCTAACGAACTATCCAAGTCAGGAAAGTGCTCAGAAAACTTGATCAAAATCGGCCCATTATTTATTGAGTTATCGGTGTGATACATACATACATACATACATACATACATACATACATATATATATATATATATATATATATATATATATATATATATATATATATATATATATATATATATATATATATATATATATATATATATATATATATATATATATATATATATAGCACTTGAAACTGACCCTGGATATGGCTTCTAGGGGTTCTAGTTCGCGCTCATTTGAAGAATTTTTTTCTAAATTCAAAAGTAGGGATCTCCTCATTGGTGAATTTTTTTTTAGGAAAATTCACTTAAAACAGCAATAACTAAAATATTTATCAATTCAAACAAATAATCGGTCAACAACATAAAGACTGATAACATAATATATAATATAGAGAGTACAACACCCTGTATCTGCCCATATATTTTAAAAGCTATTTTGATCAGTAATCAGTTATTAAGTTAGGCAATAAATAACGTTTTTATCCTATCGCTTTAGAATTATCGCTAATTAACAACATTTTAACAAGGTAGTATACTAGGCCTTCGGTGGATAGGAAATTACAAATAGTGTTTTGGGGTCAGTATGTATAGATGGACGGTTCTGCGTCAATAGCCAGCCCCTTGTGGGTGCACGTGACTTCATTGTGACATATGACAGTTGATAGTGATAATCCGCAGTTGGCAGTGCAAATTGTAAAGTGTGAAAATAAAGAAAAACGTGTGATGCGTTACAATATATAAAAACAGTTATAGTCGTCAAACTTCTAGAATTTTTTATATTCTGATGACGTAAACTTGGCTAGTGAAATGATCGTCAAGTCTTAAAAGTGCATTGTGCAGATTTGGGTTCCCAAGGGTACTTATAAACAATATGCCCGTAAGAGTAACATCAGTATTGGATATACAATTATCCTTTGATATCAATCACATGTCGTTCCGAATACAAGTCATTTTACTGGTATTCATAATACGAAATAGGAAATACACAAAGTAGCTATAAGAGTACGATCGCATATACGGGACGTCTACTATAACTGGTATAGCGTACAAGGTATAATTGCGGGATACTTGTAAACAAGTCGATACTATGTAATGATTACTTTTCTAAACGAGTATTCTTTATTTCGTGCATGCCAGAGTACCATTAACAAAATATTTGTTACTGTATTACCCGCCCATTACATCTGTGCGGGCACTGGAGGAACCAGTGCCTCGTTGCTCGCCGGCAATTCTGCTCTCAACCCACCTCCAAATGTTCAATCACTAACAGTCCCCAATGTCGCGCATAAAATGACGGATATCATTTTCAAAACTAAAAAGGTACGAATGATGCTCACTTCTCTTGATACCAGAAAAGCCTCGGGCCTTGAGATCCCGGCAATTGTTCTCAAAAAATGCGCACCAGAACTTGCTCCTGTCCTGACTCGTCTGTTTTAGACATCTTACAATAGAGGCATATTCCATAGTAACTGGAAAACTGCTCGAGTACAACCCGTCCCCAAGAAAGGATCCAAAGCGCTGCCTAGCAACAACAGGCCTATTTCTCTCCTTTCAGACATATCTAAAGTGATGAAAAAGTATATAAACACCGAATTGCAAAAATTTCTTGAAAAACACAGGCTAATCCACGACAGGCAGTATGGATTCCGTCAGCGCAGATCAACTGCCGACCTCCTTTCCTTTGTCACCCATTCTTGGAACAAGTCTATGGAAATACATGGTGAATTCCAGATTGTCGCTCTAGACATATCCAAAGCATTCGACCAGGTCTGGCACGCAGCGCTGCTTAATAAACTTCCGGCCTATGGCATACCACTAAAACTCTGTACCTGTACAGCAAATTTCCTCTCCAACCGGAGCATTTATGTTGTCGTGGATGGCCATTCCTCTAAACTGTATCCAATTAATGGAGGAGTTCCTCAAAGTTTAGCTTTAGCCCCTACTTTGTTTCTTCTTCACATCAACGACCTCCTTTCTAGCACATCCAACCCAGTTGACAGTTACGCACACGACAGCACCCTCCACTCAAATATACAATATTCTAAGCCTGTCTCTTTAGCCCATTTAGATGAGGATCGCAGACTCATGGAGGGTTCTATCTCCGTGGTACTCCAAAAAATATGAGACTGGGGAAGTAGAAATCTTGTACAATTAAACCCCACCAAATCTCAGTCTTGCTTTCTATCTCATAAGGGATACACCAGCCCTGAACCCATTACAATGAACAACCAAGTTAATCAAAGTAATGAGTCCCTTTCACTTGTTGGCATTTCTGTGGATCGAAATCTTCATTGGCACCAACATGTCACATCAATTGCAGAAGCGGCTACTGAGAAATTAGGTTTCCTCTTCCGGGCTCGCAAAATATTAGACTGGGGAAGTAGAAATCTTGTGCAATTCAACCCCACCAAATCTCAGTCTTACTTTCTAACTCACAAGAGATACATCAGCCCTAGACACATCACAATGAACAACCAAGTTAATCAAAGTAATGAGTCCCTTTCACTTGTTGGCATTTCTGTGGATCGAAATCTTAATTGGCACCAAGTCACATCAATTGCAGAAGCGGCTGCTGAGAAATTAGGTTTCCTCTTCCGGGCTCGCAAATACTTTTCACCAGCTAATCTCTATACCTTATATTCTTATATACTTCACAAATAAGGTCAAACCTCGAATACTGCTCCCACATCTGGGGTGCCGCTGCCGCTTCTACATTCGCTATCCTGGACTCCATTCAGAAGAGAGCTATACGTGATATCGGTGACCCTACCCTCACCCAAAGGCTGCAATCCCTTGCCCACCGACGTGTCGTTGGTCCTCTCTCTCTCTCTCTCTCTCTCTATATATATATATATATATATATATATATATATATATATATATATATATATATATATATATATATATATATCTTTAATAGATATCTGCACGGGCACTGCTCAGAGGAGCTTTCTTCCATAGTTCCTCCACCTGCTGCCCCTAACAGATCTGATCTACCAAGGGAACAGAGCGAATGCCCCCTATTACTGTCCAGGCCACCAGACATAGAACATCTTGTTATGCCCGCTCTTTTGTCACTAAGACTTCCAAGTTGTTGAATTACTTGCGGGCACATGTTTTTCCTTCTCCTCCGAACCTCCAAACCTTCAAGTCCAGAATTAACAAGTTGCCTCTTTCCTCCTTGTCGACATCCACGGTACGGTAGTATTTAGGCTGTAAGCCCTCGTGGTGTGTTGTTGGAATATAAAAAAAACACAATTTACGAGAACGGTTCTTAAGAGCTAATGTCATTATTATGTCATTTTAGCGCAACTAGGGCAACCTGACAGAGCGGTTGACAGCAACGGGTAGACAACTAACGATGTGGCCAACTTATAACTAGGATTATGACAGACAGTGATATTGACCTCGGCTCAGTTCGCCCTTGACTAACAAACGTAGGCTGCTACATCTGGAATGGTACCCAGGATGAAGACAATGCAACCTGTCATGGAATATCATGGAATCGCGTTATTGTGTCGACGAGACACGTTTGAGCTTGTGGGATAATAATGGCCTTCGAATAGTCCGTTGAAAAGGTGGAGAAAGGCGGAGAAAGGCGTCAACCTTCATTTTGCGGAACGCAAATGTTGTTAATTCATTTTTATGTGCTTTCATAAACAAACTCCCTCCATAACATTATCCTCAGTCAAAAGGGTAAAAATTATATAGAGTTGTGGTACTTATTTTTACATGATATGTCTAAATCGCATGGAATGTTTGCATATTCTAGGACACTTTTATTCTAACTTGTGATATGTATTTGATTCCAGAATATTGTTTGTTTATTCCTGTTTGCATTAATTTCCTACATAATCTTTGTTTCTTTTTCATAAATTTATCAGTACCAGCCTGCCAGCACTATTACACAACACCAATTCAGATTTGTCTGGCAACTTATCCTCCTTCATCCAACATTTCACCGGAGCACTGCTGGCACGTCGATCTCTAAAAATCATATTTGCCTCAAACTGGTCATTATTCACGACTAAAATGTGAGGCACGTACACAGAAAGCGAATACAAGAAACATAAAAGCCACCACGCCACACTAAGATCCCGTCTCCTCCCGCTCGGTCGAGCGGTTTTTGTTCTAAATCTTGCAAATCTCTTCGTATCTAGGAAATCCCGGTGAAAGTGGCCATAAGTTATGCCACCTTCTCGAATAAAACTGAAAAAACGCCTGGTGCATGAAAAATATCGCATATTAAGATGATATCTGAGGAAACCAATACAGATAGGGGAAGCCCCCGTCGTTATATGTTCCACTATACGACATGAATGGCAAATACATGGTTCTTCTTTTTCTTAATGGTGCGTTCACGCATATACAAGCAACGGTGATCGTTTGTGTTCTGATAATATGAGACCAACATATGCTACAGCCATTTACAACACAGGTTTATATTAACATATCAAATAAAATAAAATATTTAAATGTGCGGACAGGCCTCACAATCTCTGAATATTAATTCAGCAAGAAATATGTACGTTTAGATATTTTTTTGTTTCATTTCTTTAACCTTTAGAAATCCAAGTTTGTAAATGACCGTAAAAACCTAAGCGCGGTCACTGTAGTATCCCACTGACTTTGTTAAACTATTTTTTTTAAATTTTTATGAAATACTTCGTGAAAATCAAAGCCTATGTGTCTCCGAGGCATCATGAAGTTCACTATTGTGTCATAAGATTAGTACGTACGTGCTTCTTGAATAGTTGGACATTCAATTTCTGCCAGGAGAGACATTATATGTCTGCCAGTAGGGCATGTCAACGCTGGGACTCTGTAGGAAAGCACGAGCATTCGTAACCACCTGCGGGACATTTGACACTAAAATCGTGCGCTTTCTGAATAAAACGGATTAATCGATTAAAAGAAGCAAGCGGATGAAGCAACTTCTGAGAAGCAATGTCGAGGAAAGTATCGATAGAAAAGTGGCCTAGAGAAAAATATTGACTATGATATATGATATAGAGTGGGAGCCAGAATGATTTGTTTGTTTTTAAAATTTAATCAAATTATTAGAGTTACAACAGGGTCTACACGCAAATTTATTTTCAGTGATTCTCTGCTCTCGTTTGGTCGATAAAATTTTCATAAAAAGCTAAATGTTTCAAGGCAAGGTAATGTAGCATATCTTCTAAAGTTTTCAATTTTTCTGTTGAAATATTGTTTTTACACTAGAGGTGTGGAATTTGAATTTGTTTAATGTCATTAGCGCCTTTTCTCTTCTTTCACACGTTATAAATGATCCAGTTTTTCATCTCACTAAACGTTTTCTTGGTTCTCACTTATGTGGGATCTTCCTTTGAAGTGATCGAGCATACGGATGCAATATTTAATTTTGCAGTATTTAAGATACAGTCGTATGCCATTTGAAAATCTTTATAATAGCCTTTCTAATAAATGGAGAAGAAAAGGATTATTGTGATGCGTCTCTGTTATCATTTTTCTACCTCGTTCGGGTCATCTATTGGGAATAATTTCTGCAAAAGCACGTTCCCCGTCTCAGGGGATGAAATTGTTTCTACCGCCCTGGGCAAGGCTGAACTTTTTGCTTCGTTGTTCGCCGGCAATTCTACTCTCAACCCACCTCCAAATGTTCAACCACCAACAGTCCCCAATGTCGCGCATCAAATGACGGATATCATTTTCAAAACTAAAAAGGTACGAAAGATGCTCTCTTCTCTTAATACCACGAAAGCCTCTGGCCTTGACGAGATCCCAGCAATTGTTCTCAAAAAATGCGCACCAGAGCTTGCTCCTGTCCTGACCCGTCTGTTTCAGATATCTTATAATAAAGGCATATTCCCTAGTAACTGGAAAACTGATCGAGTACAACCCATCTCCAAGAAAGGATCCAAAGCGCTTCCCAGCAACTACAGGCCTATTTATCTCCTTTCAGTCGTCTCTAAAGTGATGGAAAAGTATATAAACACCGAATTACTAAAATTTCTGGAAAAACACAGTCTAATCCACGACAGGCAGTATGCGTTCCGTCAGCGCAGATCGACTGCCGACCTCCTTTCCTTTGTCACCCATTCTTGGAACAAGTCTATGGAACAACACGGTGAATCCCAAATTGTTGCTCTAGACATATCCAAAGCATTTGACCAGGTCTGGCACGCAGCGCTGCTTAATAAACTTCCGGCCTATGGCCTACTACCAAAACTCTGTATGTGGACAGCAAATTTCCTCTCCAACAGGAGCATATCTGTTGTTGTGGATGGCCATTCCTCTAAACTGTATTCAATTAATGCAGGAGTTCCTCAAGGTTCAGCTTTAGCCCCTACTTTGTTTCTTCTCCACATCAATGACCTCCTCTCGAGCACATCCAACCCAGTTCACAGCTACGCGGACGACAGCACCTTCCATTCAAATATACAATATTCTAAGCCTGTCTCTTTAGCCCAATTAGATGAGGATCGCAGACTCATGGATGGTTCTGTCTCCGTAGATCTCCAAAATATATTAGACTGGGGAAGTAGAAATCTTGTACAATTCAACCCCACTAAAACTAAGTCTTGCTTTTTTTCTCACAAGAGATACACCAGCCCTAGACCCATCACAATGAACAACCAAGTTATTCAAGTTATTCAATTCTTGTTGGCATTTCTGTGGATCGAAATCTTAATTGGCACCAACATGTCACATCAATTGCAGAAGCGGCTGCTAAGAAATTAGGTTTCCTCCTCCGGGCTCGCAAATACTTTTCACCAGCTAATCTCTATACCTTATATACTTCACAAATAAGGTCAAACCTCGAATACTGCTCCCACATCTGGGGTGCCGCTGCCGCTTCTACACTCGCTATCCTGGACTCCATTCAAGAGATAGCTATACGTCTCATCGGTGACCCTACCCTCACCCAAAGGCTGCCATCCCTTGCCCACCGGCACGTCGGTGACTTCTCTCTCTCTTATAGATATCTGCACGGGCACTGCTCAGAGGAGCTTTCCTCCATAGTTCCCCCACCTGCTGCCCCCAACAGATATACCAGGGGAACAGAGCGAATGCACCCTTTTACTGTCCAGGTCACCAGACATAGAACATCTTGTTATGCCCGCTCTTTTGTCCCGAGGACTTCCAAGTTGTGGAATTCCTTGCCGGCACATGTTTTTCCTTCTCCTTCGAACCTCCAAACCTTCAAGTCCAGAATTAACAAGCTGCCTCTTTCCTCCTTGTCAACACCCACGGTACGATAGTATTTAGGCTGTAAGCCCTCGTGGTGTGTTGTTGAAATAAAAAAAAGGTCCTCGTAACACGCTTGTGTTCCTTAATTTGTGCAAAATCGCGGCCGCACGCCGAATATGAATCACCGCTCATCAAAAACTTCTGCTGAATGCTGTCAAACTGCCCAGTTGTTTTTACCACCGATATCTTTTGTTTGTTTTTACATTCCTACCTTACTGGTTTCACGATCTTCTCTGTATCCTGAAGTTCTTTTCTGTTTCTTTGTACCAACCTGTCATTACACGTTCAGTTTCTAACCTACCGCTGTCGGGTGGTTCTGCTTTTTTATTTTGATCCATTTTTAAAATCAAAAACTCCGATTCCTACTTTTAACGCACTTCACAATTTAGAATACCCTCTCGTTTAACCGTCCGCTTCTATATCTGAAATCATATTGTTAGTAACAAGGTGGTTCCAATATCGCATAATTTCCATTTCACGCAAATGGTGAGAATAATTAACACATTCGTTACACATTTAATGACATCCGTTACAAGAGATAATGTATCTGTTATCTACATCCTCTAGACATGTGTAAGACTTATTATCAAAAAATTGCACCGAAACAAGTCATTATCTACTGACAAACATGATGTAAAATTTCACATCCGCGTTGATGTAAAATTTAATATATACTGTCATTTCAGGAAAGGCCCCTTCCAAACTCTATCCCTCCACCGTCTTGTTTTGTCACTATGACGTCACGTGCATGCGCAATGGTCGGCGGTGGTGGTGGGGGGTGTCTGCAGGAGCCATCTCTACCTACTGCGATCTTGCTAGACACATTTCCAAACAGACAAATTTCTCTAAATAGTGATCAGAATTGGCTTAGGGTTATTCAAAGAGGAAAGTATTCGGAAGCAAGACAAGAGATCTTGAGTAGCTTAAAAAATATCCAAGAAGAAATTCAAGTTACTCCATATAATATACTTCAGCAAGTTATGACAGATTTCGTCCGTGATTTGGTAAAGTGCTTTGGTAAGGGAGGCGCAAATTAACGCACACAATATTTAAGAAGGAAAACCCCCATGTTTATTTTTCAGTATGTATCATATGTTTTTTTTTTGCATATTAGGTAATGTATGTATTATCGTTTATTAGAACGGAACTGATCATTTTGGCACTCACTCTATAAGACTTTCATTTAGTGTCTCATAGAATCTAGGGATGACAAAATAAACTTTGTTAACCAGTGTTATTTTTCCATTATTTTGTTTTATTTGAAACCGTATTGGACTGTCAAGAAAGAGAACGTGTCTGTTAAGCTACAAATAGTTGGCAATCTAATACAGCAACTGTAAGATCTTTCGATTATGTGAAAAATATTATTGAAATTGCTATTCAAGACCACATCTTTGTGAAATCATTTACAGAAAAGCGTACGTGCGCCCACCCTGACCGGTGATATATTCCGTGAGTGCAAAACTCCGATAGCGATTGCCGGCTTGGTCATAAAACATTGGGCTTATCACTGAAAATACTGGACACTTGTTCTTTCGCTCGACTGAACATCGCCCCACGGTCCTTTGTATATGTTATTTTATTAAACTGCTCATTTCAAACGCTTACGTGAACTTGGGGTGTTACAGGGAACACTGATACATCACAAAGAGGATGCGAAAGACTTTTCGCTTGGGCACCCTGCATGTTTTGAAGGAAAATGTGTTCAGATAGATCCTGATAAGAGTAATGGTCGAAGTAGCACTACATCGTTGTAGTCTATTTGTATTCAAAACAAGTTGTAGAGAAATATAGATAAGAACCTCTGCTGATTTTGGTATCTCCGCCTCAAACTACAGAAATTGCGGATGTTTAATGTCCCAATAAACAGTTGCAGTATGCGTTTTTAGAGCCGCTATCATCACAATCTAACGGCGATGTATTGTAGTTGCAACCGATAAATCTTTTAGGGAATTTTCGTGGAAAAATGCACCAACTACACAGAGGAAAATGATTACGATTTCAAGAAATTTTGTCTAGATCAAGTAAATGTGTGCTTTGCATACGGCGAAAGAAATAATTACTTCCTTTTAAAAATCAGTTTTCCTGACTTATGCAAAGCTAACGCATTTCTTTGTGATAAGCAATTATTTATGGGGATTAACTCATCAGTGTTGGAAAGTGAAACAGTTAATCCTTTAAAATTAGAGATATTATACTTGATCTAAATAGCAAGCTATTTCAGGCAAATTAATTTTACTATTGTTAAAAAACGTTATTTTGAATAAAATGAAATATTTATATTTTTTGTGTAAAGTAATATTTATTTCATTTAAGTATATAACTATTGTACACAAACTGAATTTTTATAAATCTAAACAATTTATTTCTTTGGTTTAAACAAATGGTTATTTCCAAAAAATATTTGTTGTTTTAATCTAAAACTATATTGATTGATCTAAAAACACCATTATCTTTTTTAATTAATGTTTTAGTGAATTTTCTTTAAAAAAATTCCGTAATGAGGAGATCCCGACTTTTGAATTTTTAAAAAATTTCTTCAAATGAGAGCTAATTAAGCCCCCTAGAATACCTATCCGAAGTCAGTTTTAATTTTTATATGTTTATATATATATATAGATATATATATATATATATATATATATATATATATATATATATATATATATATATATATATATATATATATATATATATATATATATATATATATATATATATATATATATATATGAATCACAACGATAACTAAAAAAATAATAGACCGATTTTCATTATATTTGGCGAATACCTTCCTTTTGTAAGTGGCTTGGATAAGTTTATTAGCCAGGAAAATCGGCCCAGGTTTTCCTGGAAAATTTTGTGTTTCCTTTCGAAAAAAATTTATATCTCCAGAAATAACAAAGTAAGGGCAACCAAATTTGGTACGCGGGTTTATATCATTATAGGTAAAATACATATCAAAACTTAACTCTGTGGGTTAAAACACAAAAAAGATAGAGGCATTTAAAGAAAAATAAATTGGGGTTTTCCTCGAAACGTCAAAGTCGCGATCTAAAATGTCAAAATTGGCAACATTTAGGCAAAGAACCTGGAACTAATACGAGATTTGGAAAGAAAATGTCTAAAGAAGGACGTTCTACAAAGCCTGAAGTCTTAAGTGAGTGGTGGACGTGGCGCCACCTAGTTGCGGAACCAAGTAGTATGTTGTCACGCCAGCTCCCAGTAACACAAAGTGTTAAAAAAATAGAGACTGTATACAACTAACTAACTATTTAGTAAATTGTCAGCTCTGACTCATTTCTACCCTAATATAGGGACAAAGTATGTAAGGCTAGATGCATTCTCACAACAATTAGAACCGCAGATCGGTCTACGCTTCTAATTGTTGCGAGAATGCATCTAGCCTTACCTGAACTTAGCTTCAACCGTCACTGCCCTTACTTTTACTAAAATATTTCCAGAAAATTCATTTCAAATAGACCCTTTCTCTCATGCTTTGGCAGTAGCCTTACCTATAATATAGAGTTTATCGTTTAATGGTACATAATTTTTGTCGAATTTTCGTAAAAAATCAATAAAGCTCAATATATCCGTTATTAGACAAGATACGAAAAAAAAATTGTATACATTAATTATCGGATGTCTTGAGCTACATCTTCAAGAAATATTTCTACAATCACAGATCATCAAATTTTCTTTTCTTTTAATCGTGTGCGCCTAATGTTATTGCATTTTTGCATTTTCCATCGAAATATAATGTTTGTAAGAAGAGAAGTTCTAGACGCAGCAAGTGCGTTATGGTAGCGAATTTTCATTAATTGCTTCAAATTTGAATAGCTCAATTTGCTATCAACCTATAAGGTTGACCAAGAAACCAGTTTTTTGGGAACACTTTAAGTTTACTTTCGGAAATTTTTGTACATTTTCAAACAATAAAGTTATTTTGATGAAACCTGGCACATTCTTTCTGCTATATAGGTTATACTAGTAGCCAAATTTGATGCCTGCTTTCTTAAAAAGACACATATTTGCTATTAAAATTGTTTTTATGAAAATTCACTACCATAACGCACTTGCTGCGTCCAGACTTTTTTGTACTCAAATATGTTTTTGTTTTCGACAAATCTTCTTCTCTTTACTCACAAAATATTGCTGGAAGACATCATAACTAGGAAGAAAGTATATCTTCATTTGTAGTTTGAATGGTAAAATTTAATTTATACCTGGGCAATATTGTTAGAATTTGGATATTAGGACACACAAAATTCTCCACTAATATTAGGCAATTAAAAACAATTGGAGATTCAACGACTTAAAAATCAGTCACATCTATGATGTCATATAGGCCCGAAAGCGATGTTGTGACCTTTTCGGTTTATAAGTCTGTAAGAAAAAAAAAGTTGATATATAATTTCCAACTGATAAAACAAATTACAAAACACTATCTAGTCCCCCAAGTCTCGAGTCCCCAAAAAGTAGTACGGTCTCCCAAAAATTCATAAACCGAAAAAACAAATGTAACCTATTGTTTCGGCTATAGTTTCCCCGACATACAATTTAGCAAAGTGGTTTACAAATGAGTTTAAAAGCTTGCGCGTCACACAAAAAAGTTTTTTAGTAACAAACTCACTTGAATGAAATTAAAGAGGTTAAATTGATTTAAAGCGAGGTTTTGATTTCATTAGATGTAACCTCATTGTTTCCTGGCGTTTCTACGAAGCGAACGTTAACGTACTTAGAAGAGTTGTTAAAAATGAATAACATAAATGAAATGGTCTGCAACGAATATTTAACTTTAACAAACCTTTGTATTAAACAAAATATTGTTCAATTCGACGAGGAATTTTTTGTAATAATCCAGGGCACGGCAATGGGCAACCCGTTATCGCCATTTATCTCAGACCTTTTCGTGAGTAGATTTGAAACATCTTGAAAGTGAAAGTGAGTATTTTCCTAGAGTGTGATCTCATTACGTGTATGATAGTTTCGCAGTGTTTAACACTTAACACTTGCAGAATAGAAGATTTAATTGCCAAATTAAACAATAAATTTGATTCTATGATTACCCACGAATTAGAAATTGATAATAAATTTCCCGTTATAGATGTACTAGTCATCAAAAATAAAGACACTTTAGAATTAAATGTGAATAGAAAGGAAACCACCACTCTAAGATACATTCCGAGCTACTCACATCCTACGTACGCAGAAAAAATGGCCAGTCTGAATTTTTTAGTCAACAGATTAATTAATTTTCCTTGAAGTAAAAGTAGATATACCAAAGAATTAAAGTATATTAAGAAGGTGGCCGAATACAACGGATACATTGCTTGCCCAGTGGAGAAATTAATTAACAAACAAAAAGCAAAGAAAATGTAAGCCGAATCAACGCCTTGCAGAAGAGAGAAAGCCGAAAAAAACTTTGTTTGCTTACCATTTGAATGTCGAATCACGAGGGGTCTAGATAGCATATTTTTAAAATCCAGTGTGCAGGTAACATTTTCGACAAAAAAATACCATAAAAACTTGCTACGTAACCCAAAAGACGAGGATAGTGCGACCAAAATGTCGGTAATTTATGAAATAAATTGTAAAGATTGTGATATTAAATATGTCTGACAAACAAAAAGCTCTATTGGAATTAGATTCAAAGAACACTTAGCACAATTAAGATACGGTACTATAGATAGACCTTTCGTCGCCCGACACATTTGGAATAATAATCACCACGTTAATGAGGACAATCTAAAAGTCATAAAAAATTATAGACAACCAAAACCACTAAACGCCTACGAAAGTATATACATTGCTAAATATAGCAACAATAAAAATGCATGCATCTCGCTTTGCCGCCTATGAACAGTCTCCTGATGGACTGCCTTGTAAAATAAATACCGGCAGAAGCACGTCCGATAGTTCAGAAAAGAATATAGATATTTACGCGAAACGAAATATTTTGGTGTCAAAAATGTTATCGTTTTCAAGTTTATTGCAAAAATTAAGATAGAATAAAATAAAATCATGTGGTTACCGACATTCGCTATAAAATACCCAAAACTTATTAAATTATTGTAATTAGTATATTCAAATTATTTCCCGTTTGGGTCTTGAAGATAAGAAAGTAAGCAAAAACCATAGTAATGTGCTTTATACATTGTATCCATTAAAAATACATTAAAGAGTTTCCGAGGCAATGTTAGTTTGTTTAAAACGCCTAAGCAAATTGTTTTGTAATTATAAGTTGTCATTTAAATTGTGAGTATTATAATTTTACTATGAATTTCGTTAACTTCAATTCCGAAAAATGGTTAGATTATCGGAAATGCATAAAATAACAGTTATACAAATGATTGGTTACGGAGATCAAACCCGAACACAACATTTAGTAGCTCGCCTATTTCATGAGAAATTTTCTGATTTACTGCCTATATCCCAAGGAACAATTAGTAAAATAGAGAATCAGTTTCGCGAGTTCGGTCATGTAAGGCAGATAAAAAAAGCAGGCAATGCACTGCGTGATGAAATCAAATTAGATGTGATGCTTGAATTTGAAGAAAGCCCACATACATCGGCTAGACAGGCATCCACTACATTTAATGTTAGCCATGCGTCGGTAGTTAACATATTCAAAGAAAATAAAATGCATCCCTATAAAATGATACCTACTCAGGAGCTCATGGAAGACGATTTTGTTAGGAGCACTTATTTTTGTGAGCAAATGATGGATATGGTGGACAACAATATTATCCAATTAGAAGACGTTATGTTTTCTGATGAGTGCACTTTTTCATTTAACGGCCATGCTAATCGGCAAAATTGTCGCTACTGGGCAACGACAAGTCTTCAATGGATGAGAGAAGAACACACGCAATACCCTCAGAAGGTTAATGTTTGGGCAGGGATTGTTGGAAACCATATCATTGGTCCCTTTTTCATTGAGGGTCATTTGAATGGCGATAATTATTTGGCACTACTTCAAAATTATGTTATTCCAACTTTGGCAAATTTAGATCTTGATCCAGGAAACCCCCAAGTTCCAGTGACTATGATATGGTTTCAGCAGGATGGAACACCACCACATTACCAACTCAATGTCCGGCAGTACCTCAATGCAATGTTTCCCAATCGGTGGATAGGGAGGCGAGTATCGATAGAATGGCCAGCGCGATCACCTGATCTTACCTTATTAGATTTCTTTTAATAGGAATACGTGAAGAGCATTGTGTACAATCCTAAACATTTTGATTCAAATTACTTAAAAAACGAATAACGCTTACGATTAGATCGATCACGCCTGATATGTTAAATAATGTTAGAAGGCAGTTTTATTTAAGATTAGGGTGTTTCCACGAAGTTCTCGGTGAACATTTTGAACATCTACTTCATCGACATTCATAGTTCTTTTTAGTGTTATACATTTTATCACATTTTGCATTTCAGTTTAGTTTTTTATTGAAATGAGTATGAGTATACTAATTACAATATTGTAATAAGTTTTGAGTATTTTATAGCGAATTTCGGTAACCACATGGCTGTGTAAAATTTTTTCTCGTAATAAATCGGTCAAGTTTGGTTAAGTTGTTCATAAAATGTTGCAATTCTATTTTTATAAGAAGAGTGATGGCTTTACAGAGAGGTGGATGTAATTTGGTTTTATCTAGAAGAGGGAGGGAAAGAAAAATATAGTTATGTGGCAAAAGACATGGCAAATATACAGTTGTCAGTGTCAATTATTATATTAAATATAAGTCTCTTTTTATGTACACTTTTTATCAAATTGTGGTTGGCAAGTGTACAAGCTGAAGGCTTCTTTGTGTTAGCTACACCCTATAATCAATATCAATAAAATATTATATATATATATATATATATATATATATATATATATATATATATATATATATATATATAAATTTGAATGAAATGGGTTTCAAATGTCTTACTTCGCCCTCATTTAAAAAAATATCGAAAAATATAAAATCGCTACATCCCGATAACAAGAATTTGGTTATGAAAATTTTCTTAAAATAGAATAAAGATCGTGTATATGGTTTGATTGGCACATTTTTCTTAATAGTTTCAAATGCAGGTAGCTAAATGTAAGTTTGTAGTGGGGTGGTTCCTACTACGCCTAATTGTAATATGCCTTGCCTCAATTTAAAGCAATGTTAAAAAAATACCTTAAGCTAATCCAGAAGAAATAGCTTTATTAAAAGGACTATTATTATTTGTAAAATATGAGCTAATTTCTAACTTTAAAACGATTTGCTGATAAAGCAGCTTATCAAGCAATCATAACAGCGACGCGGCTAATTTTGCGGAAATAACAGATGTCTTCTCTGTCTGACAAGGAATCGGAAAGATATAGGAAGGCATAAAAACGAAAAATAATTCAATCAATAATAGATTAGACTTCGCCGCTGTCACACATACAGAAAAAGAGAAAGAGAAAAGCCTAATGTGAATTGCCAACCCCAAATAAGAAAAGTCTCATATAACGGGCCTTATCTCGTCTCGAGATTAATTTCGACAATAAGTCAATCCAGAAGCGATATGGACCGTGAGAACAGGGTTATATTTCATATATAAAAATATCCGCAGAAGTTCTCTGTGGCGTCAATTAATTATATAAGACATAAGGTACTCCTTCATCTTGACTCGGCTTGACAGTTTGGAAATGTTATTACTTACATAGCAAGAGCCTGCTTACGTCTCGCGAAACTCAACAAAGGGCGTAGATTTTAATGTATTTCTCGGTTTATGCATGCCCGAGAATCGTATGTTTGTTGGCGATACATACTTATTTATTCATAATTAGTCTAATTAAGTTACAAAACTGCTTAAGATAAATCATTCTAATTAGGTTTTATGTCCCTGCATACATCAACTCCTTTAACATAAAAGCTTAACTTACTACAACAATAAAAGCAACTTATTATAAAGGACTTGGTGCATCAGGACATTGTTTCCTTCTAAATAGTGATTGTCGTGTAGATTGTTTGATAGCCTCTTATTTTTTCAACCCCGGTGGATCTTTGCTGCACGGCTCTTTTTCCTCATAATTGTCCAAAATGTTCAGACTTTTCATACATGCTACTATCTTTTTGGGGTATATTTTACATATTTCCTAGGGTTGTGAAAGTCACCCCTCCAAGGTATTTGAGCCTTTTGCAGAACTAAGCCATTGCGTGGCACAGCAAACGTTCTGTTGTTTCTGCTGCTTCAGTGCAGTATCTGCAGCTTTCACTGGCTGCGTTACCCATCTTCAAAAGGGGATACCTTGCTGAGGTAAAAAATCTACGATTATTTTCTAGTTGTTTCTGTTCAATTCAAGAGACAGCTCAGACTTTTCTGTTCATATGGTGACGCGCCGTTTTGTCTGGCTTAAGCCTGGCGTATTCCTCCAGTTGCATTTGGTTCACCTCACAAGTATCAAGTTTATTTGTTACATGGCTTTTTGTTACTCCACAATAAGACTCTGGACCATAGAATGGTGTTGCTGCTCCTCTTTTGCAAGACCATCTGCCTCCTCATTTCCTTCAATGCCTTTATGCCCTGGCACCCACATCAAAGTTACTTTGTTGGTCGTAGCCAGTTGCTTCAAAGATTTTTTCCAGGTCCAGGTCAGTTTAGACTCGGTTTTGAAAGATTTCAGTGTCCTTTATGTATGGCATGCACGGCTTGCACAAAGCATTTCTGCTTAGACGATGGTGGTAGTTCTTCCTGGGGGCTTAGGGAGTCTACTAGTAGGTCCTCTTATTCCCAGTGATACTCCCTTCATTTGTTTAGAGCCGTCTGTATACCATACAGATGAATTGTTTTTAAGGCTGTCTCTCTTAGCGCTCACTTATGACTACGTCATGTGGAACTATGAAGTCCAGTTTGGCTGGCATTTGATCTGTTAGTTTGGCGAGTGACTCCAAAGAAGCAATTACCAGGATGTTCAAGTGGCCAACACAGTTCTCGACAGTTCTGTCAAGGCCATGCCACTTTTGTTTACCACCACCACCACACTTAGTGCTGCGCTTCACTCTAGTCATAGACTTGATCGAAGTTGACCATGATCGTCTCCTTGAATACACAGGTTGGGTCGATAGGTTATATCAGCGGCTTTAAAGTCAACGCAACCAACAAGGTAATGATAAGTGTTATTATTCTGGTACCTGATATAACAAGTACTGTTAATCCATAGCCACCAAAATACATAAAATCGTGCATCCTCCAGTCGCTATGTTACACAGAATTTTCTTCGGATTGTAGTCGCCCGTATGACAGCATTGTTTCATGCCGTTGTTGTATAACATTATGTACTAGTGGATGCGGGATTGGTTTCGCGTTAACACAATACTAAAATCAGACCCGCCACGTGACGCCACACACTTAGGTGAAGGGTATCTGTTTTGCGGTGACTTCGGTTAATCCAACTTATGTCATCCAGTTTTCTTACGTAACAAGTAATCTTAATCCGAACAATAACTTTGATAACTTCTATTGTGAAGTAACCACCACTACTTTGACAGCTACGTAACCAACCACTTAACGCCAACATTCACATATATTAAAATCAGTAACAGTACGACATACCTCTTGTGCCCCATGAACGCACCAATATCATGAAATGGTGGCCAGATCTCCTTAGCGTTTAAAGTTAAACACATTGAGACGTCAAAGACAATTTTCAGTAATATTTGGGGAGTAAGACTAACGTCTTAAAATCAAACATCCCTAAGCTAACCCATATTTATGCCTACTTTTGAGGGCCAGACAGATTAGAGCCTTAGACAACAACCTTTTCTATGGTTTCAAAACAGTTTAATTGGCTCCAAGATAGGCCACCAAACGTCGAAGTTCAAACCATTTTATACGCGATGGAACCCGAAAGATGAATATGTTGCATTTTTGGGTAACTTTGTAGTTGCCACTATGTCTCTATTTTTAAAAGTTTCCGATATATTCACGATTGTTCCCAATTTTTTACATATAAGCCACCTTCTCTTTGTTTTAGTTACCGTAAAGTTTTGCTACGGACTTCACTATCCTACAGTTCTTCTCGCCTATGAATCTGGTGGGCACACACTTTGTCCTTGACGTCATCATAATAATTCAATAGGTCTCAGGTATGGCCATTTCCAAGGACCATTATTTTGTCAGTGATCTTTAATTATACATGATAGTTCGCCGTAAACCTTAGAATTTATTTTCGTGTGAGCTCTGTTTTAGGGAATTTTCGTGGAAAATATTTTATCGAATTTTTCGCGAAAATTTTTTTCTACCAATTGTTGTGGAAATAATTTTTTTGCGAACCTTTGTTGAAAAAAACAGTTTTTAGTGGATTATTTTTAAAAAAAATTAGCGCATTCTTGCGCATTTTTTCTCTGATTTTTCTTGGATAACACTTTTTCCAGCAAATTTGCACAGAAATATTCGCTCTTAACGGGATCACAGCTTTGAGACTTTTAAGAAATTTCTTCAGATGAACTAAGAGCCCTAGAACTCATATCCGAGTTTAGTTTCAATTTTATATGTTATATATATATATATATATATATATATATATATATATATATATATATATATATATATATATATATATATATATATATATATATATATATATATATATATATATATATATATATATATATATATATATATATATATATATATATATATATATATATATATATATATATATATAGGGTATTTCATAGCATATGGGACCCACGCTGTGGAGTGAATGGGACCTTAAAATAATCAAAAAAAGGTCCTATACATATATGTCCAAAACCCTGTTGTTTCCGAGATACAGGATGTTGAAAATTTGAAAAAGAAATTGATTATTTTTCATATTTTCAGACAAAATTGAGATAGACAAACCAAATTTGGTGCACAACATTGTTACGATATATATATATATATATATATATATATATATATATATATATATATATATATATATATATATATATATATATATATATATACACACATACTGACTTTCCAAAAAATCCGAACTCCCAGTAAAAGTCGACCAATTGCAATGGAATTCATAACATGAACAAAAAATTATTATGCCTAGTCGCCGTTTGCGGAACAATTACAATCAGCTAAGTGAATCCGAAAGGGGCGCATCGTTGGTATGCGGGCAGTCAGTTTTCAATCAGATGAATTCCCGACCGCATAGGACGCAGGGAGTCGACAGTGTTACAGTGTTGGTTCAGGTGATCTGACGAAGGAATCCATAACAGTAGTCATTGATCTGGACGACTTCGAGCAACTTCAGCATGGGAAGATTGACATTTAAGGATTGCGGCTTTATAGAAGACAGAGTTTCCACAGCACGGACGATTGGAAATGCCTGGTTGGGAGTTTTACAACAAAGAGTCTCTGTGGCGACGGTAAATCCCAAAATATGCGCTTTAGGGCTTCGTTTGTATAGCCACTTTATTTTCTCTCACTGAGACCTCGACATCGTGCTGCTCGACTTGAGTGGTGTAATGGCAAATCAAATTGGGATGGTGAATAAAATCGTGTGGTGTTCTCTGACGAGTGCCCGTACCTTTCTTTGAGTCCGCGCTGGTCGCAAAAGAATAAGACGATTACGTGGACAACGCATACACTTAGAATTCGCTGTGGAACGGCATACGGCTCTTGATAGTTTAGGATACGATAACATACGATAGCAGGTCACATCTAGTTTTTATTGACATACGTTTCTGGGTTAATTCAACCACCTTTCCAACAAGACAACACACGTGCTCATACAGCAAGGCACTACCAGGTTCTTGCAAGAAAATAACGTTACCCTGCTTCCATGGCTTTCTTGCTCGCCAGACTTGTCACCAATCGAACGTGTGTGGAATATGATGGGAAATCGACTGGGTAATTTACTCCAACCACCAAATAACTTCGCCACGGAATTCATTCTTAAATGCTTTGCTGCTTTCATAAAATAAAAAATAAGCGTCGTCTATATTCATCCTCTAGCTGTTTCAAGTCTGGAGATTCTTCTGTTGTCTTGTTCAATGCCATTTTCGCCTGGAAATCTGAAGACAATAGATGAAAACTAAAACTTTGACAACATTCCATACAGCAGATTTTCTGTAATCATAAAAACAGGAATTAGTCTCTAACCCCTGAAGATGGCTCAATAGGAGCCGAAACGCGTGAAGTTATCAATTGAAGGTATTTTCTGGTAGAAAAGCCTTTTTGTTCCAAATTCCTTTAATCATTTGATTAAAATTACACGCAAAAAACATTGTAATTCTTTTCCAAATTTTGTTAGCAAACACATCACTGCAAATTTGCCAATATGTTGTTTTTAGGTATAGAAAAAGTTTTCAATACAGTACCAAAAAAATGCGGTATGTACTGCTGAAAATATCATATATCTTACATAGCCCACTGTTGTATTTTTTTCACAAAGTTAACACTGAAGGAAAGGCAATTTAGTTTCCAGCTTAGTATTTTTTAACTTCGCCTACAGGTTTAGTGGAACGTTCTATCTTACGCTACATTTTTCTTTAAATTTGAGATATAGAAGCCAGAACTGTCTAAGCAATCGACAATGTAAAAACGCGCACCTCCATCGTTATATACACAATGTGATGAAAATTCATAGTCATTATGCCTGAAAGTAGATTTTTCAATCGGTGTTTCGTAGACATAACAAATTAACGTACGCCACTGCTTTATACGCCCAGGGCAAAAGAAAACAGAAACACACACGCATTCGCCATTTCTAGTGGAGACACCTGTCAGCAAGCAATGAAACAATAGCTTCAGGCATTATTAATTTCATTCACCGGCGAATAAGAAACACAGAAATACAGAAACTGAGGCGTGGTGCCTTACAGAAATAGAAACAGAATGGAGCTGAAACGGATGGAAAGTAAATGATAAGAGACAGCAGGAACACTGGCTTTTCTCTGGCAAGGAGGCTTGTAAAAAATTTTATAGGTCGTCATTGTCTGGCAACAATGGCACTTCATGGCTACTGTTTTGAAATGAGTCTTAATCCGAATTCGTTTGTTTCTTGTGACTTGTTTCATTAGAATTACGGTAGCAATTTACTTGAATCATCACAGTCTTAAGGCGGCGTCGCCTTGTCATTGCAACTATAACTGTCCCCAGCAGTTCTCTTCATTTGTTTAACAAAATATTATAATAGTATCCCTAAGGACATTAAAGAATATACTTCTTCAACATCTAGATCAAGGATGGAGACGTTTTTTTTCTTTGTACTTTAAAGTCTGTCTATTTCTGCGACTATGGCCAATCACCGACGACAGAGAGCAGTTTCACCTCACTATCCTGGAAAGTTTGTCGGACCCCCGCCTTTCTGTAAGGATAGTAGGGATCGGTAACGTGTCCAACAACGCATGGACACGGGACCGTTGGCTTTAGGCCCCCTCCGAAGGGCGAAACGTGCAGATATTCAACTTTCTCAAATACAATGCCACAACTTCGGTTGATGTTAATGTTACAGCATGTACTGAAAAAGCGAAAGGCGAAACCTGGGAATCGAACCCAGTACCCTTCGGTTTAGAGTCACACGTCCTTACCCCTGGACCACTAAGGCCCTGATGAAGACATATATTTTACAAAGTTCAAACAATTTAAGATATACTGCGTTCCTTTGAACTTGCAGGAGCAAGTATAAGAGGGGAAAAATTGTTTTTGAAAATTGGGTTGATGTTGACAGTGCCAGCGCCATCACAGCCGTTATGTCCCTCTTTTCTGTTGAAATTTTGTACATCTATACTTGCGAATAATTTGTGTATGTCTAGTTATTGGTGAAGTTATACAAAATATACCAATATGTGTATCTTGTGACAGCCAAAGTGCATATAAGAAATACTTTTCCAATATGCTTAACATAACCTAACATAACATATATTTATTGGCCAAAAATTTACAATAGCAAATACAGGCAATCGTCTTTAAAGCACAAATAAAGGTTACAAACCAATACAGTGCAAAATAAAAACTGCAGATAAACCTACAGAATACAGAAATATATAGAACTGAAATTGCATAAAATAATATATTTTATATAATATAATATAATAAAGAAAGTTGACAAACAATCCAAATACGTATATAAAAATCCTACCAGTTAGCAGTTTCTTTGAATTAGCTTTTAGATAACTTGGGTTCGTCTTTTTATACGCTACTAGTAACCACTATTGACCTATACAATGGACAACCTAAAGAAAGTCGCCCCGAATATTATAACTATGGTACAAGTCATAGTGTTAACATTCTAATTTTGTCTTGCCTAAAGTAAAATTTATATATATATATATATATATATATATATATATATATATATATATATATATATATATATATATATATATATATATATATATATATATATGAGGCAGTCGTTATTCCCAGAAGAGGAAATATTTTCCTACATCTGGTTAGTATGGTGTTTCCTGTCATAGGACAAATTGCCCTTTTGTGCATTCTCAACACCCGCACAATATCAGCAGTGGAAACCCACCACAGAATTATGTATGAGAGTCTCAAGTGCATGTGTGCAAGGTAAAAGAACTTTACCAGCCTAATGTCAACAATATCTTTCAGCTGCTGTTTACACAATTAACACAAGTCAACCAACTTAGTCTGTGGTCCAAATTAACTCCCAAAACTTTGCTTGGGTAGCATTTATTATTTGAAAATTTCCAAGAGAAACTACAGGATTCCAGAAGAAGGGCTAGCAGTCGAAGTGTCATATCTGACGCATGCCGATTTATTTGTGCTGAGGACAAGTATATTTTTAATAGAATACTAACTCAAATTCCCCCAAAACAATGGTAGCTCTCTCCGATAACGACAAAGTGTCCATACTAAATCTAATGTATCATCCTCAAACAATATACAGCGATAAAGCGACAGGTCTGAAACATAGATCAAATAGAGTAAAGCACCCAATACAAAGCCCTGCGGGACGCCCCTTTTCACTGCCAATATATCCGAATTTATACAACCAAGTGATACAAAATGTCGCCTTCCGCTCAAACAACTGATCAACTAACCAAGCGCCATTCCTCTAACCTCGATGGACTCAAGTTTAGACACGATTATGTCATGATCAACTAGACCCTACATTTTACCTTCTTGGTTATTTACTATCAGGGCGCTTAAAATTGTGCAAAATATGATCGTAACTCATTACATAGAGTTTGATTTTATCCGTGAGGTATTTACATTATTTTAATCAGTACACAAAGTATACATTGTGGCAAAATTATCTTCAGAACTACATAAAAATGCCGCCTATTAAGCACTACGTGTACAGTGTTAATATCGAGCATGTGAGTACGTTACATTCACAATTAAATTCTCTTTGTGTTTGCTTTTAGTTAGTTTGCGAGTGAGGTAGGAGAGAACATTGAATACTCTTTGCTATATGAAACGTTACTTGGATTCTTGATGCGCATTCAAATGCTGGCTGAACACTGATTTTATCCTTTTGACATAATTTAACGTACAAACTCGCCAGGAATGTTACGTTATAGTTAGAGAGCGTAGAGAAATTGGGAATTCGAGTTCAGATAGCTATCGGTTTTCCCTCCTACCACAAAGGATTGTTTTCAGTTGCCGAGTTGTTCTAAAACAACAACGGAAAATTGAGATGCTGCAGTTTGTTATAATAGACGGGCAAGGATAAAAATATCTATTTGAAACTTCTTGATTGGGAAAAGCTTGCACTGTTCTAGAACGTCAAATGTAAAGATTCTTTTAGTTAATAAGCAAACCATAAAGATTATACAATACGACGCTTCTCTTTATGAGTAACATTTTCATTAAGAAAATTCACTTATAGAGAGGTATCGATGGTAAGACTTTCGGAAAATTTCTTCAAATTAGCGCGAATTAAGGCCTCTAGAACCCATTCCCATGATCAGTTAAAATGTTTATATATATATATATATATATATATATATATATATATATATATATATATATATATATATATATATATATATATATATATATATATATATATATATATGTATCTGGTGTGTGTGTGTATCCAACCGATAACTCAAAAAATACTTAACTGATTTGGACCAAATTTGGGGATTACCCTTATTTTGCTAATGGTTTGGATGAGATCGTTCATCAAATCATACCAGCCAATTTTTCTAATTAAAACATATTTTTTAAAACGCAATATCTCCCAAATTGGCTGGGCGATTGAAACTAAAATTTACAACTTAAAATAACATAAACCGACGTGGTTGTGTACCAATTTTCAAGTCGTTTGATCAAAAGAAAATAAAAGTTTTTCGAAAATAATAATAAAATAATCCTCGACCTCACTTTAGATTCTGTAATGCAATATCTGCAATGTAGGACAAAGACAGATGATGTTATCTATACTGCTACGCTATTTAAATAAATCGTAGATAAAAATCTAAACAATGGAAGTCATGGCAAGATGTCAGACTGGAGAATATTGTGAGAGATACGACAGGGACGCCATCTCGGTGCAGGACCAGGTGGTATGTTGTCACGACAACTCCAGTTTACACAAAATTTATAGATGGAGATTATGTAGAATGTACAACCAACTAACACTTTTGTAAATTGTCAGCTTGGACCATTTCTTTCTTAATACCGGGACAAAGTTTTCGTCCAAAAGCGCTAAATTTTAGCATGCGAATGTATAATAATAAATTTAAAAAAATCATGAAAGTGATTCAATGTATTTAAAAGCAATTTAGAACGAAGTTTCATTATGTGTAAATATTAAGCTACCCATTCTTTACGTTCACGGTATTTAAAATTAAAAGCTATCTCTATCTCTCTCCTAGTTTAATCTGACCACACGTAGCTATTTGTCACAGAGAAGCGTGTACGCTTTGCGCATCGCATAACTTCTAAATCGACTCCACTGATGCTAATTGCTAATACCTCATTAGGATCTTATAATATAAAACAACTAGGTACCTATATTCTAAGGTTAATACAAATAGTAGGTAAATAATAACCAAACTTTTAACTTTAACAGAACTTTAACATGATTGTAGTAGTATATTATGATTGTAACATCCAATGAAACAAATATGAAAGTGATAGGTAAACTGCATGTAGATTGTAGATATGTAGATATTGTATGTATTACCTAGTGAACACTATACAGAATTCACTTGTAGGTATTACCTAAGTGAAACAGAATTCTTCCAAGAAGAAATATACCTGCCTCAAACTAATACAGTAAGTATTAGTTAATGTTTTTTCTGGAATAGGCTAATAAGCCACCCTCGTTCCTTTTTGAAAAAATTGAGTTATGATTAAAGATACGATTTCGGGATCTTTTAACCCACCAGGAAAACAGACAAAAACATTAGGTGATCAAATATATTTTTCCATGGCTCCTTGATTAAAAAATAATGGTGTTAACATAGTTATGACACTAGATTGAAATTTAAAATATTTTTTTTGTAAGTAAAAATGTCAAAAGTTGACATACAAGGTGTCATTGCAATTAGAATGTCATAAATAAACATAACATGATCAGATCTATTTTTCCTTGGCTCCTTGATTAAAAAATAATACTTTTAACATAGTTATGACACTCTAGATTGAAATTTAAAATTATTTTTTTTAAGCGAAAATGTCAAAAGTTGACATATGAGGTGTCATTATATTCAGAATGTAATTTTTTATTAAATAAAGCAAAAAGATACCGGAGGGCCAATTTAAAAATCAAAAGTTGCAGACATTTTCGGTGAAACCGGAAGTGACCGAAAACAACTTACTATGTCAGTCAATCTGGATTTATGTCATATACTAATATACCAAATTTCATTTTATTATCTCAAAAGATTAAAAATGTATTGGGTTGAGCCTCTTTTGAAAAACCACCCGGTATATATATATATATATATATATATATATATATATATATATATATATATATATATATATATATATATATATAGTATTAAGTTTTCGTGACGGTAATAGTGTTATTTACTTAAAAAATTGTGAGAAAGCCGTCAGTTGCAAAATAAAACTCTTTATTAAATGCCAAGTTTTCGGAAAAGTTTATTCCATTCTCAAGGCTATAACATGGAAAGGAAAAAGTTTACAATTTGCTTAGGAAAAATAAAAACTTTAATTTTTTTCCTAAGCAAATTGTAAACTTTTTCCTTTCCATGTTGTAGCCTTGAGAATGGAATAAACTTTTCCGAAAGCTCGGCTTTTAATAAAGAGTTTTATTTTGCAACTGACGGCTTTCCCACAATTTTTTAAGTATATATATATATATATATATATATATATATATATATATATATATATATATATATATATATATATATATATAGTTTAAGAAACTTTAAAAAACAATCAATGCTTTTATAATTTTACTAAAAAGAAAATAATTATTTTTCTTCTGATCTTATCTTAATTTATATAGACTATGAAAACTAAAAGCGTTGAGCGCAACAACGAACCAACTAACACATTTTTATAAAAGCAGAAAAAAATTTATTCTTCTCTCTTTAGTAAATTTATAAAACCGTTGTTTTCAAAAGTTTTTTTTTTCCATACATATTCTGTCCTCCAGTTTACGGGAGGCCTTATTGGGTGTTTGGTGCGATGTCAATTAGCCGGTTGGGGACAGCCGAACGCAACTTTAAACATTTTTGTTATCATGGTGATAGCAACGAGTCACACACCGTGATCGATAGTTTTTGGCAGTTGTTGGTTGGGTCTCTTGGGATGTTGGGCGTCTCTTCCTTTGTTGGTACCGGTGTTGTTTATGTTTGTTATTTTGTTTCATAGGTGTTTTTCTGCTGACTGTTTACTTTACTTTTTTGACAATTTTAATTATGTTCTGTCTTGTGTTTTATGTTGTGTAAGTTAAGTTTGCTGTTTTTAGAGAACTTTTATTATTTGTAGGACACTACTGTTATATCTATTTTTGTGTTATATTCAGTTTATCATGTCACATAGACATTTTTACTAACAAGCAAGTTTGCTTCTGTGAAGCTGTCCAATTCTAACACTTCTGAGGGTTATGCGTCAACTAATGACTTTTTTTGTTTCTTTTTTTTTTCTTTCAGATATCAATCTTCCTCGCCTCGGTCGTAAAACCAAAATTCAAAGTAAAAACCTCACTAATAATAAATATCCCAAATAAAATGACAAACATTCTAATTGAACAATAATTACTTAGCGACTACATCCTCGTAGACGTTGCTGATATTGCATGTGTAGGAATGCAACCTTAGTTACGATTATTCCCTGTGTTTTGCTATGTGCAATAAGTGCCAGGAGGGTTGTTAGCACTTTGGTTCTACTGTTTCATGACGTCCCGGCGCCAAAGATCCCTCGGAAGCGACGCCTTCCCTCCGACACTACACAGACACACACATACCTAACCTGCTTATATTGTCTCCTCTGTCCACCTCTTTGCGCTACTGGAAACAAGACTTTGTTGCAACTTAATGAAACACTTACGGTGATAGATGTCTAAAGTACCAGGATAAATCGTATAATACTGCAACTTGGAAGACAAAGAATTGGTGGTAAGGTTGCAGCATTTGTCGTGTTTAAAATGTGTAACGACTAACGTCATAAACATGATTTGTGATCAGAAAAATTGTAATACCCGACATATAAGCGAAGAAAAGCTAAGGTACAAAATATTTTTGCTGTCGAATACCTTTAAAAAAGTTAATTTGCAACTATATGGACTGCTTACATCAGCATTATTAAAAATCACCATGATGATTTCCAAACTGTTAAGATAAAACGGCACCTAAATAAAATAAATGTGAAACAGACTTAACCGAATTATGTGGTGAACTTATAATATCTTTTCCGTCCAGTGTCAGGGAAATGATACTCGAAAAGAACCGCGTGCGTAGACTAGCTCAACGCACCGGAAACCCCACCGACAAACGAGACGCAAACAGACTCATCAAACAAGTACGATCCGCTCTACAAGAACTCCGCAACAATCGTTGGGAGAAGCGCTTGCAAACCATATCTACCCAAGACAATTCCATCTGGCAAATGGCTAAAGCCCTTCGCTCCCAAAAACTTTCGATATCCCCACTTCACGGCCGTAACGGTGTCGTATACACGGATGCGGAGAAAGCTACTGCATTCGCAGATCATCTGGAGTTGCAATTCAGCCCGAATTATAACAACGTTGATCCGTCGCACGTAGCAAGAACGCACCACTACGTCAGGAGTGTGCTTCGCGCCACCCCAGGCACAACTATCGAGCCCACAACTTTCGAAGAAGTTTCACAAATAATCAAATCACTAAAAATAATAAAGCTCCGGGATACGATGGAATCTCCAACGTAGCCCTGAAAAACCTCCCCCGCAAAGCCGTGGTATTCCTAGTCACGATTATGAATGCCATGCTGCGATTTCAACATTTTCCTTCCATGTGGAAACTTGCCGATATTATCAACATCCCGAACCCCACCAAAGATCCGCTGTTCCCTCAGAACTATAGGTCCATTAGCCTGCTACCAGTCATCGGCAAAATCGCTGAAAAACTGATTCAGAAAAGGCTAGCTTCTTTCACCTCAGAAAGTCATATCCTCCAGGATGAGCAATTCGGTTTCAGACACCAGCACTCCACCACAGACCAAGTCCTTCGTGTGGTGGAAAACATCACCAAAGAATTTAATAAAAACAAGTCAACTGGTGCAATATTTCTTGACATTGCTCAAGCCTTCGATAGGGTTTGGCACGCGGGCCTCCTAAACAAACTTCTTTCATTTAATTATCCTCTCCCTCTGATTCTGCTAATCAGGTCATACCCACAACAGAGGAAGTACCAGGTCAAACATCTGGGAGCCAGATCTAGAACGTACCCAGCCACGGCTGGTCTCGATGTTCATATCGAAGCTGTTCCCACTTCTAAATAGAAATTCCAAATTGTCCATGAACAATAAGTTGCTCATGTACAAAGTCTTTATCCGGCCAGCCTTGACCTATGCATCACCTGCATGGGCCATCGCGGCCGCAACACACATCAAGACCCTTTAAATCATCCAGAACAAAATTCTGAGAATGGTTACCGGAGCGCCATAGTTTGTCCGAAACAGTCAGATTCACTCTGATCTGGAAATGCCTTCGATACTTGAGTTTATAACTCAACTATCCACAACCCAGTTAGCAAAAGCCACTTCTCACCCAAATGCTCTCCGCCGTAGTGCCACCGACTACGACGAGCAACTTCCACATAAGCACAAGCGTCCAAAGCTTATACTTAGCCGCTAACGCCCCCGCGGCAAAAACAGAATGGAAAGATTCATACCGAAAAAGTCATTGTGTGTATTCTTTCCGACGGAGATATGGACTAAGGTCCGGTACTCCCTGGGAGGGAGTTTTAGTGAGTAGGTGTACTAAGAGTACGAGTCTCACAGTATCTCAATATCCCACGGCACTATGGTATCGTGAATGAGGTCTGCATGAGACATCTCTCCATCCTGTATAATAAAAAAAACTTTTTGTAGCAGACTACTCAAGCCAGGTTCAGAATTAATTTATTACTCCACAAACGTTCAAACTTTTACACACTGTTACTTTTTAACAACTTAGAGCTGCTACATAAAACTACTCCAGAATGCAGAATGTCATGAACTTGGGGTATATATAGCTTTTATCTACAGTACCTAAGTGAAAGGCCATTCTCTCAAAATTAGATTCCAAACCTTCTGTAGTTATTTCGCACGAACAAGAAAAAAGATAGATGTCAGGTTTTCAACAATCAATTCAATATGTATTATGTACCTTATATTTTTACGATATATAAGACTGTTTTACAGGCAGCGCTAATGGTTCGCTAAGAACACTGACGAACTCATAGTTTATATTCAGATTACACAGAAATCTTCCATTCTCCCTTTACTTCCCTATGAAACCACGTCCTGTCGATCTCGGTCTTGATGGTACTGGAAACCCATATATGTTATGGCTAGCAGTGACCCCCGATACTTAAGGAGTTTTGATGCAGTACCACCGCACCATTGTGATTGACTCTCTCTTATGAAGACCGATACCACTACATTCGATGAAACTGTTGACTTTGGTATTGCTTCATTATTGCAGCGGCTTACTGACAGGAGAAGGAAACACCACTCTAAATGCAGTAGAGCGGTCGGTGATAGACAACAGGGAGAGCGGTACAGTGTCACTAATTATCTCGCTAAACACCAGGCTAGACAGTCGCTACAAAATACAAAGAGGAACGTTAGAGGTAAATGCAACCTTTTACGGTCGCTTAATAATATTCACCTTAAAAATTTTTACCACGAAGAGAGACAGTGTACTACCAAGTAGCGAATTTTCATAATTCTGTTTGTTGATAATCAGTTCGCTTGTTTCCTATCAAAAATAATGTATAGTAACCATTAAAAATTCTCAAATAGTTGGTAAGACTATTTAAAATGTAAGCCCACTTAAAAAGGCGAGCGTAACAAAGGATGGCATCGGAATGTTTCTCCATTAGCCAGACTTTTATAGACGTTACGGTATATATTTTTATTATGCTGTATACTGTGAAGCTACTGCGAATTCAAACGCAGGGTCTCATACGGAAATGCACGAAAAGCCACGAAATCTTTCAGCTAACTGTCCGTACTGTAGGGTTAATCATCGACAGAGAAGAGAAAATTCATAAAAATTTCAGAACACAGCAAGTGCGTTATCATAGTAAATTTTCGTAAGATCTGTAGAGTATTAGTACGGCATGTTAATAAATTGTAACGGTCCTAATACACGCTCATTTGTAGAATTTTTTAGATATATCTCTATCACATACAGACTTGGAGACTAAGTGAAGCCAGAGAAGCAGTCTCCAAGTATGTGTGTAGTATGCACTAGTTTCGACAAGTAAGGGCAACAACAATCAATGAATATCTCTCTATTATCAAAAAATATTTTAATCTTGTGTTCCAGCTCATTTTGAGACAAATGGCCATAACTCAAGTTTCTAAAATCTTAAATTTTGGTATATTTAGGTACAGTAACTCTTTAAAAAAAACTTGTATTACAAATTGCATTAAAGTTATAAGAGCTTTCTAAAAGAAAACTTAGTTAATATTTAGAAAAAGAAAGTAAGTCTGCCAAGTTATAAACATGGCAGGTATTTCTCCTTATTAATCGCCTGGACGATTTTGTTTTAGTTAACGTAATCGAATCGGTAATTCCAACAACAAAAACGTTTTTTAAAAACAAATTCTCTTCGTTTTTGTCAACAATAAAAATGTCTGCTGAAATTTATAATTTTATACGCAAAGGTGGCAAAGTTATCCAGGCGGTTTAGGTAAAAGTGAGGCCTTGGTCCAAACGTATGAAATCTGATGACGTTTGTTTCTACCAAATATTGAAGTTAGTAAGTAAAACAAAAAGTTACACGTTCACGTGCGGGAATCGAGCCCGGGCCACCTGCGTGTCAGGCGTACGATCTGTCACTCAACAATGGACGATAGCTCATCTGTTTACGGTATACTTCTACAGACGACAGCTTGCCGCTGCAGAAAATGTATTATATTCTAAGAGTAGATTAAGCAAAAAGGTAATTACAGAATTGACAAACTGTTGTAAAACCATTTTTAGGAAAACCTGAGCCGATTTTGTTTACAATATTTAGTTCGTTCTTTTATATCTTCTCAAATTAATGTAATATAAAGCTGATCAAATCGTGGTTTGGCAAAAACGTCATTTTTTCTTTATAAAAACGATAGTTTCGTAAACAAAAGTTTTGCCTTTCTTAAACCTTTATCTTTCCTCTATATGCTACATTTTCAGGCTAAAACATTAATTGTGGCCGTTCATTAAGCTACAAATACAGTGGATTTTAAACATTGATTGAATCTCCCACCTAGAACCTCGGTGTTTCAGGGGCAAGAACGTGGGCCTCTGAACTGAAGGGTACTGGGTTCGATCCCAGGGTTCTCCTTTCACTTTTTCAGTACAAACTATAACATTAACATCAACCGAGGTTCTTGCATTGTATCTGAGCAAGTTGAATGTTTGCACGTTCCGCCCTTCGGAGGGGGCGTAAAACCGTCGGTCCCGTGTCCATGCGATGTTGGGCACGCTAAAGATCCCTACCCTCCTTACAGGAAGGCAGGGTTTCGGCCAAATTTCCAGGATAGTGAGGTGAAACTGCTCCCTGGCGTCGGTGATTGACCATAGTCGCGGAAATAGGCCGACGACAAAACACACACACAATCTCTCACTTAAAAAAACAATCACATTAGTTTTAGTTTCATGTCATCTGTCATTTTAACGTCGTAGTTGTTGTCTCGATCGCTAGTTTGGGTTGTATGTTTTACCCGTCTTATTTGTATTGTTTGGTCCTGTATTATGTACCAAATTACGTATGGTAACCACCTACTCTCTCTTTGTTAGGCATTAGACCTTAACCACTTCAGTTGTTTCAATTTATGTTTTACAGATATTATTTTTAATTTGGAAAAAACTCAAAATTTTGTGAACCAAATTACTTAAAATTCACAACAAAGGTTTATTTATATAATTTTAGCTACATGTAAAGTCTCATTACAGTTTCTCTAATACTTTCAAAAATATAGGATATTCAAAATATCTTTATATGTTTTTGGGGGAAAAAATGTCCGTTATAGCTTGTTTACGCATATTCGCACATCCCACAGAGTAGTACATATACCTGGATTTTGCAGGTTTATGATTGGCTATGTTCCTCAGGATGCGAGTAAATACGATGGGTATCGGATGTTGTTTTGTTGATCTTGACATTTAAGTTGGCAAATAAATTGAAGTGGAAGATGGTATTTGTTTAAAGTAATAAATATTTGTTAGAATAAGTTATATGTCCACACAAATAAGTAAGTTTTACAGCATCTAGTAGAAAACGTAAATACAAATGTCAGTGAAGGTTAGCGGCGGCATTCAATTTTCGCGCTGAACTGAGAACCAATCAAATCTAGTTATGAACTTGCGTATGCACTCAGTGGGATGTGCGATTATGCCTGATTCGCGCTAATTTCAAAAAAAATTTCGAACGTCTCAGCATCGCTACCTCTCTATTAGTACATTTTCTTAACGAAAATTCACTAATATTTATACCACGAGAATTTCCTAATATTTGTACCCGTCCTTGTTAATTATCTAAAAATATTGTAATACTTTAGCACTTATAACTATTTTATTATCTGATGTGGTTCCCTGTAGTCTAATGTATATAAACACTACAACTTACATATTTATTTACTAGCGCGGTTAGGCGGTTTTTTACTTGCTGTTACAAATTTTTGCCGATATCGTTGTTTTTAGGTTTTATTAAAAAAATTGTGTACACATGTACTTGGTTTTTTAACGCCATGCTTTTGCGCGACAATGAAAAATTACTGACGCCAAAAAGCAGCTTAACCTTACCAATTAAATTCTTTGTTGAAATCATGTTATTTTTTAAGTAAATTGTTAATTAATCGTTTATCCTGCCTGACGATGCCGTAAACTCTGAACTGGTTGTAGTGAATAAAACGAGCACTTATGAAGCCAGAAGTCTCTAAATACTCATTTCTTGTTGTTTTGTATACAGGGTAGGGATGCTCTGCGTGTCCAACATTGCGTGGAACACGGGATCAACGATGTAACGCCTCTAAGAGTGGAACGTTCTACGTTCCACTGGCCCATATATAACGGCACTGATTCAGTGATTGTTATGTTTCAGTATGCACTGAAATAATTTGTTATTAATAATGAATGTCTACAATTGTAGTTGACTTTGTGGATCAGTGTTGGTCTTTTAGGTAATTATTAATATATGTGTATTTGTATAAAAACCTTTAGGTACCTGAGCTTGCTTGCTACCAGCTAACGTCATTTTACCAATTTATTTTTCGTTACACACAAACGTCGACGTAATAACTCTAAATAAAATTTTATTTAGCATTTGACTTCTACCTGCCTCTTGGTTTCTTTGTAGAGAAAATATCTACTTTATATAGCTTAAATGACTTCCGAATTTTATGTGTTAACGGTTTTTCTTTGGTACTAATTCCTGATAACGAATGACTGCAGGGGTAATCAACGTTGCCAAAGAATGATGTCATTGCTTGTAAAACGAACAGTGAACAGCGCACATCCGCCCGGAAACAAAACCTGTAGGAAAGTCCTTAGACAATGTCCAAATCCGGATTAAATTGAGATTGTAAACACACAAAAACTACCAGCTATTTGCTTGTTTCATTTTCTTTATCTCTATTCTTCCAATTACTTTCCGTATAAACGGCGTCATACAGACAAACTTGGTCCACTTGTTTATCGAAGAAGTTTCCACTGAAATGCCTTTTGTCTAGTCACTTATTCAATGTTGTTAACTTTTCTTTTGTCTACTTGTTTTAAGGGTAAACAAAAAGTGTATTTTTGTATATGAGTAAAATGAGAAATCCTGGACGAAAAACGGAGTTAGCAAGATTGCATTTAATTAAATAAAATCCTGACGGAACAAGTGCGTTATGGTAGAGAATTTTTATAAAATTCAACCGAATGGAAGCAGCTGATTTAATCGAATCAAGCAAATAAAAACACATGCAGTAGTTATGTCTAAAACAAGAAGTAAATGTTCCGACTGGTCGATTTTATAAAAATAATACAGTGAATGAGCAAAAATGCAACCAGGACACTAAGCGTACAGAGTCATTTAGCAAACACTCAGTTACTCACAGAAAAAACAGAATAAGAATTAAGAATGATAATTCCCTGGGTGAAGATTAGTTCAGAAATGGACCCGACTGAGAAACAGTAGAAGAAACAGGGGTTGAAAAGAATTTCATCAAAATATCTTTGTACGTTTCAGACACAAACATTTTTTTCGAAAGGAAACTCAAAATTTTCTAGGAAAACCTTGTCCGATTTTCCTGGCTGACGAACTTATCTAAGCCATGAATAAAAGAAAGATTATTGCCGAGTTTACTCAAAATCATTTATAACTTTTTGAGTTATCGTGCGGATATAAATATATATATATATATATATATATATATATATATATATATATATATATATATATATATATATATATATATATATATATATATATATACATATAAAAATTGAAACTAACCCCGGATATGGGTTCTCGGGGTCCTAGTTCGCACTCATTTGCAAAAATGTTTGCAAAGTCTCACCATCGATACCTCTCTATTAGCGAATTTTTTAAAATAAAAATTCACTAATAAAACAAACCAAACGGTATAGCCCTCGTGCTTTAAGTAACCTTATTATGACAAGCAGATACACCATTTTAACGTTTTAAATAAAGTGGTTGAACTATTTAACATAATATGTTGATAATTAATTAATTTATAAAATATAACATGATCAATTTCAAACGCTCTCCCAGTATACAACACAATATTACTCCTCAGTCAATAAATTCACCTTTTTTATTCTGATGTATCAAAACTACATTTAGTAAATTTTAATTTTACACTACAATAACGACTTGTTAATGCATTCTCCAGAGCACACAGAAGCATAGAAACGAGACAAGGTTATGAGCAAAATATATAGTAGAAACAATGTGCCATATTTTATCAAAATAACTTATTGTTTGAAAATGTACAAAAATTTTCCGACAATATACCTTAAACGTTGGTTTTCTAATCAACAAATCTTAGGTTAATAGCAAATTGAGTTATTGAAATTTGAAGCATTTAATGAAAATTTGCTACCAAAACGCACTTACTGCGTCCAGAATTTTTTTCTTACAAACATATTTCGATAAAAAATGCAATCAAATAAGGCTGTTCAAAAAAATTGTTGGGATCACCAACGATCGACTTGTGGGCCAGTCGGTGATTGTCAAAATAATTTTATAAGATGCAGCTCAAGACACCCTATAATTAACTTATACAATTTTTTCTCGTCTCTTTTATAATAATAATTATATTCAGTTTTACCGTAGAAACGCGTCACCCTGTATAATATCAGCCCTTTTGTAAAACTTCGATCCTTTATATTTATTTATATATTCAATATGCAAATACACAGTTTATAAACCATTTACGTATATATGTGTTAATAAAACATAACAAACCCACTAACATTAATAAAGGAATAATTTGCACTTGTATATAAAAACTTCCCAAATGACACAAATAGTTCGTCGACTTAAACAAATAAACATAATATAAACGATCTCATATCATACGGTCATACGGCAAATGTCAGTTACAGCGTCTAACAGACCTGCGCAATAATATAAAATTTACGTTACCACGACAACCACATACTAGATCTCATATAAATTCAATGAAAGGCGGTGAAATTAAACATAAATGTTTCAAATTTGAATAGCTTAATTTTCTGTAACCCTAGAAAGCTGAATTTTGGCACAGTTAGGTCTTTTCCAAAGCAATATGTACACATATAAACATCGAAACTGACCCCGGATATGGGTTCTAGGGGGTCACATTCGCGCTCATTTGCAAAAATTTTTGCAAAGTCTCACCATCGATACCTCCCTATTAGTGAATTTTTTAAAATAAAAATTCACTACAAATATGGTATTATATAACGAAGGAAGATATCTTTATACGATTGAAAACATTTCAGCATAACCAACTTCCTTTGTAAATCTTTTTCCGTTTCTACTACCAGCGGTATACCGTCTGTGTATCTTATGTATGTAGATTGTTTAACGAGTCGCGTAGGTCTTAGACCTCTCAGCGCTGCAATCTCAATGAGTTTTGTGCATGACCCTTTTTTTTTCTAATAATTGCCCAAAAAGTTCAGACTTTTTATGCAGTCTACTTTATTTTTTGAAAGTTTTTTACCTATTTACTGAGGCGTTAAGGTCCCCCTCCAATGTATTTGAGCCTTTTGCAGAACTAAGCCATGCAGTCGCAGCCTTTTGCAGAACTAAACCAGGCAGTCGCATAGCAGTCGCTTCAGTGCAGTATCTGCAGTGTTTCCTGCCTGCCTTACCCATTGTTGGAAATGTCTTCCAACAAGACCGGTGGCTCCCTACTTCTTAGAACACACATACATTTTTAAAATTACAGACCATACAAGAAAAACACATTAAAGCTCTTAAGGATATTGTGTGTGCTCTATAAGTTGTTACCTCCTTCAAACAAATTACTTGTAGAAACCGTGGTATATGGTGATTGACCTCAGGTGGATATAGATCTGCTCAATAGTGAGGTCACGATTGCCTATGACACCCTACCCTAAAATAGCTATCTATCAGATTATCATATTTATTAAGATTAGCAATACTTTTAGGAGGTTGACAGAGCTGGATGTAGTTGGATACTCACGTTCTTTCTTTGTTTGTTTCGCACTGCCTGGAGTCCTATATTTATGGGCGCCCCAGACTAGTGCCAGGTAATATGGAAATTTGGATATCTAGATAATCGTTAGTAAGAATAAATTGTTTGCGCTGAGGCCAAAAGAAAGGAGAAGTTAGGGAGGAATTTCTCTTCAATCAAACAGATATGTTAATGTAACCAAGTATATAAATTTTGTCATACAAATTAAATTTGGAATAGCAAACAAAATGAAATAAAAATGGTTGATAAATCTCAAATAAACATTAATTGCACACAAACAAAAATCAGATAAACAGCAAGAACTTCAAGAAAAAGAAACGATTAATTCACTTGCATATGATAAAACAATAAGATAAAGATGGTTACATGTTACTAAAATACTGATGTTAGCCACTTGAGCTTTATATGCAAGATGAAATACTGTATTTTACAGCTAAAAAGCAAACACAAATTATTAGGTAAATCACTTGACGTTTGTCAATCAATTTGATTAATTTTTCAATAACTTTAACTGGCCAGTTCTTTGGGCGACGCTCCAAAAAAAAATATATATATATATATATATATATATATATATATATATATATATATATATATATATATATATATATATATATATTATATATATATATATATAATCATACGTAAAATTTCTGCAACTATTATTGAAAATAAGAGGTATTGAAAAGAATGTACAGGTTAGATATTTTACAGACAAAATTTACTAATTACAATTTCAAGAACTATGTGTATAAATTCACAGACAAAATTCAACAGATTAAACAGGAAATTTACAGTCATTCTTATAGCATCTCGCTGACAGTTTAAGTTCAAATTTGTTCACGTCATTTTGGAAAGTTCAAGTTATAAGGCTTCAGATATTAGATTGCTGCATAAAAAATTCTGCCGGTTAGAGAAAAAGGAGTTACACAGACTCACCAAATGTTCCTGTATTGAGTTACCTGATGACCCTATGAAGATGCCTTCCAAGTGGGATCAACTATAAGCACCTGAGACAGGTTCACAGACTCTAATTGGGCTGGTGGACTTATTGCTCCAATATTAGGAAACAATTTGACAACTATGTTGATGTTCTGAATTCGCTTGACGGAAACTTTGCAAATCGCAATTTAAAACGTGAATTGGCCCAAGTTAAATTCACTGCCAATTGACTCAAACATCGGTAATAATCAGGAACTGTTTCTGATAAAGGTAAGAAATGCATCAGGGCGAAACAAAGAATCACAACTTAAACTCGCGTTTTTATGCTAAATACGATGTTTATTTAAACTCGAAAACCGCCTAAATGACTTTAAACAATCACTGACAATTATTATTAGATCGTATAGATAACAGAAAGGGGTTTATCGCCCATTTTTAAGATAAAACTTAACCACCGCGACTCAAAGGTGTTCACACGGCAACGTCCCAGCTGAGACTCTTCGTTAACGTGTCGAGTTCTGCAATTCCTAACTGCTGCACGCAAAAATTCTCACCGTGACCGTTGGTGGCTGTGCGCGAGCTCTTTCTAGCCTCCATTCTCCGAATGAGATAAAACGAGATCTCCAATCGGTGGCGAAGTCACGACGTGTTCTATACACACCTCCACAATAATGGACTCGTCCGTTCGTTTGGTAACCGATTTTCTATATTTCATCATAATTACGTCAGCTTCTGTTATTTACCTAGAATCTCAGGACAATAGAGATATTCATTTTCCTCAACAAAAATGCAACGTTTTTCAATATTTATATTTCGACATATATTATAGGGAATTCAGTACGGTTCTTACGATACAGAATTTCTTAGCGAATTTTCATCAAAATTATTTTGAAACCTAAAACATGAAATATTTATTATAGATGGGGTTTTTGGTATTATTTAAATACTTGGGGGCTTTCTAAGTGTATTTTGAACCAGTAATGATTCCAGGTAAAATGTGAATTGTTACAAAGTTTCCTAGGAAGCTTATTGGGCAGCGGGGGAGAATGACCCCCACTTTGTCTCTAGATGCATATGGTTTATGGTTATTAGCTGAGAAGTAGAAACCCTCTGGAAAGTAAAACTATAACGTAACGAACTCTACATGCTCTATAAAAATCTCTTATTTTCTAAGTTTGTTATTATTCTCGCACTATCACCCCTTAATTAAAAACCAATTAAAAATAATTAAGCTCGTTCCCCGCTAGCGCTGTGGAAGAAAAAAGACTCTGTGTAACCAGTTTACTGTATAGTGTATAGTGTTTTCTGTGATATTTTAGGCATTTTGTTGACAATCGGCATTTATTTGTCAAGTGTTGTTTCCTGTTATCATTCCTAAATAAAATGTAACATATAACGCATATAACAGGTAGTCCTACATCTAGTATTACTGTATCCACACCAGTATTAAAGACTATCTTCGAAGGTATTCATAAAGTGCGGTGAAGTCGTCTTCTAAAGTTCACTCACAACCCCAAGTTTCATCACCCACCTTCATAAGATGATCACGTATCACTAGTGAGAAGTGTCCTGTGAAAAGTCCTGTGATTATTCTTCAAGTCGTTTCTGTATAATTCAAAAAGCCATTCAGACTGCTCTTTTGATATGGTGATGAACCGTTTTGCCTGCCTGAAGCCCGGTGATTTTCTCCAGTATGGCAGCATTTGGTTCCTCTCCCAAGTATCAAGTTCATTTCTGACATGCCTTTTTGTTAGTCCACAATAGCCTCTTGACCATAGAACTGTGTGATTGCTACCTTTTTTGCAAGGCTACCTGCTTCCAGATTTCTTCAATGCATTGATTCCCTGGTACCCACATCAAAGTTACTTTGTTGTTCGTAGCTAGTTGCTTCAAGAATTTTTTGCAGTCCGATGTCAGTGTAGGCTCGGTTTTAAAAGATTTCAGAGTTTTTAGTCATGCCTGAGTATCTGAGAGGATGTGGATTTTCCTTTCTATTCTTCTACTTTTCTTTTTTATTTCTGAATCTTTGTATGCACTTCTGTTCGCAGAGATTTATAGCAAGCATTTCTGCTTGAAAGGTGGTGCAAGTTTTTTCTAGGGACTTAGCAAGTCTAAAATTAGATCCTCTTATTCCCAGTCCTGCTCTCTTCGTTTGTTTAGACCCGTCCGTATACTATACAGGTGAGTTGTGTTCTTAGGCATGTAACTGGTGTCCATTTATTTCGATTCGTGTTGCTTTTGCTTTAGCCTAGTTTTTGTAGATTGAACAAACACGGCGGTAATAGGCATATTAGCCGTAGACCTTGTTTTTATTTGTTTTAGCACCAATCTCATATGCGTTGTTGTCTATTGTGGTGCTTTAATTTCTATATAGAATGAGAATAATCGGCTTTTTTCACCAATCCTATCCAGCTCTCTTTGTTCAAAGAAAAATATTTTAATGATCTTGCAAGGTCTACAAAAACAATACATATATCTCTATTCTACTAAAGCATCTCGTATTGTCTCAAGTGCCAATACGGTTTGTCCAGTTCCTCGGTGGAGTCTAAATACGAACCGATCTATGTCTAGGCTTTCCTCAGTTTTGTCTCTTATTTCATTTTCACTGTTATTAACAGAACTTCGCCGCGTGGCTCTGTATCCTGGTTGGTTTCAGGACACGCGTTCGCTGATGTTGGAATGGCAATACTTTCACTCTTCATAAACTTACAAAGTGGCTCTACAACTTTAAATTTAGCGTTTAATTTGAACTTCTTGATTTTGTAACCGTATTTCTTTCTTTTGGTTTATCAACTAAAATATTATATTTAAGCCAATCATTTAACACGGTTAAATATAACGTAAATTAATTTGTGTGTTTTTTTAATTTTCAACTAAAAATAGTATTACGCAGTTACCAGTTAATTGTTGTATTAGACCCATCAGCTATTGCTTTAAGAACATGACAAGAGCCTGAAACATAACAACAAATAAAGTTTAGGTAATATAATCAAAAGCAAGACGGGCAAGCGCTTTGAGGCTTTTATATATTCACACAGTATATGCTCGACGACAAACTTAAACGAATACTTCATTGAAACCTTTTTGCTTGAGCGTAGTGTCTGAAGAGGATTTTCCTTTCTAATTTTATCGCCAGATGTCGTTACTAAAAATCACCAGCACGAAATTTACAACCTTTCCAGAAACCGGTTGTAAATTTTTTTACCACCACAGCATTTTACACCTTCTTCTTGACACCGAGTCACTCTAACTTCGGCCATCGTAAAAGAAAAATTCAATAAGATGGCACCACTTCTTGTTCGGAAGGATCGATACAATATAAAATTACTGCCGTCATATTGCGTAAAGTGTGTATTCAACTCACGCACTGTCATAGTCTCGAACTATGGGGTAAAACTAGGGAAAAGGGGGACCTCTAATGTCCAGGATCAACTTACAATCATATTAAACCCATTACTGAAAGAAGCGCGGCTATAAGTCTGGATTTGCACCGGTCTTTGCTTGTACTGAGGACCTTGTTTGCATTCAGTACAGGTCTCATAAAGGAGGGAGAGTATACAGCTTCGCCGATGCCTCCCTTAAACCTTATGCCAGCTTTCTTAGAACGTTCGCCTTCAACATCCACGGATTTACAATGAATATCATCGGCTTAAGGGTGAAATAGTGAGATATCTGTTGGGTTGGTAAAGCAAACGCACTGTGCATCGATACTATTGTTGGAGATAGCCAAAACAGCTCTGAGCGCGCTGTTTATTTTCCAGTTTATATAGTGTGGAGGCAAATAAGAAAAGGAACTGCTGTATATTCAATCGGTGGATAGGAAACTTGTACTTTAAAGTTGGTTTCAGACTAGAGATAAATTTAGATTTTGTTATGATAAAATGGTAACACATAAAAGCATTGAAAGTTGCTCGTTAATAAAACGCTGATGATATACGAGTACTGGTCCGTGTGCTCTGGATGGTGTATTAGAAATAATCAGGATAATAATATACATGCAGAAAACAAAAGTACCTAATAAAGGTAAGCAAAGAAAGCACAGCAAAAATAAATATATAACTAAACTTCATTAGTCATTGTTCCCCTTACTCGGTGAAATAATTCGATAATAAATATACACGAAGAGACTACTTCTCGGGCTTCGCAATTGTTTGTTTTCATTCTCTGTAAGCTAACCAGTTTCGCCGCTTTACGGATCATCAGATAGAAGACAATTTAATTTATTTATACGCATTCGTAACAACTATAATCCTTGTATTTGGTACTAAAACTTCTAGAAATTTGATCGACGTAGATTGCGTTACAATGTGTTTAAGTTAATTCAGACATTTCAGCTTTTGCCAAGAAAAATTATTTCTCTTTTGCGTTAAATAGCAAATCACACATCGTCATTAAAAGCTACCTCTGTATTTGTAGATATTTGCGACTTTCATCACATTTTCGCCAATTAAGTAGCACCTTTGATACACGCAGAGCAATGACCAAGCAACGGATGTTTTTTCTTGCCGCACATATATTTTTATTTAAAAAAATTAAAATGGTGGGGGGACGTTGAATTTATATTTTTAATAAGTTTTCTTTAGAAAAAAACACTAACGGGGTTCTGTATATATATATATATATATATATATATATATATATATATATATATATATATATATATATATATATATATAATTCCGAATAAATACATGAATACATACAAGTATATGCAAAAGTACAAAATAAAAGTCTGTGGCTGATGGACGAAGAGTTCAAGGCCATCTCAAAACTCAACTCAACTCAACATACAAGTATGTGGGTGTGGGTGTGGGTGTGTGTGAGAGAGTGTGTGTGTGTGTGGATTTGTGTGTGTGTGTGTGTATGAGTAAATATAGGGATATGTGTAAACAGTCATCACACCCACGTATCGTTTGGCACTACAACTTCGGAAACTGGAACGAAATGTGGGATTACTTTTCCTCATTTCCTTTGGCGTCTCTCTGCTTATCTCATCCTGACCCCTCTGATATCTCACAAAACGTCAGCGAAATCATCCAAGCTGGCATGGGATTATTTATTCCACGTACACAGAAAACCTCTTCAGCCACTCAAAAGCCCTAGTTCTCTAAATCATGTGACAAGGCCAGTCTTGAAAAGGTTAAAGCTCACAAAACGCTTCTACACAATCCCAGTAAAAAAAAGTTAAGCATTTAACGACGCAAGAAACCGCTATGTCCGCATTCTTTCTGAGGCAAAACACTCGTTTAATAACCACATCAAAAACAAAATCCCCTCAAGCTCCAACGGCAGCAAACCCTTCTGGACTCTTGCTAAATCTACTGGGAATAATTTCTGCAAGAGCACGTTCCCACCTCTTGTTTCAGGGGATAAAATTGTTTCTACCGCCCTGGGCAAGGCTGAACTTTTTGCCTCGTTGTTCGCCAACCCACCTCCAAATGTTCAGTCGCCAATGTCGCGCATAAAATGACGGATACCATTTTCAAAACTAAAAAGGTACGAAAGATACTCTCTTCTCTTAATACCTGGAAAGTTTCTGGCCTTGACAAGATCCCAGTAATTGTTCTCAAAAAATGTCCACCAGAACTTGCTCCTGTCCTGACTCGTCTGTTTCAAACATCTTACAATAGAGGCATATTCCCTACTAACTGGAAAACTGCTCGAGTACAACAGCCAACCAGCCTTGCCGGCACATGTTTTTCCTTCTCCTCCGAACCTCAAAACCTTCAAGTCCAGAATTAACAAGTTGCCTCTTTCCTCCTTGTCGACACCCACGGTACGATAGTATTTAGGCTGTGAGCCCTCGTGGTGTGTTGTTGAAATAAATACAAAATAAAAAAACTTACTTAGTGTGCTTATGAGTGGTTACCTCAGTGACTTGGGCTCGTCAGGGATATTATCTTGCATATTCTCTCAAGGATTCGATATGATATATAAGCCAGTAAAAATCAAATAATGCAACGCGAGATACGGAACTCGAATAAACAAGGTGTCACGCACAAGCCATCTGACTTATGTGTCATACTATTCTGGTCATGTAGTGTGTTTATTTCATTGTATGGTATATGGATTGTGTACTATTAATTTTGTTATTATTGCTATAATACTATTGTTATTATTGTGTTATTGCATGATTGTATTTACTAAAGAATAATAAAGAAAGAATATATATATATATATATATATATATATATATATATATATATATATATATATATATATATATATATATATATATCGTATCGATAACTCAAAAAATAATTACCTTCTTTTGCAAGTGGCTTGGATAAGTTTTTCCTAGAAAATTTTGGGTATTCTTTCGGAAAATTGTAGTATCTCCGAAAATAACAAAGCTATGGCAACCAAATTTGTTACTCTAAAGTGAAAGGAAAATCTAGACATTTAAAAAAAATTGGGTGCCACTGATGACCAGAGAAATGCACAAAACCTAAATATTTTGTGTAGATAACAAGATCTATTGTATATTACAGACAAAGACTAAGTGCTCTTGGCGAAAAAAGGCAAAGAAATAATAATTTGTGGTTTAATAGTCTATACTTTTTCGCGAACTATCGTAAAAAAAAATCGTTATTAAGAAGACCGCGGCTTTAAATTTTTTTAACATTTCTTGGAAGGAGTTCGAACTAGGTCCCCCTTTCTCTGATCCTTACTTAGTGTTTATGCTTTAATAGTCTATAATTTTTAGGATATGATGGTAGAAAAAAGCTCAATGTATCCGTTAATATACAAGATACGGTAAAAAATTGTATATGTTAATTATGGGTTGTCTGGAGCTGCATCTTATAAACTTAATCTTACAATCACAGCGTGGTCCATAAGTCGTTGGTGATCCAAAATTTTCTTTTTTTTTTAATCGTACACCTTTTTTCATCGAAATATAATATATATTTGTGAGAAAAGCAATTCGAGACGCAGTAAGTGCGTTTTGGTAGCAAATTTTCAGTAATTTCTTTAAATTCAATTTGCTGTTAACTTTACGTTCGTTGGCTAGGAAACCAGTTTTTTCGGGAACACGCTAAGTTTATTTTAGGAACCTTTTTGTACGTTTTCAAACAATAAACCCATTTTGATGAAATATGGTACATCATTTCTACTATAATATAGGTTATACTGGTAAACAAATTGTATACCATATTTCATTAAAAAAAATTTTTTTGCCATTAGAAACATTTGTATAAAAATTCACTTCATAATGCACCTGCTACGTCCACACTTTTTCAATTATTAATTACTCCGGTTCGACTCGATGGAATATGATGAGTTTGTACCCGATAAAAAGAACTTTTCTTGGTCTACCATCTGCGCTCGTTTTAGGTTTCCTCTGTATCTTACGTACACCGGGAAAGAGCGTTGTTTGATTAGTTAGGTTATGTTGCTGGTTTTTTGAAAAAAGTTACACCGAGCAGCATATAAATAATAACACAGGAAAATAGGCTACAAAATACTGAAACTGCTAATGAAAACCGCAGTTCGATATCATTGGTCTCGGGGTAGTTCCAACTTTGATAGCTAATATATAGCGTTAGGCCATTGATATCCAACTGCAGTTTTCACCGGTAGCTCTAGTCTTTTTAGACCACTCTACTTCATTATTATTGTTAAACCATTCTATGTAATTTTCCTTAGAAAACAGAAACATAACCTTACTAATCAAACAACGCCCTCTCTTGGTGTATGTAAGATACAGAGGAGACCTGAAATGAGTGTAAATGGTAGACCAAAAAAACTTCCTTTCAACGTGTCCAAACTCATCAAGTTTGGTCGAATAAACTGTAGTAATTAGCAATCAAAGAAATATACATTCAATGTCCCCCCTCCACTTTATTTTTCAAAATATCAAAAAATATCCGCGGCGAGAGATAACATACATTACTCGGCCATTACTCTGCGTGTGTCAAAAATACCACTTAATTGGACAACAGACTACCCATATAAAGGCCTCATTTTGCATAAATATTTTGTCATTAAACTTAAAATAGTTGTCTGTTATACATTCGTTAAAAATATTTATTATTTATTGTGTTTTATGACATTTGCGTTCTTTTCAAGTAAAATGTTTTTAAATGCAGGTGAGGAGGTAATTTAGAGTACACGCTACAAACATTAAGCGAAACCAACTTTCTGTTTGGCGGAATAATTATGAATTTTTGTTGTTGTTAGTACATCAGAATTTTTAGCTGAATGTTTTGTAATGTATTGTAATCTGTAATAAGACCTAACCTGCCGGATATCTTATGATTAGGTGTATTAACATAACTAACTACTGGTCGAACTGGGATGTTTGGTTTATGCATTTTTAAAACAGCCATACGTATCTAGTACTTGTGGACTTCTATATATATAATTTTTTTTTCTTGTTAATTAAACAAATATGTGTTTTCAAGCTTATTTCTTAGTGAATTTACGTTGAAAAAAATTCCCTAATGGGGGGATCCCGACTTTTGAATTTTGAAAAAAACGTCTTCAAATGAGCGCGAACTAGAACCCCTCAAAAAATAATGGGCCGATTTTGATAACATTTGGCAGATTCCTTCCTTTTACGAGTGTCTTGGATAAGTTCGTTAGTCAGAAAAATCAAGCCAGGTTTTCAGGAAAAATGTTGGGTTTTCTTTTTTTTAGTTTTGTCTGAAACGAATTTGTTGAGTCTTTCCTAATTTCTGTCAAATTTTTTGCTCTAACGTTGTCTTCTGGTATAGATACGTAGATGGTATTTTATCATGTTTTCAAGGTAACCCTGTAGAATTAAATGGGTGTATAGCTGTTCGATTTTTTAAATACATTGTAGGCAAATACCAAGTTTACTTACATAGGATCCTATTTCGCATTCTTTGGAAAACATTCGCGATCTCATCATTAGCGAATTTTTACTAGGAAAATTCGCTAAAAGGTTAATTAATAACAAAACATATCAATTAGAGAAGTTTTTTATGCAAGCAAAACAACTCCCTCGCAAAAGCGTTTAATTATTTATAAATCTCCATTTCATGTCCGGACGACCGGATATGGAAGCAACGACGCTTACTTCAATATTCGTATTTACATTAGAAAACGGTTTTTCGTCATTCATTTAACTCAATCTACCGGGGTATTTTCATATAAATTAGCATTGTGATGTGGCATTTAAGCGAAAGTAAATGTAGGTTTCACGTACACCTAATTTTAGCACTGACTTTGTCTGCTGCTGGTGAAGAGACCAATATACAGGAAGAATTAGGCGAACCTAGCTTCTAAACTGTAAAAATCATTGGATTTTTTTTCATCTTCGAAAAGGGGTTATAAAAAAAAGGTATTTGGCGGGCTGTATTACAAAGGGATACATTTTTTTAATCAAGATACGTTGATTTCAATCGTCACTTTTTTGCCTTCCTTTGGATTGAGTGCTAAGCCGTCCGTAGATTTTTGCGGTAGGTGCATGTATTTCTTTAATAGAGTATTAATACGAGATTCCGATTTTAGGGAATTTGTCAAAACCAGGTACAAGGGAAGTTTAAAATAAAATCTACTTAACAAAGAAAGAACAGATATGGAGAGAAATCAAAATTTTTTCCTCGACATAACCTCTAACGTTACACACACACACACACATGTATGTATATATATATATATATATATATATATATATATATATATATATATATATATATATATATATATATATATATATATATATATATATGTACATACATACATACAGTGTGACACACTTAAGATGAAGACACGCCTGTATTTTCTTTATTTTTAGAGATAGCGATTTCATTTTTTCTACAGACGTAAAACGTCATTAGGCTGTTTGAATAGCCTACCCACTTAAAATGTCAGACGTCAACCCAGCCTACTATGATTTTAGGAATAGGGCCGGTTCTCTAAATTTCGCGAAGCGTTAGAGATATCAAAAAAAAGTTATTCAGAATTCAATTTTAACTGCAGATACCGAGTTTCAAGTCAAATTTCGAATTTTTACTTTTTTTGTAAATGTTTAGATAGTCCAAATTCTCCATCAGATTTTAACAGGTAGATTGCCATGGAAACAAATTAGCACCTTGTAAAATATTGCGATAAATGTCACATTGACATTAACTGTGAGTCGGCCAAATGCCTGTTGAACGTCTCAGTGTAAGAGAAAAAATTGAATCAATAAGATTGTTTGGTGATGGTGTTCGAAATAGCAGAGAAGTTACTGATGAATTCAATCGGAGACATCCACAGAGAAATCCAATTATGCGCGGAACTGCAGCAGCTCTGAATGCACGATTTTCTCAAACGGGAAGTGTGGTGAACAATATCTCGGCTGTTAGAAATCAAAGAAGTAGTGATGATAGCATAATCTTGGCTTCAACTCAAGCCAACCCCTAGATGAGTTTAGGTCAAAGGTGATGAGCTGAAACGATTCGATTATTTTCTTTGGGCCCAAGGTAGCTTTCTGAATGATAGAAAAATTTTAAGTAAAATTATATTTACGGACGAGGCAACATTCACTACCAATGGAATAGTATCTGCCCAAAATTCCAGATATTGGTCTGCTGAAAACCCTCACTGGGTTATCAGTTGTAAAGCCCAGTATTCAGAAACAGTTAATACGTGGTGTGGAATTTTAGGGGATAGAATAATTGGTTCTTTTTTTTTTGACAACACCTTGAACGCAGATCGATTGCTGCATTTTATTAATAATTAATTATGGGTCTGTATCGAAGGTTTGCCTATCAACGTGCGAAAAGATATGTATTTTCAATTAGACGGTGCATCCATTCACAGCTCTCAGTTAGTCAGAAATTGGCTAAATCTACATTTTCCATCAAGATGGATTGGCAGGAATAGTCCTTATGAACAGTGGCCTTCTCGGTCTCCTGACATTACGCCACAAAACTTCTATTTTTGGGGTTCTGTTAAGAATAAGGTGTACAAAGAAAGGCCCCAAAATCGCGAGGAATTTCGCGAGAAAATAAGGCAGGCTTGCCGTGAAATAAATATAGCAGAACCAAGAAAAGTTGCCAGCAATAATCGTAAACGGATCGAATAATGCATCAGGCTTAAAGGTGGACTAGTTGAAGCAGACTACATTTAATAATTTTATATTCAATTTAATTGAACTTTTGTTAGAGTTTATGTGTACGTTGAGATGAATAAATCACGTACCGTTGTTTTCTTTTGATATTGACGATGTTTGTTGTTTCCATGACAATTTACCTGGTAAAATCTTATGGAAAATTTGGACTCTGTCTAAAAATTTACAAAAAAGCAAAAATTTGAATTTTGAGTTGAAACTCGGTATCTGCAGTTAAAACTGAATTCTGAATAACTTTTTAGAGTCTTTTTTTGATCTCTAACGCATCGCGAAATATAGAGAACCGGCCCTATTCCTGAAATCATAGTATGCTGGGTTGACATCTGACGTTTGAAGTGGGTAGGCTATTCAAACAGCCTAATGACGTTTCACGTCTGTAAAAAAAAATGAAATCGCTATCTTTAAACATAAAGAAAATACAGGCGTGTCTTCATCTTAAGTGTGTCACACTGTTTGGATATATATATATATATATATATATATATATATATATATATATATATATATATATATATATATATATATATACTTTTTTTTCAATTATCAGGTAACCCATGCTGCAACCAGCGGCGTGGAAACAAAATGATGATTGGATATTTCAAGTAATATTTTTTTTTTGTTGAGTGAGAGTTTTTTTCATAAAATAAATCTAAAACATACAACCAGGGGTTGTGTTTGGGGCAGCACCCGAGCAGGAAGAACTGTTAACGTATTTGTATGTCATAACATGCTGTGACAGAAACAAACTTTTAACCCAAAACAGAAGCCCAAGCTTGTTTGGTACTGCCTTTACAATGTAAAGTGAGGTTATCAGTAGTTTGATATTGTCAAGAAGTGTAATAGTCATTTGTGCTTTTATTACATTTAACATCAGAAGTGGTAGATTATGGTTAAAGATAGGTATATCAGCAGTTTGAGGTTATCAGGACGTGTAATGTGTAAGTAATAGTCGTTTGTAATTTTGTTATGTTTGGCGTCAGATGTGGAGGATTGTGTTTAAACATGGGAATCCTATGGTGGCCTAACAGCTATCAACCTAAAATGTGAAGCAGACCATGATGAGAAATGAATAGACAATGATTGAGAAAATTATGGGATGCAAGTGCAAAGCTGGCTAGAATGAAATAGACAATTAAATAAAAAAAACAACTGATATATTCAGGAAGTCGTGTTTTACGTTGTAGGTTTTTTAAACGGCATGATTACGAACTAATAACACTCGAGTAATTGCAACAACACAAAATAGAATAACTTAAAATTCATTCATTCACAACAAATTTAAGAATTACAACACACAAAAAAAAAACAGAAAAATTACAAACACTCATTCAGCAACTGGTAATGAATCATCATCAGTTTGTCAACTACCACTTACTACATTTTTTGATATATATATATATATATATATATATATATATATATATATATATATATATATATATATATATATATATATATATAAGAAATGAAACTCACCATTTATGACTGGGAAACATTAAGATGAATCCACCCAGTTTAAGATTATTATATTGAAAATACAAATGAGTAAAGCACCAAAGAGGCCACTATTTTGACATCCGTGCTTTGTGACCCTACTTTAAATTGACATCAGTTTTGAAGTAAGAGTTGGGTAATGGTCTACCTAGCAGATATTCTTCATGGTCAGTTACGTCATAAAATATTAAATAAAACCTTACAGGGGCTTCTAAGGATAAAATAATTAACAACGCATTTTTTGAAATCCTAAATGGTCTCCGGACTGCACTTCCGTGAGAGTCTTTCACGCATTTCATTAATTGTTGTTGCCCTTGCTTGGTAAAAAAAGGTAAAGGTAAGATTCTTACTGGCAATTAGGCCATTGCTGACCCTTTTTGCTCATCTAAACTAACCTACCCTCCACCTTAAGCTCGATCTCAACGACGACAGTGATTTTGAAAAATCATCCGCCCCCGGTGAGGATCGAACCGTCGACCCCCGAGTCCGTATTGGAAAGTCTGAATCGGCTTTCCCGCACGGCCACGGAGGCGCTTGCCCTTGCTTGGTAAAATCGTTTCGTACTTAATACAGATGTACAGACTATTTATTTGATTTAGCCGTTCGATGATTCTGTCAAATGGCGAAACCGCTTAGGGACAAGAAACCACACACTTGTGAAATCAGAGAAGTAGTCCCTACATCAGTATTTAGTTACGCATTTCTTGATTTCTGTGCACCAACATCCATATTATAATTACTATTATTTATAGTTCTCAGGTCAAAAAGGTATGCTTAATGACAGGATCCAATCTCTGTGTTTACGTATATTTAGTCCACAGTATCCCGGAATTCACACCAATTATAACCCAGGAAAGCCAGAGTATAATAATAACGTATAAGACCTTTGAGGAAGTAAGATAAGTGCATGAAATAAGACTGTTGCTAGTAATTGACTGAATTTTTAACATGTGTTGAATTATTATATTTTGACTGGTGTGTAAGCTAGACAAAGATTTTAACGTTGCCATGCAGGTATCTCATTTATGCTTCAGCAGATTAATGTATAGTCAGAGAGACAAAAGTAAGTTCCTTTGTGTCTGTCCTTGTGTTAACCTCTGTTGACCGCAGCCTCCCCAGTATGTTAAAAAGTCACCATGACAGGCCCCATTGGTGTGAAAAGTGTCCCAGTGTTTCTCCTGCAACAACTCGTAGCGTAGATGTGTGTATGCATATGTATGTGTGTGTGTGTGTATGTGCACATGAAGAGATAATGTGCATTTTGTGTCCTGCACATAGTGTCAAGTATTGGACGTATAAAGCCTATTGACGAGAGTGCGTATACATGAGTGTATATGCGCTCGCGTGTGTGAGTGGAGTATGTAAGTTTTAATTTTAAGATATATTTTTAGTAAACAGCAAGCGTATAGGGAGATAAAAGAAGTTAAAAGGAAAAGTTAAAGAGCTTGTTAGATTAACATTTTTAAGGCAGGTTTTTCCATAATGAAAAGCATGGTCAGATGCATCCTTGTTCATTTTGAAGACTGACAGTGACTGAATGAGCCAGTTCTTAAAGTCAAAACACTAATTTAATAAAAATGCTTCAAAACAATCTGTGTGCGGGTACTTCGCGCTAAAATAATACGAATTTGTCGTATAACATTGTTCTCTTAGACGCTTGGTGATGGAAATACAGAGGGTTGAAGTTCTACAACAAAAAATATAAATCCACCTATCGTGAAAAACACATAATATCGGAGAATGTCTGCATAACTAATGATATTTTTTTTTATTCGAGCTGAAGAAAAGCACTATTGTATATAAATTTCCAATTTCCAATTTAAAGTCGAGGTTGGAATCAAAGACGCATTATTTATTCTTCTGAAATTATTAAATTACATTAAATGAAAATTAAAACGTCAAAATGAAAATAATACGGTAACAAAAGTCTCAGTAGTAATAAAACATTTAAATCTTAATTACAAGATATGCTCAAATGGTTGGCCGTTAACTTCTACACATAAGTTGACGTGACAAATAAGAGACTGCCTTGCCCCAAACAGAACTAATACATCATGGCGAACAAGATTCGAGGCATGCAAAATGCGTTGCCATAGCTCCTGTCGTCTTTCTATAGTTGTAGCATAAACCTTACCTTTCATAAGTCCCAAGAAGTAAAAGTCGAGGATATTAAAATCAGGTGATTCTCGTGGCCATTTTAGTTGTACCACGTCCAATCCGGCGTGTTGTGAACTGATAATTTAAAAATTGGCGCACCTCCAACCTGTGAAAGCGTATTTTGATTAAATTCAACTAACGAAGCCATTCAGACGCTGAGGTATGTATCCGTCTAAAATAATACGGATGGAACTACTGTTCTTTCAATACTCTATGAACCGTCGATTCTTGAACATCCAACTCTGCAGCTATTCGAATTTTTTATGCGTACAGTACTCAAAATATTTGTTTCAAAATTTGGTGTTCGGACGGAGCGTGGACGAGGATCTTCAATGGTATGATCTAAAAAAAGTTTCCTTTTCTCTAAATCTTCTATCAACAGCCGCAAAAGTACTTGAAGGAGGAATCCGTCTATTGAAAAACTTTTCAGCGCACCTCTTTGCCGACGCTAAAGAATTAGAACTGAATTCTCCGTATATCAAATGGATATCGGCTAAGTCATTCAATGTGTATCGATTGTATGACATTTGGAAAAAAATTGCTAACAGATTACAAAACAATTATTAATTTAACTCTCTGATTTTGTGACCAGAATGACAGCAGAATCCTGCTTTATTGTTATGTTAGTGGCATCTGTCTTCCATGATCGAAAGTTGTGTACCGGGGCCACCTCGTTTTTTTTTTCGGCGTTTTAGTTTTCAATTATTGTAATTTATCTTAAACTTGCTGTTGTCAATAAATCCAGACTAATAATGTGTTTTTGATTACAAGCCCGACATTAAATTAAAATTGGAAATAATGTACAAGTGATAAATGTTTTTCTTCAGCTCGAACAAACAATTATTATTAGTTATGCAGTCATTCTATGATATTATGTGTTTTTTTTGGACTCACGATAACCCATAATTTCAGTCATAATTATTTTGGAAACTGCGAACTCTACAAAAATTGAACAGTTATATTATTTTCCAGTGAGTAGGCTATAGATTTTTAAATTGGATGGGATTTTAAAAAAAATCTGTGGTGTAACTTTTTTTTCAAACAAAATATTTGGTTTTTATTTACTTTTTTTTGTATAACTTTAACACCCTGTATATCAGTCAACAAGCGTCTAGGAGAAAAATGTTACATTATCTTAGCGCGAGCTAACCGCGCACGGATTGTTTTGAAGTGTAAATGGGACATTCTGTATACATATTATAGGAAATTAAATGACTAAAGAACACTACCCTCGTATCAAAGAGATTGAAAGCGCAAAGCGAACGAATAAATAAGCGTAATAAGGGAAAGCAACATAACCATGATAAAAGATTCAAATCATCTCCTTCGTAGATCATAAGAAAATTATATAGTACGCATAATTTCGTTAAGCCTTCATCTAAAACATATATTTTATGGCATTATATAGAATTATTGGATAATAACGTTAATTTATGTAGGTGTAAATGTTATGCCATTTACGTCGCAACGAATTTATTTTGACATAGCTATTATTTCCCGCAACATAATTCATGAGGGGTAATTGCTGAACAACGTTACATTTATCAAAAACGTAGACAGTTTGTTAGGAATTTTATGAGAGTGGATGAGTGATCGAAAACGCAATATAATTTTGTTAAGTTGCTATTATGACATTCTGGGTGGGTGCAGGTTTTATGAAATTTTAAATCAATTCCAGACGTAACGTGACACTTATGATGGCAGAATATTATTCGTACAAGGATAAGTTATAAAAGGCTGGACGAAGCACGTGCGTTATGGTAGTTAATTTTTATAAAAATGTTTTTGTTAGCAAATATGTCTTTTTTTAAAGAAAACATGCATCAAATTTGTTATTACCAGTGTAGTAGAAACAATGTACCATATTTCATCAAATAACTTTATTGTTTGAAAAAGTACAAAAATGTTCTGAAAATAAACGTAAAATGTTCCTGGAAAAACTGGTTCCATTTTCCTTGTCCACGAAAGTCACGATATTTACCCACCTGTCAAGATTATTCACAGAAAGCTTTCCGACGTAACTTCTAAAAAAAAATTCGCATGAAAATTTTCAATTTTTTTATTTACGAAAATCCAAAAATATTTTTTACAATAATTTATTCAACATTTTTTACTAAATTTATCACCAAATTTCACAAAGATCTTACGAGAAAATGATTTTCACGGCAACACAAACAGATATCTGCGAAAACTGTCAAATATTCTCTACACAAAAATTTGCTAAAAGAATACATAAAATTAAAATTATATGCCTAACCTGTCATTAAAATTGAAAATAAAATAGTTTTTTTGAACGAAAAGCCCTTAAAACGTTATTTGCGACGAATTTCGTTAAAAAAATGTTCCATCTAAACTTAGTTGAATAATTTTTTACACCAAAATTCGTAACTAATGTTTCTTCAAAGAAGGTTAATTAAATTTATTTATAAGAAAATTATCTATCACAAGAATATTTTGTACAAGAATATTCGCTAATAAAAATAAATGAAATAATTTTAAAAATATTAAAAATCTCATCTGAATACAAAAGTATATACTTTTTCTACAGAGACAATTCTTTTGCCTGGTGATGCTGTAAAAAATTAAACCGGTCGCAGAGATGAAAACAATCATTTCTGAAGTCACAGAAAAAAACATCTACTGCTGTGTTAACTATGGAACGGTTTGACCAACTAAAGGTAACAGCAACTGCTATTAAAATTGAACTTAAAGCCTTAAAAGTCCTAATCCCATCATTAGTGATTCTTTTAACAAAAAGTCGCTATAAAATTATTGAGATTACATAATCTAATCAGATAAGGTTAACATTGAATCGGACAAAAAAAGTAAAAAAATAATAAAGAAACAGTCACCACTGAGATTTGAACCCACATCCCCCAGCGCTGCTTGATGACGAGTTAGCTATCTAAACCGCCTGGCCATTATATCACCGAAACCAAACGTAATAAAATGTAGTTATCCGATAATGGTCTTCGGTTATTTATTTGTAATATGTAAGGTCTATTTTAGATGCATAATTTGTAAATATTGTAATCAAATGAGAACATTTGAAATATAAATGTTCTAATATACATTTCTTGCAATATTTCCCATTCAAATTTACCATTAGTTAGAGAAGCTTTATTTAAACATTATTCATTTTTGACGTTTTAAATCTCCACTTTTACATTTACAGGAGAAAACTTATAAAATTTCAAAGTAACTATTTTCGTGCTTCTTGATCTTCTGCGAAAATAAAAAATAAACATATGTGGTATTTAAGAGATTTTGTTTTAGTATTGCCTCTTCTCTGATTTTTAGTGGCACTGGTATTTTTCTTCATTAAATGCCCATAACGTTTTATTCTTTCAACACACAGATTTAAATTATAGTAGTTTTGGAGATAATAACATTTTTCGAAAGAAACCTCAAAATTTTCCCAGAAAACCTAGTCCGATTTTCCTGCCTAACGAACTTACCCAAGCCACTCATAAATGGAAGGTATCTACCAAATTCGACTAAAATCGGCCCATTATTTTTTGAGTTAAACGGTGTGACACACACATACACAGGTATATATATATATATATATATATATATATATATATATATATATATATATATATATATATATATATATATATATATATATATATATATATATATATATATATATATATATATATATATATATATATATAAACTAACCCCGGATATGGGTTCTAAGGATTCTAGTTCGCACTCATTTGAAAAAAATTCATAATTCGACAGTCGGGATTTCCCCATTAGTGAATTTTTATTTAAGAAAATTCACTAAAATGGTACAAAATTGTTTATCTTGTAGTTTTTAGATATTTCTTTTGGTAAATATTGGCCTTTAAACTGATCACTAAAGGTGATCACTTATAAAGTTTTGTGCTTTCAAATTTTACTTGTCAATTTTTGAAACAGCATGTTATTCGAGAGTTTCAGTCAATTATTAAGTATTTATTTTTAAACGAGTTATCGGGCTGATTACGGTAGAACCTTAAGGTGTTCAATATCTTTCGAATACTACTATCAAGAGAGGTTGTAGAATTTAAAAGAGGACGACCAAATGTCAAAGATGGTATGGTAAGAAAGGTGATCAATGTCTTTCGTATGCTACTATTAAAAACTAGATTGTGGAATTTAAAAGAGATCGGCGCCTCAAAAAAGCCGTGTTTAAATGGCTGCTGGCAAGGTTTTGACTTCAGTTTACTCTTACAAAGACGGGGATGATGCTGCTACATTTTCTGACATAAGGCATAATTGTGACGGAAGAATAGTAAGTTAACTAAATTACGTAACTAAATAAAGTAAATTGTTGAAAAACGTCAGGAAAAACTGGGCGACGGTGTGCTATTTTTATAACACAAATGCCCCAGCTCAGAAGTGGTTGATTGCACTGCAAATAACTGGTAAAATTGGTTTTCAATTGCTTGGTTACCCTTCATATTCTCCGGACTTAGCACCGTCAGATTATTATTTATTTCCAAAGCTCAAAAACATTTAAAATGTAAACGATTGTTGATAAACAAGAAGTGATATGTCGCTGAGGAGTGGTTTGAAGACATAGATAAATATTTTCTAAATGGTTTAGAATTGATTTATGAACGTTCTACTAAATGTGTAAGTCTGCGGGAGATATTGTTAAATAAATAAATTTGCATTTAAAAAAATTATTGCGTCTTCTATGGTGGATTAAGTACTTTTCAATGCCTCCTTGTATATAGCCCCACTTCAAATTCTTCGTTTCCTTTCATTGACAACTTTGAATTACATTTTTATAAATTGTTTTTCTTGAAAATTTGCAATCGTAACGCGAAATATATTATAATGTAAGAGCTTTTTTAACTTTGGGATATTTGCGCGACTATAGCCAATCACCGACGCTGAGGAATAGTTTCACCTCGCTATACTGGAAATGCCTTTATGTAAGGAGGGTATGGATCTTTAACTTGCCCAACTTTGCATGGTACCCGGGACCAACTTTCAATACCATTATTAATATAAAAAAATGAAATTATCCCCTACTGGGATCTAACCCAGAACCCTTTAGTTCAAAGGCACACGTTCTTACTACAGAACTACCGCGGCTACCAAATTAGAAGCTAATACATATTCTACGACGATGTCTATGGTAAACCTACGATCGATACATGTACCTACTATTAATGCTTTGGTTTCACCTTGTGAGTACTATTGCTTAAATTTTACACTGAAATTCAACTAATGTCATACATACATTTGTCGATAAAATAAGCGACAATTTGGTAGTCAAACTCCGTAGACGGGAAAGCGTTATTATTCCATATCCCTTGAGTATCATTGAAATCATTTCAGAATTACTCCCGATTGTCCACTCAACTTCACAATTGCTGTAAAGGTTTGAGAGCATTCAATGCACTTCAGCATCCAACTTCAAGGATTTAGTTTCTCGAAATCGATTTAAAATTCACAGTCCTCAATGATCCCACCTTATCTGAAAGTTTTGTGAAAAAGAAGATAATAAAACTAGGTTAAACGTATTTGCAAGAATTAGCTTTATAATTTCTTAGGGACGGTTTATAATAGCCAGAATCGAATTATGGATTTAGTTCACTTTAGCTTACAAATAATGCTGAGTTTTCAAAAACAATGTATAGTCAGTTGTGTATAGAATCTCCTCCAAGTTTCCAGCTCAGCATATTTACAATATTTAATAAATTTTTATCAGGAAACATGCCTAATACACAGCTATCGATGGTAAGACTTAAAACAAAATTTTCACATGAGCGTGACCTAGCGCCTCTTGACTCCATATGTAACTATATATATATATATATATATATATATATATATATATATATATATATATATATATATATATATATATATATATATATATATATATATATATATATATATATATATATATATATATATATATATATATATATATATATATATATATATATATATATATATATATATATATATAGAGAGAGAGAGAGAGAAAGAGAGAGAGAGACATTTAAATGTCCATATGCCATTTACTTCAAAACTAAATAGAATATTTGAAATCTGTCAACCCTGTTTAATTAATGCCGTGAAAGGCTTGAACTTTGCAAAAAATATATTTTTACTACCACATATGTAGATGGCGCTGTTGTGCAAAGAAACTTTTCGATCCCCAGATCATTGAAATAGGTCGTGTTTGATTAAGCATAAAATTTCTATGAAATTTCTTTCTATTCACAAGTTTCATAAAATCAACCGTTTTTTTTAGATATTTGAGGTTAAGTGTAGCTTGCATATCTTCATAACTTTTTCAATACAAATATTGGACATTAGTTTCTTTGGAACATTTTAGATATTAAAATGGGTACTAATAAAGAATTTTAATATCTAAAATGGACACTATTAAAGCATTGTAATATCTAAAATGGTCCAACAGAACTAATGTCCAGTATTTGTATTGAAAAAGTTATGAAGGTTTTTATCTTGTATGCAATGCTACACTTAACCTCAACTATCTGAAAAACGGTTGATTTGATGAAACTTGAGAATAGAAACAAGTTTAATCGAAATTAAATTCTGAATCAAACGCAACCTATTTTAATGATCTGGGGATCGAAAAGTTTCTTTGCACAGCAGCGACATCTACATGTGTGGTAGTGGAATTTTTTTTCGCATCCTTGATTAACAGCGTAGACAGATTTCAAATATCGTATCCCATATATATATATATATATATATATATATATATATATATATATATATATATATATATATGTATATATATGTGTATATATATATATATATATATATATATATATATATATATATATATATATATATATATATATATATATATATGTTACACTGATATAGCGGACTGTATTTTTAATCTAATCTGGACTGGTTAAATCGTAATAATAATCTTTATCTTAAAAAACTTTCTATTTACAACATAATATATACAAGTAAGCACAATATGAGTGCTCTGCAGCTCGGTTTAGAGTGAAGTGAGGTAGGAACGGGTCCACAAAAATAACCAGACCCTAAGAGGGCATGCTAAAGCTGTATGCACACTAGAAACTACCTAAAGCTGTATGCACACTAGAAAATACACTTACTTTTTCTCCATGCCGCCCGCCTTGACAGACTACAAGTCTTCAACATAATAATTGCCTTCACTAACAATTTAAAATGTATAAAAAAACCTTATAAGTTAACCTAATCTACAAGTCAAAATAAAAACAATGAGCACACTTAAACTTATTAAAGTTCGCAAAATATTAAAATGAATAACAAACAAAAAGAAAAAGGAAAACCACAAAAAAAAACTGTTATTTGTCTGATTTACTGTAGTCAATTGGCAACGGACACAGTTTCACCACAGGACGTTTATAAACACCTGTATTTGTTTTTACACTGACCACGCGAACTTTGCCATCAGGTCCTGGATGTAGCTGCAAAACTCTGCCTAAAATCCACTTGGCTGGAGGTAGATTGTCAGCCTTAATAATCACCAGGCTCCCAATTAGAACATTGTCTGAATCGCGTGTCCATTTTCGTCTCTGCTGAAGAGAGTTTAAATAATCTCTGGACCAACGCCTCCAGAAACTCTGATGCAACTGCTGGATAAGCTGATATCTCTGCAGTTTGTTAGTAGGTAACTGCAGTAAATCTGGATCTGGTGGGGTTGTCATTTGTTTGCCAATCAGGAAATGGGAAGGTGTGAGGGAATTTAAATCATTTGGGTTATCAGAGAGAGGATAGAGTGGTCTGGAATTTAAAACTGCCTCAATCTGAGTCAACACGGTTGAAAACTCTTCAAAAGTTAAAATTGTTTCCCCTATAACCTTAAACAAATGACGCTTAAAACTTTTAATATTTGTCTCCCAAATCCCTCCAAAGTGAGGTGCATTTGGTGGAATAACTTTCCACTGTATCTGACTTTTTTCCGTAAAGTCTAGAATGTCTTCTTTATAGTTTTTGAGGAACATACTCAACGCGGTTAAACTTCTTTTGGCTCCGACAAAATTGGAACCATTATCTGAATACAGCTCAAGAGGAAAACCTCTTCGAGCCGAGAATCTTCTTAAACATGCAATAAAGGCTTCGGATGTTAAATCAGAGACGAGCTCAAGGTGTACAGCCTTAACACTCAAACAAATAAATAAACATACATAACCTTTAGTAATCTTGCAACCCCTTGACTTTCGGTCTTTAATTGGAAAGGGGCCCGCATAATCGAGGCCGGTTTTTGAAAAGGGTGATAAATTAGTAACCCTGAAAGATGGCAAGTCTCCCATAGTCACACTTAAAGGTCTTGGAGAAACCTTAAAACACTGTACACATTTTCTGACGATATTTTTCGCAAGAGACATACCCTTTAATGGCCAATACACTTGTCTGATACTATTTAATAATAATTGAGGACCTGCATGTAATAATTTGCGATGTTCTCATTGAAAAATAAGATTTGTCAAATTATGTTTCGAATCTAAAATAATCGGATGTTTAGCATTATAATCTAGATCAGAAAATCTAAGTCTGCCCCCTACTCTTATTATGTTGTCTTTATCAATAAAAGGTGATAACCCATTTAATCTATTTTTTAACCCAATAAATTCATTTTTTAGTAAACATTGAAATTCCTTTTGAAAACATTGCTTTTGAGATAACCTAATTAAACATTTCTGAGAATCATTAATTTCAGTTATTGTCAATCTACCAGTTAAACGCCTTTCTCTATTCTTTGAAGCCATACAATTGAAAACAAATCTTCTGCAGTAAGCAACTACTCTTTGTAATCTCGTTAGGGAGGAGAATTTTGTGAAGATGTTGAATTCATCTAGAGAAACAGCAAATGCATATTGATCGTCAACCCTTTTAATCTCTGGAATATCTTCTACATTTGCATTGAACTTAAAATTATACTGAAAAGGATCGAAGTCATGTATCCAATCAGGACCTAACCACCACAAATCGGAAGAAATCAAATCAGATGGAAACAAACCTCTAGAGGCTATATCTGCTGGATTTTGTTTAGATTCGACATAGCTCCATTTAAAATCATGTGTCAGTTCTTGGATCTCAGAAACCCTAGCGCTGACAAAGGTTTGTAACTTGTGGGGTTCGGTATGAATCCAATATAAAACAATAAGAGAATCTGACCAAAGATAACACTCGTCAAACTGCATACAATCAGTTATAGATTTAACTAATCTAGCCAAAGTAAGCGCAGCTAGTAGCTCTAATCTGGGCATCGTTAATTGTTTGAGGGGTGAAACTTTAGTTTTTGAGCACAAAAGTGAAACATTAACATCTCCTTCTGCATTAGCAGACCTAACATATATAACTGCAGCATAAGACTTGCTACTGGCATCAGAAAATCCGAACAGCTGAACCTTTGTGGCAGCCTTGGTTAAGGAAAATCTAGGAATCTTTAAAGAATTTAAATTTGTTAAATCCCTCTGAAACATAAGCCACTTTTGTTGCAGCTCATTGGGAATGTCTTCATCCCAATCAAATCTGAGGCACCACAATTTTTGTATTAATCTTTTGGCAATAATAATACAAGGAGAGAGAAACCCAAGTGGGTCGTACATCTTAGAAATCTCTGACAGGATGTGTCTTTTTGTGCAATGTGAAACAATAACTGTATCAGTTATTTGAAACGATAAATGGTCTGACTTACACGACCACTGAATCCCTAAACATTTTGTGCTTTTATCACAAATTTTTAATGTATCACCTTCAGGAAAATCTTCAAAAAAATTCAAAATTTCTTGGCTATTAGACCTCCATTTTCTCAAACTAAAACAACCTGACTTAAGAATCTCTGATATTTCTGTACACACCTTAATTGCTTCTTCTTTTGTGTGAAAACCGACAATTAAATCATCGACATAAAAGTTTTCTAAAATCAATCTTGAAGCAGCAGGAAAATCATGAGCAAGCTGATGCAAACACCTTATAGCTAGATAAGGCGCACTTGCTGTGCCATAAGTAACTGTATTTAAATTAAATACTTGAATTTCATCTGTCTTATTAAATCTCCAAACAATTCTTTGAAAGCATCGGACATCCGGATGAACTAGGATTTGCCTGTACATTTTAGTGACATCAGAAGTAACAACATAGGGAAACTGTCTAAACTTAATCAAAATTTCGAAAAGATTATTAAGAATCTGAGGCCCCGTATATTGTAGATCATTTACTGAATATCCTGTAGATGATGGTGCAGAACCATTGAAAACAACCCGAACTCGTGATGTTAAACTATGTTCCTTGAACACAGCATGATGTGGAAGGAAATAAGAAGGCTTATCTTTGTAAAAATCATCTACTAAACTCATATGCCCTAAATCTAAATATTCCTTCATAAATGAAGCATAATCAATCTTTAGACTAGGATTTTTATCAAATCTTTTTTCCAAACTCGTAAATTTTTTAACAGCAAAGTTTTTTGAATCACCAAGTTTTAAAGCGTCGTCTTTAAACGGAATTCTAACAACAAAACGACCGTCTGAATCTCGTGAAAAGGTATTTTTGAAAAACTTTTCACATTTAACATCTTGTGTAGAAAGCATTGGCTTATTGCTTACTTCCTCCACTAACCAAAATTTTTGAAGTAACTCATTTGTGTTAATATTATTTTGAAATGATGTTAAGAAACACTGAGATTTCAGATTAGAATCATTGCTAACAAAACTTCCAGAAACAGTGTATCCGAAAACTGTTTTCTGTAAAATGGGTAACTGTTGTCCTAAGACAATTTTATGAGGCCTTAAACAATCCCAAAAAAGTGAACATCCAATCAGTAAATCTATATTTTTGGGTTTATAGAATTCAGGATCAGCTAATTTAATGTTTTTAGGAATATTTATAGCAGAAACATTTAACAAGGTACTTGGCAATAATCCAGAAATTTTTGGCAAAACGAAACAATCAAAATTTAATACAAAATCATTAACCAGAGACTTTATTTTAACTTCACACCTTCTTTTTAAATAAGAAGTAGTAGAGTTAATTCCAGTAACAGCAACATTAATCCTTGATTCAGGAAGACCTAATTTTAAAGCTAAACTTTCACTGATGAAATTACTTTGCGAGCCACAATCTAAAATAGCATGGCAACACTGTTGGTTGCCCTTTGAATCATAAACTAAAACTTTGACAGTAGACAAGAATACATGTGACTCCGTCAAACTAGCAAGAGCCAAGTGCTCTTTAGAAACATGAAGAAATCTGCTGTGTTTTTCTGAACATTTGAAACAAGGACCTAACTTACAAGTGTCAGCCTTATGTCCTGTACAAAGACAGTTGACACATAAATCTAAATCGTTAATCTTTACTAATCTCTGTGAAACATCTAAGTCTAAAAAGTCCCTACAATTATAAATCTTGTGGTTATCTTTACCACAATAATTGCACTTATGTTTAAAAATATTTTTAGAACTACTCAAAAGACCTTTAACGCTCTTGTGTTTATTGGCTGAAATCTTAGTTTTGTCTTGACACTCATTATAATCTTTTTTAACATTAAGCTCCAATGATTCCAGCAAATCAGCTCTACCTGAAAGGAACTTTGTAAAATCATCCAAAGATGGAAAATCTGAATCTGAACCCGCTTTACATTTTTCCCATTCACAAATCGTAGGTTTGTCTAACTTAGTGGAAACTAAAAATATTAAAAGAGGGTCCCAAGAGTCAATATGTAGGCCAAGGTTGCCCAAAGCTCTCAAATGCTTAAATAAAGAGTCCACAAGATTACGTAACGCCGATGATGAATCCTTTTGAATTGAAGGCATATTAAAGAGACCTTTTATATGACTTGTAATTAACAATCTTTTGTTATCAAATCGATTACATAATAATTCCCAAGCAATTTTGTAATTACTCGCAGAAAACTCGAGTGATTGAATAATCTTTAAGGCTGACGGATTTAAACTCGCTCTAAGATAATGAAATTTCTGAATATCATTAATAGAATTATTTGCATGTATAAGTGAATCAAATATATCTTTAAAGGTTAACCAACCTTCATATGTTCCGTCAAACTTTGGTAAATCTATAACCGGTAATTTAATACTCGAAAAACTATTACTGTGATTACTAATGGAATCCGATGACGAACTTCTTTGGTCAACAGAATCTACAGTAGTAGTACGTTGTGCTAAAATGAATTTTGCAGCGGCTACAGCTTTACCGAATTTATCAATAAAATCATCTCGTTGTTGATATTGCGTCTCTAATTGATCCTCATCGCAAGCCGCTTCGATACTATTTTGAACCGCCTCAAATTCGTCGTATACAGAGAGCACTTTATCTAATTTAAATTTTAAGTCTAAGACCGTTTCTCCTGTTATTGAAGACATGTCTTCATTATATCTGTTTCGCATTGAATAAACAAAATTTTCAAAAGTGGTAAGCTTGTGCTTTAAAGAACCTCGTGATCTGTTTAATTGAGTCAAAGCCATTTTATTTAAAATGTAATCCTTAATAAATTAATCTGAATGCAATAAACAAAACTTAATAATTAATCGACTTCACTTCAATTAATCTCTTTAACCAGTCTTAATCTGAAATCTAAACTTACGTTAAAATTAATATAATCTTTAGGCGTAATTAAACAAATGAGCACTTAACATAAACTGTAATTGTAAGTAGGCAATAATCTTTAAGTTATGTTAACTCAGTTTGAGAACGGTACATATCAGGTAATAAGGGATACTTAACAAAGGATAAGCAGACAATGACTTACTTGGAAAGCAATAAACTTAGGTTCCTCTAGTCTTCTAATCTTGAAACTCTGGTAACACCACACTGTCCGTTCTACCTGCCCTGGATCTTTCTCAAATGGTTTGTTGGAAGTTTGCACTGTTATTATAGGTTTTCTAATATTTATAGATTATATCTTCAATATTATAATTAATTAGCTTTTAAATCCGGTGCGCTAGGACCACAATGTTACACTGATATAGCGGACTGTATTTTTAATCCAATCTGGACTGGTTAAATCGTAATAATAATCTTTATCTTAAAAAACTTTCTATTTACAACATAATATATACAAGTAAGCACAATATGAGTGCTCTGCAGCTCGGTTTAGAGTGAAGTGAGGTAGGAACGGGTCCACAAAAATAACCAGACCCTAAGAGGGCATGCTAAAGCTGTATGCACACTAGAAACTACCTAAAGCTGTATGCACACTAGAAAATACACTTACTTTTTCTCCATGAGCAAACGCAGGCCTCCGGTTAGTTTCTCACTTCTTTTCTCCCGAATATTTTGTCGTAATTTGTGCAGGAGTGTTGCACCCCGTTGACTGTGGTGTTGTGCTCTTTAAAGTCTATGAGAAGAATACCCTCACAATCCAAAATAATCGTAGCCATCACTTTTTTTTTGTCGACTGGCAGACCCTGAACCTTCTTGGCGGTGCTTTTACTTTTCGCCTCTATTCCATCGACTCCCATTTGCACAAATGATCATAGTAGAGAACCATAGTTTCATCCCCTTCATAGAACGTGTCCACAGGGTTTTCTCCACGGGGGTCCAGGAGGTCCAAGCACGTTAAACACGACTATCGCGTTGAACTGCTGAAAGATATTTGGGGACCCACCTTGAACTAACTTTATTCATGCCTAAATATTCGTGGAGGATTCGGCGAACGCTTGAATCGGAAAGCCGTGAAATTTTTGATTTTTTTTCCAGTTTCAAGCGTCGATCGCTAAATACGAGATCCTCAACAAAGGCAATGTTGTTGTCCCTCACCACTTACACCGTCCCTTCTGTTCTAGAGTCATCTTTCAAGGATTCCTGCCTCATTCTAAACCGTTCTGACCAATATATTACTACTGAATAAGGCGGAGAATTTTTTCCGTACACCCCATCTAGAGTTGATTTTTGATGCTTTAAGGTGGAAGACCTTGTCTAGTGACGAATTTAATAACAGCTCTATACTTAATTTTTGTGACTTTTTACATCGTGATAAACAAGTTACAGTTGTAAGAAAACTAATTGACATAAAATCTATTTTTGTTTTTTCCAAGGCTGGTAAGACTGGAGCCAATGTCTTACCAAAATTTGACAGGCTGCGATACCCTGGATCTATGTCGGGCTGGAAAATTTTGGCGTTTACTGCATATACAGGGTGTTTCTAAATTGATGCGAAAAAATTTACAGGGTGATTCTTTGGCGAAAAATAAGGGATGTCTTTTTCATAAAATTTTTCTTGAAACCCCTTCTCCTCCAAGTTACAGTCCTTTGAAATTTTGGCAAAAAAAAGTTTTCATTAATTTTCTCCGTTATGAAATAATTTTTAAAAAAACGAAATTTTGCAGATGCATAAGGCTAACAAAATGACAGTTTTAAATGGATTTTGTCACCCTATAATGTTATCACAAGAGGGTGAAAAAACCTACCCTTACATTATTTTTTATCAGTACTTTTTATTGTGTGTACCGTTTTCTATTTAAAAAAATGATTTAGAAAGAAGGATTCATTGAGCAACTTTTTTGTGTCTTGATATTTTCTCATAAAATTTCATCACAAAAAAATAAAATATTACTCAGATCGATGTCACATGAATTTACAGAGTGGTTGTTATTTGCTGAAAAATCAAGTACGTGGTAGGCTGTCAAATAACGTTATAATTACACTAATATGTTAATATGTATTGTTCTGACTTTTACTAATTTCCAAAAATTCATAATAAGAAACAACAACTATTGCACTACTATTTTATAATTAATAATTAACAAACTAAAAAACGAAAAGAAATATTAAAAAAAAATGTCAGTACGTATCATCATAATAAATGTTGAAGATACACCCCTTTGGAGAGAACGCATGACTCTAGTCTGTTTCTCATTGAAGTTCGTATTATATGAAAAATACCGGGTGTGTTTCTTATAATATCACATGATGCGATAATACGATTTCTGAGGTCATCGATGTTTTCAACAGGACTTCAGAAAACCCCACAGGCAAAAATACAACGGATTCAATTCAGGAGATCGGGCAGGCCAATTCTGTGGGCCTCCTCGACCTATCCAACGATTTGGGTAAACTTAGTTCAAGTAGTGACGAGGGTTGATACTAAAATGAGCCGGAGCCCCATCGTGCACGTACCACATTTGTTGTCTAATTTGTAAAGGCATATTTGCAAGAAGTGGGGGCAACTCTTCTTTGAGTAGATGACAGTACACTTTTCCATTTAGTCTTATTGGAGGAAAATATGGTCCAATTAAGTCATCACCAATGACAGCAAGCTATACATTAAATGAAAACTGGTGTTGAAAATGAGATTCCATAATTTCGTGTGGGTTTTCTTCGGATTATATGTGGTTATTATGAAAATTTCTAATAGATTCTCGTGCAAAGTTGGCCGCATCAGTAAATAAAATACGAGATAAGAACTGTGGAATTTGCGTGATCACTTGAAGCATCGATTGACAAAAAATTAAACGAGGTAAAAAATGACTAAATTTATAACTTTTAGTAGTTTAAGCCAGTATGACAAAGTTTATAACTTTATGCCCAATTAATAATGAATAATCTATATAAAAATGGCTGCCCAGTCAGCACATAAGCTTTAACATAAATTAAATACGGGGCATGGGTTTTAGCACTTATGGTTGGTGGGGTGTAAGACACAAATAAAATTTAAGATAAGATAAAATAAATTTATTGACAATTAGTACAGTTGTATAATATAATTAGCTCCATTTAACAAATCTCAATAAAGGATGAAGAATATGAGTTAATGTCAAACTAAGTCTGAATATTGTTTGGGTGAATTGTGGAGCAGTATTTTTAGTTTTCATAGAAACGGTGTTACAGTAAGAGCGCTTGTACTCGTTGGATATGGTAGGAATACAGTAGTTGCTCTTTTAAAATTCTAAATACCGTGGAATAGCTGACATTTAAGACTTGATTCTTCTTGTACTTGTACCAGCAGATTCTTCAATTAAATTAAGGACAGCCTCTTCAAGTGCTACAGTTCTTACTTCTCTAGAACGCCCGCAATCGTCGGCACTTCTTGAAAATTTTCCTTCTTCTTGCAGACGTTGATGAATGCGTGCAAATATGCTGTGATGGGGTACAGTTCTATTTGGATATAACTCAGTGTGGAGGCGCTGTGCTCTTAATCCATTGCCATTAGCACGGCCATATTCAAAATGCATATCTGCCATTTCGGAATTGCTATAATTTACCATTTTATTCACTTATTTGTTCTAAGTGTTTAAAAAATTCTCGATAGATTGACAAAAACCAGAACAATTAATATTAATGTAACTATGACGTTATTTGACAGCCTACCACGTACTTGATTTTTCAGCAAATAACAACCACTCTGTAAATTCATGTGACATCGATCTGAGTAATATTTTATTTTTTTGTGATGACACTAACAATTTTAAGAGAAAATGTCAAGATATGAAAAAGTTGCTAAATGAATCATTTGTTCTAAATCCCTTTTTTTTTAATAGAAAACGGTACACACAATAAAAAGTACTGATAAAAAATAAAGTAAGGGTAGGTTTTTTCACCCTCTTGTGATAACATTATAGGGTTACAAAATCCATTTAAAACTGACATTTTGTTAGCCTTATGCATCTGCAAAGTTTCGTTTTTTTTTTAAATTATTTCATAACGGAGAAAATTAATTAATTTACTTTTTGTTGCCAAAATTTCAAAGGGCTGTAACTTGAAGGAGAAGGGGTTTCAAGAAAAACTTTATGAAAAAGACATCCCTTATTTTTCGCCAAAGAATCACCCTGTAAATTTTTTCGCATCAATTTAGAAACACCCTGTATATGCAATAAACGCCAAAATTTCCCAGCCCGACATAGATCCAGGGTATCGCAGCCTGTCAAATTTTGGTAAGACATTGGCTCCAGTCTTACCAGCCTTGGAAAAAACAAAAATAGAAGACACCCCTTATTTTTCTCGAAAGAAACACCCTGTATATATATATATATATATATATATATATATATATATATATATATATATATATATATATATATATATATATATATATATATATATATATATATATATATATATATATATATATATATATATATATATATATATATATATATTCATTTATAATTTTTGTATTTACTTACTTATCTATTTCTTAACCACCCCTCACCCCCCTCTTGGTCATATAACAACGATTATATATTAATATACTACAAAGAAGTATATAATTTTTTATTAAAACGTCTCGTTTGTCAAAATAGCAAGGTAACGGGATTCATTTTTTTTTACAATATTTAGTATGTGCGATCATCAATTGTGCCAGGTTTTCCAGATTTGTTTCTTCGTCTACCTCTTCATGTTTTGCATGTATGTTTAGGTAGTATATAGAAAGTAATCTCCGCATTGTACATTATTAAAGTCGTAGAATTTGATTCCATTTTCATGTTTTCGGCTATTCAACTTATCTGAATTAAACCTAGTCGACAAATAAAGTATAGTTACCCAAACAAATTGAATGTAGTAGAATTAATTTATATATTTGTGGGAGGAAGAGTGATATTTTAATTGATGCAAAGGGCAGACGAGGGAAAATCCCAGAAATCAGGGAATTGCAAGGAAAGGGTTGGCCAGACTGCGAACAGTAATTCCCTAGAGCCGTTCATTAGCTGCTCCGAAGATTTATGCAGAGGTTGAAAACGGTTTGTAGAAGAGCTTGGCTTTATGAAAACGATGTCAGATAACATTGCAGCGGGACCGAATGAATGTTGTAGCTAGTGCAATTAACAGTCAGGTAAATTGCCCATAAACAGTTTTACTACATCGATCATTGAGGTCTGTTGCCTTCGCTCTGATCCCCGATGAGAAGTCATTTCAGAAATCCTTATACATTTCTTTGCGATTCGGCACGAGTTCACTTTATATGGATTTGGGGAGTCTTGGCAGTTACAAGCGTCAAATTAAAATAAGTATTTTTTAAATCTACAAATTTAAATGTAAATGCCTTTATACCCCTAAATGATAAGCCTCCGGCAAGGGTTGATATGAAGGCTCGGAATGAATATCGACTAATCGATTAATCGACTGGTCCGCTGGTCGATATTTGCAGTTACTAAGATTCCAATGTTAGTCACCTAATCGGTTAATCGACTAGTTGACCTACCGTCTAGATTCGGCTACGACTTTCTTAAGTATATTACGGTTACCAAAAATTAAAATTCAGTTATAAGATTAATTTTTTTAACCTGACTAGCCGAGAGGTTGGCATTAAAATCAATCCAATTAGGTATACATGAAAAACTGTCATGCTGAGTAGTAATTTTGGAGAGGATTGCTCAGTTGTCTTTGGATCACTTTATTAATGAAACGTAATCAAAATATATTGTTGATATTGAGCAAAAAAGAAGGACATCATGTAGAGAGCTTAACATAACAGTTATTATAATGAATAGAAGTTCTATATAGTCAGTAGTAAAGCCGAAACATGACGACACATGCTTATCGGGCACGTCAATGTTTTACTGAGTGAGAATATAAGACAAATTATTAAACAAAAATACCAACGCATCTACGTTCCTTCCCTTGAAGCAATCTATTATATTTCCAGTTACTGAAAACACTCTTTCCGTGGATGTTGAAGTTGCAGAAATTTCGAATTTTGTTTGGCCAAGGCTGCAGGTGAAGGAAAGCAATTTTGTATTATTTTCCATCAGCTAAGTAGACTAACATATTTTTCTAATGCAGGTTCCTTTCAATAGAAGTCAATCTCGTTTTGATTGTTCGTCTTATAGGGTTACTACTATCCACTTGTTTGAAATCTTGCGGAAATAGAACAGCAAGAGCCAATTTGAACGAACTGACACCGGGTTCTTTTTCTTGCGTGTTTTCCAGCTGGTGACAGCTTCTGTTGCCATAAAGTTTTATAGTCACACATTCTTCATAACCCGTCCCTTATTTTTGTACTTTCATAATCAAAAGCTTCCCTTTTGTACTAGTCGATTAGTTGATTAATCGACTAATCGAATAATTCGACTAGTGGCTAGTCGAATAGTGGACTACCTGAATAGTATTCGGTTTATTCGAATAACGACTAATTTATATTTAACTATTAGACGAGTCTACTACTAGAAATATATTGTTAGTGAATTTTCATTCAGAAAATAATATAATAAAACGATGGTGAGACTTTTGTTAATAAAATTCTTTATTTACCTTAAAATAAGATACATAACTCTCAAAACTAAATCAACAATCATATTCCTACATTTAATATATAAATAAACATCGTTAATTAAAATTTAATCAATTACATTTAACTTGTTAGCGCAGTACCTGTTAATACTGTTTTATCCTGTCTTCCAGCAGTTCAATAAACACCTTTATCCTTACATAGTTGTCAAGTTCAAATATTGCAGACTTAATGAAGGAAGCAAACACAATAACACCAGTATTATTTTGACTTGCATCAAATTTAATATCTAAACATGTGAACTTATGTCTTTTTGTATTGTATTGTATTCCAAACTTCATCTTTTGTTATGTTGTCCATTATTTGCTTGTTTTCTTCATTCAATAGTTTGTTTTTGAAGTTTTCTTTCATAGCCTTTATATTTACCTGATTTTATTGACTGGACGGCTAGGACTGATAAAATTCTATACTTTTTCTGTCTGCACTTCTTTTAATTTTAGTTTGCCATTAAAAAAAGATTGTACTTTCACTTTTGCAAAGTTTATCCACCACCCGATCGTAGAAGCATATCTATTTTTTAATTTTTTCCAGGAATTCCAGTTCGACATAAACATATCTTTTACGTCCCTGCCACTAAGAATTTCATTATATATTTTCCACATATATGTACAAGATGATCCTATTCTTCGGTCTGACATTTCTATCGATGTTAGCACCGAGTGGTCAGAGAATGACAGCGGAAATGTTTTGCTTGATCTTGTTTTCATGGCGGCTTCTTGATTGATGTATATTCTGTTCAGCCTTGAAACGCCTTTTTATCAAAAATATATACAACCAGGTGTAATATTCTTGTTTGTCCAGCAGTCGTCTAAAAGGAAGCATTGTAGGAAGGAGTTCAGGGTATGACAAATACTGTACAAACTTGGGTTTGTTGTTTTGTTTTTATTTATAACGCAATTGAAATCTCCCCAATTAATATATTTTCTCTTTTGTCTGTCAGTATGGTTGGCAAATCATTTGCAAAAAAGTGATATCTTTCTCCTTTGTTTTGATTTCCGCTTGGCGAAGCCTCCTACATTTACACTAAACCCTCTTGAATTTCCTAAATATTTCGCATGTGAAAAATTAATGTTTTCTTAAAAAAAGGTCCCCCTGTTGTTTTAATCTAAATTTATTAGAGCTTTGTAGCCTTGAATAAAGCTAAAATCTGAAATAGACACTTTCTGTAGCAGCATGATATCTAAACTGTGCCTGTGTATAAACTGTTTAAGCATATACAGTCTTAAGTTGCAAGAAATTAATGCAGTTTTAAGGTGGAAGAAATTATACATAAATTTACTACATACAGACTTGAAGACTACTTCTCTGGCTTCACTGTTGGTTTTTGTAGGTGAATGACGTAGCCAGCGCGTGAGCTAACTGTAGCAAGTGGCTCTTCGAATTCTGGATGTTCTAGGATGTTCTTCAATGCTTCTGTGACTATTGTTTCGCCGCTTGACAGCATTCTCAAGCGGCGAAACTATAGTCACAGAAGCATCGAAAAACATCCTAGAACATCCAGAATTCGAAGTGCCACTTGCTCCAGTTAGCTCACGCGCTGGCTACGTCATTTACCTACAAAAACCAACAGTGAAGCTAGAGAAGTAGTCTCCAAGTCTGTATGTAGTATGTACAAGTTTCACCAAGTAAGGGCAACAACAATCAATACATAAATTTAGCGTTCATATGATCTAATAGCTGGTAGTGACATTAATTTTACCTTTTATTCGTCTTGTGACTCGGGCGAAACTACAGTTTCTTCCATATCATGTTGAGGTGTCACTTCTTTTTGAAAAACTATTGGATGGTTTTCATTCTGCACCCATGAGATCAAACCAAGATGTGTGAACTTTCTTCTTCGTAACCCGCGCCTTTTCACCGGTCTCACTTATTTATTCACTAGATAACCTTTCTAGAGCCTTCCTCTTTCTATTTTCCTCGCATTCTTGGTATGATGTTCAGGGTCCAGCGTGGCTTACATCTGTTTGTTCAGGTTTGCTCTTTGTCATTGGTGTTTCTTTCACATTAATTTTCCTTGCTAGTAACTTCTTCAGAACCGTAATGAACATTGCATATGCGAATTTTCATTAAGAAAATAGAATAGAGAGGTATCGATGGTGAGACTTTCGGAAAATTTCTTCAAATGAGCGCGAATTAGGGCCCCTGGAACCCATTTCCATGGTCAGCTAAAATAATTATATATATATATATATATATATATATATATATATATATATATATATATATATATATATATATATATATATATATATATATATATATATATATATATATATATATATATATACAGGCTGTTTCAAAAAACATGCACCATCGCTCGTGGGGCAATTCCTTATTAAAAAATAAGAAAAAAAGTTACTGTGCACATGGGCCCGGAAACGCACAGTTTCCAATATACAGGGAGTTGAATTTTAATTTTTTTTAAATTTTTTATAAATAATTTTAAAACCACTGGATTGATTTTAATGAAACTTGGAACTTGAAAGTGTATTATGAAAGTGCATATTTCCAAGTGAAAATCTGCTTACAACTGCTTCAGTGGCGTGCGTACGGGGCAACTGTAAAAATTCATTTGGGAAAAAATATGTGCGCCACTGTCTTTTTCCAATTTTGATACATCAGTTATGAAGCTTATTACATAAGCCACAAAAGCTACCTCTTGGTATTTTTTCGTTCCTGGGTATCCCCTAGGAGATATGATTAATTTTATAAAAAGGGGCAAAGTACCGATTAGTCGGCGTAATAATAATAATAATAATAATAATAATAATAATAATAATAATAATAATAATAATAATAATAATAATAATATATGTTTACTGCAACCATAAGAATATGAAAAACAAAACATACAGTAAACATTACAGCAATAAACGTGCAAATAACTAACCTACGTAAAACTTATTGGTGAGAAACATTGAAATGAATATTACAAACATTGATAAAAAATGATAAATAAAAAATAAAAATAAAAAATGAAAAAAGTAATCGTAAAGACACCATGATTTTTCCAAACTCTTGTTTTTTGTACATTACTCAATTGACTTTAATAACAAAGCTAAAGAAAATGTTGAAAGTGACCACCATTAGCGTCCTTACAATTATTTAACCTTCTGCGCAAAGATCTTCTTACTCTTCTGCAAATATTTTGATCTTCTCTAATGCTATCAAATGCATATTCTATTCTTCCCAACAATTCTTCTCGTGTATTTACTGGTGTTTTATACACTATTTCTTTTAAATGACCCCACAAATAAAAATCGAGAGGATTCAGGTCCGGAGATCGAGGTGGCCATGACACCGGACCTCCACGACCAATCCATCGGTGACCGTATGTGTTGGCTAAATATGTTCTTACAACTGCTGCAAAATGTGCGGGCGCACCATCATGCTGGAACCACATTGTACCATTTCTCATAAAAGCGGTAGTAACAACGGCAAATCATTTTGTAAAAAGTTTAAATATGATTCATGGTCAAGACGATTCGGTAGAACAACAGGACCAATTATGTGATTTTCAATAATAGCAGCCCAAATATTGATGGAAAATTGATACTGCGAATTTGCAACTCTTAGAGAGTGTGGGTTTTCATCGGCCCATGTATGTAAATTGTGAAAATTTACGATACCTTTTCGCGTAAATGACGCCTCATCAGTAAATAGTACACGTTTAGAAAAATGTTGGTCGTGCCTAAGTTTGTTTAAGAACCACTGACAAAACATTATCCTTGGTTGAAAGTCTCTAGATAGAAGTTCCTGGACACGTGTAAAATGATAGGGATATAAACTTTGATCCTTCAGAGTTCTGTGAACTGATGATGCCGAAATATTACCCAGTTCGGTGGCAATAATTCTCGTACTTGTACTAGGATCACGTTCAACTTTATTTAATATTGCCTCTTCAACTCGTACAGCTCGGCGGTATCTTCTGCGTCCAGAGTCAGCTTTTAAAGGTTTTAAAGAACCAGTTTCTCTCAAATGTCTTACAATACGTGGGAAAATATTTTTGTCAGGAATTCTTCTTTGCGGATAAGTTTTCTGATAAACTCGCACAGCTTGTCTACCATTTTGATTTGTTTGTTCATAAATTAACAACATATCAGTCAAATCCGCTGAAGTGTACTTAATGAAAACCATCTTGAGAGGAGGAAATAATATTAATGAGCAGCTCAGTATCAACAAATAACTAAAAACGAAAATACTGCACCGTATCAAAATTTAAAGAATAGCACGAAAACTCTTTTGACGCCTACAAAGCACTTCAAAATTGTAGAATTTAGAGAACTGTCAAAAATTATAGTTTCATGGCACTTTACGATTACTGTTTTCATTACTCCAACGAATCGGTACTTTGCCCCTTTTTATAAAATTAATCATATCTCCTAAGGGATACCCTGAACGAAAAAATACCAAGAGGTGGCTTTTGTGGCTTATGTAATAAGCTTCATAACTGATGTATCAAAATTAAAAAAAGACAGTGGCGCACATATTTTTTCCCCAAATGAATTTTTACAGTTACCCCGTACGCACGCCACTGACGCAGTTGTAAGTAGATTTTCACTTGAAAATATGCACTTTCATAATACACTTTCAAGTTCCAAGTTTCATTAAAATCAATCCAGTGGTTTTGAAATTATTTATAAAAAATTAAAAAAATAATTAAAATTCAACTCCCTGTATATTGGAAACTATGCGTTTCCGGGCCCATGTGCACAGGAACTTTTTTTCTTATTTTTTAGTAAGGAATTGCCCCACGAGCGATGGTGCATATTTTTTGAAACAGCCTGTATATAGGTACGTTGTTTCCTTTCTTTTTGTCAAAATACAAACTTATTCAAGAAATTATGGAACGAATTGTGTCTGTGATTCGCACGAGTTGAATAAAATTATTCACTTCCATTTAATGTTATACCTTATTAAGTCGATAAAGGGAAACTAAATAGAAACACCGTGTAAACTCGACTACAAAAATTGGCGTGCGCAAAAATATGGCCAATGAAGAGAGCTAAACTAACTAAACTGTAGGATTAGCCAAGTTAGTTTTAATGTTTCTATATATAATTTTCGTAAAGAAGTGTAGTAAATTTGCATGAAAATTCGCTGCCATAACGCACTTTTTACGTCCAGACTTTTTTTCTAGTCAATTAGGTTGATAACATATGTACGTCAAATTTGATAAAATAATGTCTGCAGAAGTCGTATAGTTCGGCCTTATGACTTAGAGCAAAGTGCATGTTTCTATAATAAGGTTGTGAAGCAAACTACATTGTAGCATTTTTTGTCCATCGATTTGTTACAGAACCGAATTACATTTTTAAAAATGTTCCGGTACATGATTTAAGACCGTACCAGCCACCCTGCTCGTTCTTTATTGGACATGGACGAATACTTTAGCTAAATGAAATTGTGCATACATCAGGAGACACAAGATTCTGTCTAGCCCTAGCCTGTGAATATTCAAGAAGATGTCGTTGAGTTATAAATCTTGTCGGTTTTACGATTGGCTTTACGATGGCTACAACACGAAATTTGATATCTGGTCCTCCGCTTTAAACTGTTCGAATGAATACTGGGAAATTCAAATTAAACACAATGTCGTTACCTCACCAAGAGTAAAATCCGTTTTTTTTGCTTTCTGTTTAAGGCAATAACTCCACGAGTGGCAATAACATTTGTGAAAGTTATTTATGCCCTTTTGGCTACATAAGTCATCTAGTGAATGCCGTAAATTCATCTGAATTTGAAATGTTCCTGGCATGTTATTGTTTTTCTCTCTTATTAACTTTGTTAGTAATAACGACATTACTAGGTTTTCTGCAACGTTAAGTTATTGGATCTACAAAATCAGTGGATTTTGCATGTGTTATAAAATTGATCAGTTTAAGTGTTTCTATTAGTTCAGCGTTTTTACCTAAGTATTTTGATTTGCTTTATTGATTGCAAAGTTATAACTTATTAGGTGAAAGTACAAAAAAATATTAACAATTAAATTTTAACTACCTTATCGTCTGTCATGCTTGGGAGATTGTTCCAAATATCCGCCTTGAACCTTCAAACACATTCTCACTCCGAGCAGGCAAAGCAGATTCTGTTTTTTTGTATCATCCTAAAATTGTAGGTTCAATCGCCATCACTTCATCCCTTATAAAACCCCAAAAGAAATAATCGAGGGGGTGTCTATTCTGGGGATCTATCCGGATAGCTGACCGGACCTGCTCGACCAATCCACCTATTTTCATATATTCCATTCAAATGTTTACGGGCCTGTATTGCATGGGTGGAGCTCCATCCTGTTGAAACCACATGTCTGGGTTGATGTTTTGGTTTGATAATTATGGTAGTTGGTTTTTTAACAAATTATTGTACATTCCTCCATTTAAATGGCTTTCAAAAAAATGCAGATCAATAACTTTACCCTTAATTATACTACACCAAACAAACATTAATTGACCATGGATGTTGATTTGGTAGAGTTCTTATCCAGTGGGAATTTTCGGCTGCAGAGTAGTGGATATTATATCTATTTACCTTAAAAAAGTCTGGATGCAGAAAGTGCGTTATGGCAGTAAATTTTCATAAAAATAAAAATGTTTTTAATAACAACTATGTCTTTTTTTTAAAAGAAAGCAGGCATGAGATTTGGTTACCAGTATAACCTATATAGTAAAAACAATGTACCATATTTCATCAAAATGGCTCTATTATTTGAAAATGTACACAATTTTCCGAAAATAAACTTAAAATGTTACCGAAAAACTGGTTCCTGGCCAGCGAACGTTACGTTAATAGCAAATTGAACTATTGAAATTTGAAACTTGAAAGAAAATTCGCTATCATAACGGACTTGCTACGTCTAGTAAAAATTGAAATCGGTTGCAGAAAAGAACAAGTACTTGTGAAGCAACAAGAAAATTCTACGGCTGTATTAAGTATGGAACGGTTTCACTAAGGTAGGGCAATAACACACAACCAGATGTGCTATTCAAAATGAATTAAGTCTTAAAATTTTCATCTCGTCCTAATTGAATTTGTCATACAAAAACTTGCTAAAAAATTCATCGGAATTACACAATATGATCTAATAACGGTGAAATGAAATAAGACTAAAAAAATATATAAAATAAGTTAGGCCACTAACTGAGATTAAAACGCGTGTTATAGGAGTCAGTTTTAAATCAACACTGCTTCTTTTACCCCTCGGCCATTCTCGACATGGCAGATGTATTTACTAACAGGTAGTATATTACTTTTTTAACGTCTTGATTATTTACACCATACAATTTTTGTTTAAAATTGTTTTTTTTTTTTTCATATTTTAACGAACTGAAGGAAAATGACGGCTGAGACACAGATCTAGGAGCTTGTTAGTCATTTCGAACCGTATTTTTAACTCACAAAGCGGTAATGCGTACTAATGTACGACTAACAGAATTATCAATTTTTATGTTTCAACATTTTTTTAATCAGAGGCTTGTAATTCCTTTGTCTTTTAACGTAGAGATCTGAACTTTGGTACAAGGGATACTTCTTATTACAGAAACCAGCGTACCAAATTTGGTTACCATAACCTTTTAATTTCCTGAGATATGAATTTTTTTTCGTAAGACAATCCTAATTTTTTCCGGAGAACCTTATCCGATTTTTATGACTAACGAACTTATCCAAGCCATTTACAAAAGGAAGGTACTCACCAAATTTGATAAAAATCAGCCTATTATTTTTTGAATTATCGGTGTGATACATATATATATATATATATATATATATATATATATATATATATATATATATATATATATATATATATATATATATATATATATATATATATAAACATAAAAATTGAAACTGACACCGGATATGGTTTTAGGAGTCCTAATTTGCGCTAATTTCAAGAATTTTTTTCAAAATTCAAAAGTCGGATCTCCTCATTAGGGTTTTCTTTTAAAGAAAATTCACTAAAAAGGAAAGAAAAAATAGAAAAAAAGGAATTAAATTTCTACTGATAAGGGATATCTAAAAATTCTACCTGCCCACTCTTTTGGAATGTAGCTTCCTCAGAAAAAATAACAATGTTTAGGAACCTATTATATCCTTGCATTTGCAAATTGTAACGCGATTTTCAAAATCTTGTCTGCGTAGCTCTTGGTGTACTGTTATGTAATATAGGAAGTATTATGTTTATAACCGATTTTTGACTCATTCCAATGTATCTAGCAAGTCGCCTGGTACCTACATGCTGGTCAAGAGCTACCACTTCTAAAATGCCAACTGCACTATTTTCGTCAGTTTTAGTAAATTTTCGTAGAAAAAATTTCACATATGAGGAGATCCCGTCTTTCGAATTAAAAAAAAAATATTCAAATAAGGGCAAACCAGGACCACTAGAATCGATATCCTGGGCCACTTTCAGTTTTTATGTGTTTATAATATATACAGGGTGATTGAATGACACCGTCTATTAAAAGTATTAGGAGTTCGGTTCATAATATTTTCAGCTTGCGGGTAACGACCGCAATGAAAATATTTTTAAGTCTGCGGTACTTCCGGAAATATCGGAAGTAGACATCAACTTTCTTATTTCAAATGGAATGGCATAGCCTTTTTTGCATTTTTGAATCATAAACGTTGTTTTAGAGGGACTTCCAGTAGCATTCGCTATACCAAAGTTAAGCTGTTTTTTTAGTTTGTTCGACATCTTTGAAAATGTTTGGATTTACTTCATGATACTTAAAATTATGCCCCCCGCCATTTTAAAAACAACAGCGCTAAAATGATGGTTATCGATAAAAAAATATTGATGTTTATAATGCCGTTTTTATAATTGGCACATTAGCTACAGGATGTCCAAAATCTAATTTTCTTTTAGTGCAGCTTCAGACCATTTTTTTCAAATGCAATGTCCTATTTATGTTCCCACATTCTGAGGAAAATTAAATTCCGCATCGAACTGTAATAGTTATTCTCTATACCTATCTGAAATATTGGTCAAGTTATTAGGGCTTTTGAGAAAATTTGGAGAAAATTATTACGTATTTTTAATAGCCAGCCATGGAAATGACAACAAACATTCTTGTAAATAACTATCAACCATTTACGTGTTTCTGTTGTGTCAATCGAAATGGAAAATCAAACACGGATATCTTGATGTTATTTTATAATCATGGAAAATGTCACAGGATTTTTCAAAGAACTTTCCGTGTTTTGATAAGCGACATCAAAATTGGACTGTACTAACTATATACAAATTTAAAAAAACAAAATAACAAGAGAAATTAGATTGGTAACAAGAGTTGGACAAGTCAGGCTGTATTTATTAGTGAATTTTCTTTTAAAAAAAATCACTAATGAAGAGATCCCGAGTTTTGAATTTTGAAAAAAATTCTCCAAATGAGCGCTAATTAGGCCCCCCAGAACACATATCCGGGGTCCGTTTCAATTTTTATATGTACATATATATATATATATATATATATATATATATATATATATATATATATATATATATATATATATATATATATATATGTATATATGTGTATATATATATATATATATATATATATATATATATATATATATATATATATATATGTATGTATGTATGTATCACACCGATAACTCAAAAAATAATGGGCCGATTTTGATTAAATTTGGTGAATAAATTCCTTTTGCACATGGCTTGGATAAATTTGCTATCCAGGAAAATCTGCCCAGGTTTTCCCGGAAAATTTTGTGTTTTCTTTCTAAAAAAAATTAAATCTCCGAATTTAACAAAGTAAGGGCAACCAAATTCCGCATCGAACTGTAATAGTTATTCTCTATACCTATCTGAAATATTGGTCAAGTTATTAGGGCTTTTGAGAAAATTTGGAGAAAATTATTACGTATTTTTAATAGCCAGCCATGGAAATGACAACAAACATTCTTGTAAATAACTATCAACCATTTACGTGTTTCTGTTGTGTCAATCGAAATGGAAAATCAAACACGGATATCTTGAAGTTATTTTATAATCATGGAAAATGTCACAGGATTTTTCAAAGAACTTTCCGTGTTTTGATAAGCGACATCAAAATTGGACTGTACTAACTATATACAAATTTAAAAAAACAAAATAACAAGAGAAATTAGATTGGTAACAAGAGTTGGACAAGTCAGTCTGTATTTATTAGTGAATTTTCTTTTAAAAAAAATCACTAATGAAGAGATCCCGAGTTTTGAATTTTGAAAAAAATTCTCCAAATGAGCGCTAATTAGGCCCCCCAGAACACATATCCGGGGTCCGTTTCAATTTTTATATGTACATATATATATATATATATATATATATATATATATATATATATATATATATATATATATATATATATATATATATATATGTATATATATATGTGTATATATATATATATATATATATATATATATATATATATATATATGTATGTATGTATGTATGTATCACACCGATAACTCAAAAAATAATGGGCCGATTTTGATTAAATTTGGTGAATAAATTCCTTTTGCACATGGATTGGATAAATTTGCTATCCAGGAAAATCTGCCCAGGTTTTCCCGGAAAATTTTGTGTTTTCTTTCTAAAAAAATTAAATCTCCGAATTTAAAAAGTAAGGGCAACCAAATTTTACACGCGCGTTTATATCCTTATATGTAAGTCACCTACCAAAACTTAGCTATATAGGTCGAAAGACAAAAAAGTTATAGGCATTTAAAGAAAAATAAATTGGGGTTTTCCCCAAAACGTCAAAGTTGCGATTTAAAACGTCAAAATCGGCAACATTTTGGCAAATTACTTGAATCTAATATGGGATATGGAAAGCAAATGTCTCAAGAAGGATGTTTTACAAACCCTGAAGTCTTAGTTTCAACCGTCATTGCCCTTCATTTTACTAAAATGTTTCCAGAAAATTCATTTCAAATAGACTTTTTCTGATGCTTGGCAGTAGCCTTAGCTAGAGAGTTTATCGTTTAATGGTATATAATTTTTGTCAAATTTTCGTAAAAAATCAATAAATCTCAATATATCCGTTGTTATACAAGATATGAAAACAATTTGTATATATTAATTATAGGGTGTCTTGAGCTACATCTTAAAAAAATATTTCTACAATTACAGGGTGGCCCATAAGTCGTTGGTGATACAAATTTTCTTTTTCTTTTTTAATCAAACACGCCTTATGTTATTGCATTTTTGCATTTTCCATCGAAATATAATGCATGTTTGTAAGAAAAGAAATTCTGGATGCAGAAAATGCGTTATGGTAGCCAATTTTGATCAAATGCTTCATATTTGAATAGCCCAATTTGCTATTAACCTATAAGGTTGACCAAGAAAAGAGTTTTTCCGGGCACACTTTAAGTTTACTTTTGGAAATTTTTGTACATTTTCACACAATAAAGTTATTTTTATGAAACATGGCACATTATTTTTACTATATAGGTTATACTGGTAACCAAAATTGATCCCTGCTTTCTTAAAAAGAAAACACATATTTGCAATAAAAACATTTTAATAAAAATTCACTACCATAACGCACTTGCTGCGTCCAGAGTTTTTACATACTTCCAGTTTTCCATATTTTATTACACAGCAACTGAATTCATTTTAGTTTCTGTACCGAGAGCTCATTATCGTCGACCCAATTCGTAACGGGGAACTCATTACCAGAATCGATGCGGAACAATATTGAAAGAAGTGAGTTGAAGTGGACGAAATGAGGTTGTCTGTTAGAATAGGATCGTGACAGGTCTGCCATTAGGATTTGACGCGCAGTTATGGTATACTAATTTATAAAATAGGTGTGTAACCGTACACCAAACCGCCGTAAGCGGAAGACAGAATTCGAGAAGGCGGCTGTGGTGGAAAACTGGGTGGTTAAGGGGACGTGATAGAAAACTTCACCGACAAGAAGGTACAGTGGCGTATTTTCAGCAAAATTTCTCAGAATTTTCTTTTGCAGTTGAGTGTTAATATTAAAGCTTTAATAGCAAACTTAAGGTTTGATGTACATATAATTTGTCTGAGATTTCCCTACAACTTATTTTTTGTGCAACTTATAAACGACCTTTCTCAGAGTTTTTTTACTATTTAAATTCTTAGTTTCACCTCCATTTGGAGTCTTAATTGGCGTGTTTTTATTATATTTTTGCACCCACGTGCGATAAAAAAAATCTTACGTAAGGTGCGATGGCACTTCTGTGAGTAATATCAGGTTTATTTTTGTGTACATAATTATTATTGATTTTCATTAATTTATTTAATTCTGCTGTAGATACTTCCTGTCTGGAATCACAAATGTTAGTTTTCTTGTCTGTGACCGGATTCGTTGCTTGACAGCGTCGTCCGGCCTGGTCAGATATAACAAAATAAATTCAGATGTAGAGGCTTCTTCTCTAAAGCCAGAGAAGAAGTCTGTACATCTGAATGTATTATAATTCTTTCGTTCAAATGTAATGCATCTACATATTATATTGTAAGAAGAATAAACATTATATATATATATATATATATATATATATATATATATATATATATATATATATATATATATATATATATATATATATATATATATATATATATATATATATATATATATATATATATATATATATATATATATATATATATATATATATATGTATATATATATATATATATATATATATATATATATATATATATATATAGTAGTGCCCTATTTTTTAAATACTTTTTTGTTGTTACATCTTCCGAACAATGTTTCCCAATTATGTAAATTCGCTACATTTTTATAGTCTATACAGTTGTCGAGCTGGATCTTCTTCATATACGTCTCCTACCTTCAGGTATTCTGTTTTAGTGATGCTTATATTTAGACCCCATTTGTCATAATCTTCGCTTAATTTGCTAGACATATTGTCTGCGTCGTTCTTATCATTCACTATATCTATCTGGTCGTCAGCGAGTATGAGAGTTGTTAAGCATTGTTCCTCCATCTGTATTCCCATTCCTGATGTTTTCCTTCTCCAGGTTTTGATGGTTTCTTGGATATATACCCTAAACAAGGTAGGTGATAAACCACACTCTTACTCAAGACTTTCGGAATGGACGTTTCCGACTCTCACCAGATTCCTCGTTTCCTTTTATATGTTCAATATAGCGTTAACCTAAGTCTTACTTAGGGCAAGCGTCGTCAACGTTTTAGAAAGTTTCTTTAAGAGTACTGTGTCATATGCTTTTTCTAGATAGACAAATACTAGGTGGGTAGACAGGTTATGAGCCATTCGTTTTTCTATTTGTTGTAACACAAATATATTGTCAGTACATGATCGTTCTATGCCTAAGCCCGACTGTTCTTCTATATCTTCTATGATCATTTCAATTCCTTGTTTCAATATTCTACCGTACAACCGCCCCATTACATCTGACACACTTATGTCCCTATAATTTTGGCGTACCTTTTTATCGCCCTTTTTATGAATAGAGTTTATAGGAGCTATATTCCAGTCTGCGGAAATGTTATTACCGTTTATTAAACATTTAATAAATAGGTTTGCCAGATTTTCAAGTAGTATATCTGTTCCGTACTTGACTAACTCAATGGGGATGTTTCCGGGTCCTGCAGCTTTTCCGTTTTTATTTTTTATTTTTCCATAGCTTTCTTTATTTCTTCCACAGTTATTCCGATTACTTCTTCTGGAGGATGTTTATGTTTCTTTTTTTGATTTCTTTTCTATTTTCAATAAGCAGTGTTTTATAACGGTCTATCCATTCTTTCAAACCTATCAGGTTTAACTTGCCATTCTGTTTTTCTTCCTTGCTCAAGTTTCTCATAGCTCTCCATGCTTCAGCCACTTTTGTTCCCCCTATACAACAGTACTATTATTAATAATATGTGTAATAATCACAAAAAAACTTCCGAGAATGCTGACAACATATAAGGCGAAATTATATTTGATGATCTTGCCACGTATTTAGCTAAAATAAAATGGGCAAGAGATACGGCATTTCTATAGTCGGAGGCAACTGGGTAGAGGGTGAGACTTACCTTTTTATGTTCAATATTTCGTCAATCAAAAGGGGCGCCACACATTTTCAGAGAAAAAAAAAACACACACACACACACACATTATCAAAAATAGCACACAGTAGCTTAGCTTCTTGAATCGATTCATTAATTGTTTTTGCTCTTACTTGGTGAAACCGGTCCATAGTAAATTGCTGCGTAGAGACTCCTTCTCTGGCTTCACAAATGCTGTTTCCTTTTTTGTAATATATATATATATATATATATATATATATATATATATATATATATATATATATATATATATATATATATATATATATATATATATACAAATCTAACTACAAATCAAAAACAATCATTGATCATAGACTATTGCTACTCTATTGATGAATATTATAATTTATTTTCTTATTCTAAATTATAGAACCAGCCAACATAGAGGCGCCATCAGACCTATCAAACAGTATTATATAACTATATATGTTACTCAAATTTTGAATATCTGATTTAGAGTTCATGCTGTCATTTTCAAGAATGTGACATATTTCCAAAAGGGAACGTTTTTTCAAGTTGGTTTCTCTATCCAAAATTTTGACATTATCAAAATCTATGTTATGACCCAATCTTGAGACATGATTTGCCAATGCACATCTGTCAGGTCTAAGTCGGGAATCACTCCTATGCTGATTAATCCTCCTACCAACAGACTGTAAAGTCTGACCTACATAAGAAAGAGAACAATTTTTACACACCAACTTATGGATCACATCACGTTGTTTATACACCGGTATTTTATCCTTGTTGTTAGTATAAGAGTTTTTGTTGGTTAAAACATTATATTTAGCCACTATAATGCCTGTAAAATCTTTGAAAAGTTTCACAAGTCTGTGTGTCAGTCCGCTGATGTAGGGCAACAACTTTATATTCACCCGTGGGGCTTTATATTTACCCGTGGGGCTTTATATATTTACCAGTGGGGCCTCCCCACTATGTAAGGGTGGAGAAATTATTTCAACTACTCGGTCAGGTGCACGTTCGGATACTAGGGTCTATAGGAGTACTGGCAATACCATTAAGTTGGATTGGTATAACAAGCCTTCCAGTTCCGGAAAATACGTAAACTATGCATCATATGATGAAAAAATGAAGTTAAATATTATATTAGGCATGAAGAGGCGGATATTGGATATTACCCACCCATATTTTCAACATGGAGCCTTATATCGTTTTGCCTATATGATGCTGAAGAATGGTTACAAAAGAAGCTACTTTTCAGCGTTTCATCCGAACGTGCACCTGACCGAGCTGTTGAAATAATTTCTCCACCCTTACATAGTGAGGAGGACATCCCTGCCCCACGGTTGAATATAAAGTCTGCTTTGCTGCCGTTGTGCTCGGTTCTATAATTTAGAATAAGAAAAGAAATTATAGCTTTCATTAATAGAGTAACAATAGTCTCTGATCAATTATTGTTCTTGATTTGCACTTGTCACTGATGTCGATGGTTTATCATGATGTTTATCATGAAAGAGTTAACACTTATTAATTGTTTCAGTACTCCTGATGATGCTTGGGACTCAGGCGCAATATGTCGAGTACAGAGTAACTTTCTTTAAAATATAGCTCTCAATTTTTGGTCGTAACTGCCCTTAAAAGTGTATATATATATATATATATATATATATATATATATATATATATATATATATATATATATATATATATATATATATACGTCTGAGGCTGAGCTCGGATATGATCGGTAGGTCCCCTAGAAACGAAATCAAAGCTCGTTTGAAAAAATTTTCAAATCATTTTGTTGCCTCGCTACCTATCTCTTTATTTTGTTTCTTATTACACAAAGTTGATCTTCTTATACAAATAAATCTACCATACAAAAAGAAAAACCACTAGGCTGCGATCAAGCAGGCAGAAGGATCTTCTGCCCCCAGATTTATTCGCTGAACTAGGTATCCTACATTCAAATTTTATCGGTTTTAACCTAGCCTAAACACTCAACTAAACAGAGTTAGTTCACAAAAAATGACAGTTCGCTTGTGGCCGTGATACGGTGTATATCTCGGGAAAGTGAGCGATAAAAATTTGTGAATTCTTGGTTAAATTAAAACTAAATTATCCTGTTTTGTTTAACAAAATAAAATCTAACCATTGTATAGAAATTGTGATAGTTGTGTTCCAATAATAAACAAATTATAAATTGGGTAAAATAACAAGGTAGGTAATGAGTGAGCATTCAGGTGGCTGCGAGCCACCTAGAAACAGAAATGATATGGATTATCAGGTAAGCGATAGCAATAATTTATTAAATGAAGAAATAAATGTGAACAATAACAGGACCCTAGACTTTAATAATAAATATAATGTATCTAATAAAGCACCTTATTTTGTGTACGTAGAATATAAAGAAAAAGGCTTGTCACGATTGTATCCCGTGAAAGTGGGGCACTATCTATTTAAGGACAATAATTTAAAGAAGGCAATATTAGATATTAAAATCGTAGGATACAATAGAGTGAAGGTTATTTTAAATAACTACCAAGCAGCAAATAGTTTGATAAATCATAATGTTTTACTGGAGAATAACTTAGTGGCATATATACCTAGATTTTATACCCAGAAAAAAGGAATCGTCAGGTTAGTGGACACCTATTTTGAAACTGATTATTTAAAACAGGCTATCGAATCAAAAATGGAAGTTACAGAAGTAACAAGAATGATGAAAAGGGTTAAAGATCATAATAACGGGGATTTTAAACTAGTACCAAGACAAATAATAATAGTTTCATTTTTGGGAGATACATTACCGACTGAAATTAGAATAAATGGGGTAAATTTTATTGTGGAGCCTTATATATATCCTGTAGTTCAGTGCATGAGGTGTTTGAGATACGGGCATGTGGCTAGAATTTGCAAGAAACAAGATATTATTTGTAGAAAATGCGGGGAAAATCACAATTTTAAGGAATGCAATAATGAGCAGTTTTGCATATACTGTAAAAATAGCGAACATTCAACAACTTCAAGGGAATGCCCAGTTTATCTTAAGCAAAAAAATATAAAACAAATAATGGCAAATCAAAATTTATCTTTTAAAGAAGCAGAGGTTGTTGAAAAAAAAACCAACATATGCAAAAGTAGCAGTTTCTAACAGGTTTCAGGCTTTGACAGATCTAGTAGAATACCCTTCACTTACACCCCAATCTGAACGTACACAACCTAAAACAATTAATACTAGACGTACACAACGCGTAAATACGCAGCCATCACGTAACACACAACCCACACCACTTAACTCCTTTGACAATTCACAGACACAGAAAAAACGTAAAGTGTCAGACTCATCACCAGACAGAGAAACACGTTCCATTTTACCTAATCCATATAGGGATAAATATATGAGTTATAAAGAGGAAATAACAGAAGGCCTAACAAACATTATCTCAGAATTGGTAAGAAAAATAAATCCAGAAATAGCAGCAATAAATATAAATAAATTTAATATTAGGGATTCAGTCTACAAATTGGTAAGTAATATTATAATCGAACATAATGATGAGGAATCAGGTCAATAATTGCATTAAAATAATTCAGTGGAATGCATATTCCGTAAAAAATAATAAAAATAGTTTGATAAATTTTTTAGCAGATAACAACATTGATGTTGTACTTGTTAGCGAAACATGGTTAAAACCAAAAGATAGTACTTTTGCAGTTGGAAATTATAGTTTAGTTAGAAAAGATAGAATGCACTGCAGAGGGGGGGGAGTAGGAATATTTATAGCCAAACATATTAATTTTAAAAAAATTGAAATGAATTATGTACCACATAATGATGTAGATGTGTGCGGTGTTTATTTACCACAGTTAGATATTAATATTGTTAGCATTTATAAACCGCCTAATGTTAGGATAGATACAGTAGCATGGACCCAATTTTTAAGAAACTTTGTTAACAAGAATACTATCATCGGTGGCGACCTTAATTGTCACTTTAGCCTATGGGGATCGGTAAGGGATGATAGTAACGGGATAAACTTGGCCGATGCACTTGATAATACTAACTTTGTTGTCATTAATGATGGAACGCCCACAAAGGTTGCAAGGCCTTTTGAAGCGCCATCGATGATAGATATAACGTTAGTCTCACCTAGTATAGCTCAAAAAACTGACTGGAAAGTAATAAATGATAATCTTGGTTCAGACCACTACCCTATTTTAATTACTTTAAATGAAATACTCGTGGGTGCACAGTATATCCCATATACTAGATGGAGAGAAGACACAGCGGACTGGGAAGTATTCAAAACTGAGTTAAACAGAAAACTGACTACGACAGCAGGTACACCTCAAGACATTCTAACCCATTTAGGAAACGCAATTACAGAAGCCGCAAATTATGCCATACAGGAAACACAAATCAGTAAAAACAGAGTTAAACAACCAGCTTGGTGGGACCAATGCTGTACGGATCTGGTCAAACAGCGAAAGGAAGCTCTACAAAAATACAATCTTGTTTCAAACTGGGAAAATTACTTAAATTATAAGCGAATTGAAGCACATGTAAAGAAAAAGTTAAAAGAAAAAAGCAGAAAGTCCTGGCAAACATTCGTTAGCAGCTTAAGCAAAAACACACCAGCAACACATATATGGAAATTTATTAAAAAATTCAACAATAGAGGAAGTAATAACGCGCAAATGTATCCTGATCAAGAAACAGCCATAAATATATTAGATGAGCTTGCTACAATTGGAGTGTCAGACGATATTGGAGATTTTATACAACACCCTACTAAAGAATGGTTTGATAAACCATTTACATTATATGACCTAGAAAATGCTCTCAAAACTACTCAGAATAAAGCCCCTGGAAAGGATAAGATTACTTATAAAATTTTATCAAATTTATGTGAAAAAGCCAAAGATATCCTCCTCTTAATATTTAATAATTGGTGGTGTAGAGGAAAGTATTCAGAGAAAATGAAAGAGATTGTGCTCTGTTTACTGCTGAAGAAGTCTAATGACCCTCAATGTACCAAGTCTTATCGACCCATTTCTCTGATGAGCTGTATCACCAAGACCTTCGAAAGAATGATAAAAGCAAGACTGGAATGGTTTGTTGAACATCACCAAATTTTATCTAATTGTCAATATGGATTTCGCAAAGGAGTAGGAACAATGGAAGCAGTATGTCGTCTAACAACAGATATTCAAAATGCCTTTTCAGAAAACAAATATGTCTTGTGCCTGTTTCTAGATATCACAGGTGCATATGACTGTGTTGATTTAAAAATATTGAAGAACGACTTGTTGAGTTGTAAAATCACACATAATGCAGCACTAAATATAATTAACCTGTTCTATGAAAGAGAAGTTTACGTGAGGGATAAAAATAACCAGATTCATGGACCCAGGATTATGAGAAAAGGTTTACCACAAGGCTCACTTTTGAGTCCGATACTATTTAATATTTATACAAAAAATTTGCATCAAATGCTGGACAGCCATACCCGGTGTATTCAGTATGCAGATGATATATGTGTGTATACAATTGCACCATCCTACGACGAATGTCTCTTGCATTTAAGAAGGTCAATTAACGTTATCGATGAGTGGATAAGCGAACGGCAATTCCAACTTAATCTAGACAAAACAGCAATTATGTGCCTCACAAGACATCGTCTTCAAATGCCACAAGAAATTGAGACACATTCTTATAACATAAAAACAGTTAACGTGTATAAATACCTGGGAATACACATTGACAACAAATTGCTTTGGACGCAACACATAAGGAACACAGTTGCAAAATGTGAGCGAGGTATAAACATTTTAAAAGCAACAGTTCATTACCAGTGGGGTGCAGATTTTAAAGTGGCTATGATGTTTTATAGATCGTACATTCGATCCCTACTGGACTACGGTTGTGTGGTTTATGGAAGCTGCTCCAAAACAAATATGAAAAAAATTGAACGAGTTCAACTCAAAGCTCTCAGGGTATCTATTGGAGCCATGAAATCAACACCAACAGAAATAATCTTTGCAGAAACACAGGAACCTCCATTTCATCTAAGAGTTAAGCTCCTGGCGAATAGACAAGCTCTTAAACTGAGAAGCAGAGATCAAGATCAAATTCAAGAGATGCATTCCTTATGTGTAGACACGATCATAAATAAGTATTGGAAAATTAAACAGAATCCTCCGTTAGCAGACGCATATTATGATACTGCAAAATTTGAAAGATATATAACTGCTAACCCGATCTCAACAAAATTTCAATTTGCTTACGAAGTTACAACTCGTGCTCTGGACGTCAACATTCCATCTTACACCGATCAAGATACAGTGAATCAAAATATTTTTAGAAGCATACTGGATGAGTATTACCCAAACTACACACACATATACACAGACGGATCCAAAAGTCAGCATGGAGTGGGAGCAGCATTTTTCGTAGAGCAGCTTAACAATTCCAAAATGTACAGGCTATCGGAACAGGCTTCAATATGCACAGCAGAAATGATTGCTATAGAAAAAGCAATACATTGGGCTTTAGAAAATCAAAGAAAATACGTACTAATTATTAGTGACTCGCAAACAGCTTTGTCTGCATTAAAGAACAGTCATCATGCCAAAAACTGGAATCACATATTGGGTAGGATAAGACAAAGTTGTTGTAGTAATACGAATATGTGTATAAAATTCATCTGGGTGAAAGGACACAGTCAAATAAAAGGTAACGAGGCAGCTGACCAGTTGGCCAGAGAAGCAATATTACAACCAATAGAACAAGATCTTGACATCCCGTTTGCAGATTTTATGCAAAATAGCAAACTAAATCTGAAAAATATGTGGAAAACCGAATGGGATAAATACACAAAAAAGTCTAATAACAGATACAAATGGCTGTATCCGCAACTTCCAGAAAAGAACGACTTGGAAACGTTACACAATAACAGTGACAGAAAAGTAATAACCACCATTACAAGATTGAAAACAAACCACGGAAGATACAGATATCACTTAAACCGTATCGGTATAGAACCAACACCATACTGTAATTGCGATGGAACCTCAAGGTGTGATTTGGAGCATATTTTGTTTGCTTGTTGCTTGTATGAAAATCAACGAAACACATTATTCCAGTTATTGAAACAAAATGTTCCTGAAATACAATATCCCTTAAACTTAAGCTACCTTTTAAACTTGAAAACCAAGGAGGTGTATTTTTTGTTGTGGTCATTTTTTAATAAAATAAGCATTATTTTGTAAAGTTATAATATAATATAATATAGATATTTATAATTATGTAAACTTATGGAATGTATATAGTGGAAACAAGTATGTAAGTATGAATGAGGGTGTGAATGTAGTATAAGTAATAGTTAAGTAGCATTATTGGTATCTGACTATAGACTGTAGTGGCTTATATATGTGTATATATGTGTGTATATATATGTATATGTGTGTATATATGTGTGTGTATATATAGGTGAAATATGTTATTAGATCTAGATCTCCTATTGTTGAACCTTGTGTTTACCTATCTTTTCCGTGGCCCAAGTCAGTATGTCCATTAGCCATGACGGGTCCCTTGGCGATAAGTGTCCCAGTCAATTCCCACTTATAATTGAAAAAAAAAAAAAAAAAAAAAAATTAAATGAAATTTACAAAAAAAAAAGAGAAAAAAAAAAGAAAAAAAAAAGAAAGAAATAAGAAAGAAAAAGGAAAAAAAATAAAAAAAAATGAATTAAAAAAAAATGAAAAATGCCAACAAAAAAAAATATATGGAAAGAATATATTATGTGATTATGTGTATATAGGTGTATGTAGGTATAAGGGTTGTACTAATTTTAGTAATTATAAGATTATTATGCAAGTACATATATGTATATGGTAGGGATATATTTTATCTCCGACAATTTCCGGCTGCAAAAGTACAAAATAAAAGTCTGTGGCTGATGGACGAAGAGTTCAAGGCCATCTCAAAACTCAACTCAACTCAACTCAACAAAAATGAAAATGACCCAAAGTATTTCTGAATATAACTAAAAAAAGATCAGATATCTATTAAGCACCACACAGGTAGCCAAACAAATGTTGCTTAAGCTATTTATTTTCTAGCATCTTAAGTTCCTTCGGTAAACAGAGATCGTTTAAAAAAATAAATACTAACCCAAAGCATCGCCGAACATAACTTAATAAACCAACTTAAAAAAAAATGAAGCCGACTTCAAAACAAGTACTAAAAGGCAAAAAATAACTAGATTACAGGTTTGATTCCAAAAACAAAAATTAATTTAAATGAAATATTTGCGCCAGCTACTTATGTGTTTGAAGTTGATGCCAAGCCAATCAGGTAGTAGGTAGATAGGCCATGTCCACTCCCGCCACATCGCAAGTTTCTCCGCGCACGCGATGGATTTATTGTTAGGAGACTTTATGATACCACAATTATGAACATTTATGTTCAAATGTACACATAAGCAGGTTTTCTATTAAAAATAATCCGATGGTAAAAGCACAGCGTACTTAACTTTAGTCTACTGTCCATATTGAAAAGTTCTTGATTAAAAATTCATATTTATAAAAATTTTCCAAAAACAAGATACCTTTAAGGGATAGCTTTTAAGTTCATATCTAATTTACTTTTGAACTGCAGTGAATAAGTAATTTTTAAGCGGTCGCATTTAACGAATCACTGAAGCTGTATAAAATGAAAAATATTTTGAGCAAATTTTATCTCTAGGTGGTGTCATTATAGCAACTTCATAGTTTTAGACCGATACGGCTCTGTCTTGCAGGAGGCAGACTAAAATAGACAATATGATGCGTCTCGGCGGGCGTCTAAGCTTCGGGTCTGGGTCCGGGTTCGGAGTAATAAGACGACGGAGAGGCCTTACAATCATGGATGAACAAGGGAAACGGGAAACGAGCATCGGATTGCTGACATAATAGCGACGACTTACCCCCCATTATATAACTGTAATGAACAGTTTTTCCAGTGCGGTCCCTCATATTAATTGCCCTATTTCCAATCCAGTTAAAGAATAACGGGATTTGTATGTTTACCCTTACAGCTTGCGTGACAACGTCTCGAGGAGTCGAGCGAAATTTTTTTCGAGTTATCTGACCGTATTGAAATCTGTTGTAATGGTTTGTTTTTGATAATGCGAAAGTGGTGATGCAGTATGTGTGTTACGGTGGTGAATTTGTATAAAAGTTACCTTTACGAAAATCAAATGGCTAGGAGAGTTAGTAATACTTTCAAAAAGATGAATGATCGACAGAACTTAGCATATATGACTAGTCCTTGCAACAAGAAGCCCGGGCGCATCAAAAAGTTATGGTGTAAAATTTTCATAAAGATGGGTTATCATTAAAATCTGTTAATTACACAAGTATCGACAGTTAAAAGAAAAGATAAAAGTTTGTGGTAAATAAATTAATATAAATATATGTATAAGAGCATGCATTTCATAATATGTCTGAGATTCCTAGGTTACTAAGTCTGTTAGTTTGGAGTTAGATCTAATATTTGTTAATAATATACAAGGGATCTAACTATGTCTTATCTGATATAGTATTATGTCTTAACAGGGCGCCTTTGTTGGGGAAAAAACTCGATTTTCATTTTATGTCACATGTTTTGAATTTAAACAACAAAAAGCAGCCTGTCAACAGTTGTTTCTCTTTGCTGAGCAGTTATCGTTTAGCTCGTCTACAGCATCAACCGGTCTGTCCTAGATTGTTACTGATAACAACAAATTATGTCTATACGTTAACACCAAGAGGACTAATGAATGGATTGCCCATTACAGGACCACACACCTAACCCCCCCCCCCCCTAGTAAAAGTTGCTACCTATTAGTGTAAGCTAGAGAGAATCTGGTGCGATAAAGAAAGCGTCGTTTATTATGAATTGCTTTTGAGTAATAGAGCCATCGCGCCGCCGTGGATATGTGTTGGAAAGTCGAGTAAAACTTTCCAATTCGAACTCGGAGGGACGACGGTTCGTGACTCACCGGCAGCGGATGATTTTTCAAATCACTTCTGTCGTTGAGATCGAGCTTAAGGGGGAGGGTAATGCACAATAGGCCAAGGACTGCAGTGCTATCGGGGCGGCAAAGCCGCGGACGAGCCCTGAGGGAGAAAAAAAAGTGCAGCCATCACTTATATACAGGGTGTTGTTTCTAAATTGATGCGAAAAATTTTACAGGGTGATTATTTGGCGAAAAATAAGGGGGGTCTTTTTTATAAAGTTTTTCTTGAAACCCCTTCTCCTCAAAGTTACACCCCTTTGAAATTTTGGCAAAAAAAAGTTTTCATTAAATTTCTCCGTTATGGAATAATTTTAAAAAACGAAATTTTGCAGATGCATAAAGCTAACAAAATGACAGTTTTAAAAGGATTTTATAACCCTATAATGTTATCACAAGAGGGTGAAAAAAACCTACCCTTACATTATTTTTTATCAGTACTTTTTATTGTGTGTAGAGTTTTCTATTTAAAAAAATGATTTAGAAAGAAAGATTAATTAAGCAGCTTTTTATATCTTGATATTTCATCATAAAATTGTTAGTTTCATCACAAAAAAATAAAATATTACTCAGATCGATGTCACATGAATTTACAGTGGTTGTTATTTGCTGAAAAATCAAGTACGTGGTAGGCTGTCAGATAACGTCATAATTACACTAATATTAATTGTTCTGGTTGCTGCCAATCTATCGAGAATTTTTAAACACTTAGAACAAATAAGTGAATAAAATGGTAAATTATACCAATTCCGAAATGGCAGACATGCATTTTGAATATGGCCGTGCTAATGGCAATGGATTAAGGGTACGGCACTTCTAAACTGAGTTATATCCAAATATAACTGTACCCTATCACAGCATATTCGCACGCATTCATCAACGTCTGCAAGAAGGAAAATTTTCAAGAAGTGCCGCCGATTGCGGGCGTTCTAGAGAAGTAAGAACTGTAGCACTTGAAGAGGCTGTCCTCAATTTAATTGAATAATCTCCTGGTACAAGTACAAGAAGAATCGCTCAAGTCTTAAATGTCAGCTATTCCACGGTATTTAGAATTTTAAAAGAACAACTACTGTATCCCTACCATATCCAACGAGTTCAAGGGCTCTTACCTCGTGATTTTTTACCTCGTTTAATCTTTTGTCAATGGATGCTTCAAATGATCACGCAAGTTCCACAGTTCTTATGTCGTGTGTTATTTACTGATGAGGCCAACTTTTCACGAGAATCTATTAGAAATTTTCATAATAACCACATATGGTCTGAAGAAAACCCACACGAAATTACGGAATCTCATTTTCAACACCAGTTTTCATTAAATGTATGGCTTGCTGTCATTGGTGATTACTTAATTGGACCATATTTTCCTCCGATAAGACTAAATGGAGAAGTGTACTGTCGAAGAAGAGTTGCCCCTACTTCTTGAAAATATTCCTTTACAAATTAGACAACAAATGTGGTACATGTACGACGGGGCTCCGGCTCATTTTAGTATCAACGCTGGTAACTACTTGAACGAAGTTTACCCAAATCGTTGGATAGGTCGAGGAGGCCCACAGAATTGGCCTGCCCGGACTCCATTCAGAAGAGAGCTATATGTCTCACCGGTGACCCTACTCTCACCCAAAGGCTGCCATCCCTTGCCCACCGACGTGCCGTTGGTGACCTCTCTCTATTTTATAGATATCTGCACGGGCACTGCTCAGAGGAGCTTTCTTCCATAGTCCCTCCACCTGCTGCCCACAACATATCTACCAGGGGAACAGAGCGAATGCACCCTTTTACTGTCCAGGTCACCAGGCATAGAACATCTTGCTCTGCCCGCTCTTTTGTCCCGAGGACTTCCAAGTTGTGGAATTCCTTGCCGGCACATGTCTTTCCTTCTCCTCCGAAACTCCAAACCTTGAAGTCCAGAATTAATAAGTTGTCTCTTTCCTCCTTGTCGACACCCACGGTAGGATAGCATTTAGGCTCTGAGCCCTCGTGGTGTGCTGTTGAAATAAAAAAGAATTACGTTTGCATTTTTTTAAAGAAATAATGTAACTTTTTTTCAAAAAAAAAAATGTTGTCAGGTACCAATCTTTTTCATCATCATTTAAGTAGTAAGCAGGTGTATGGGAAAACGGCAAAAAATATCGTTGTCGTTTGAAAAAATGTATGATGACGTCATCATACAGAAATAGGTGACCTCATAAATTTAATTTTTACGTCACGAGCTGGCAACTGAAAAGCATTTTTTTCTTTAACGTTGGCCTATTTCCGCGACTTTCGCCGGGACCGACGGTTTTACCCCCATCCCCCCCGCCCTCCGAAGGGCGGGACGTGCAGACATTCAACTTGCTCAAATACAATGCCAGAACCTCGGCTGATGTTACAGTATGTACAAAAGTGAAAGGAGAACCCTGGGATCGAACCCAGTAACCCTTCGGTTCAGTGGCACGCGTTCTTACCTCTGGACCACCGTGGCCTAACTGAAAAGATAAAATTAATTTGTCCGAGCGGTTTTCTCGAAAAAAATAATAGATAACGCATTTCTAAATTACGTTCCAAACTTTATCAACACTGTATAGTATCCTATGTTCTTATACACTGCTATAAGTTCTGATTGCTAATAGAAAAAATATTGTTACGTTTTCTCCGGGTTCTGGATAAGCGAGACTTTTAATTTTAACAAAACAACTTTATTTACTCTCTAAATATGGATACAATAAAAGTTCTAGAATATCTCTCTCACAAAACACTTAGTTTATCTGGCCTTACAATCACTAATTTGTACAAAAGTCACTAATACACTGAAACTACAGTCGCTACTCTATGACACTTCACACTAGTTACTGCTTCTTCAAGTCCCTTCAACATTTTCTAAATGAACTGAACTGTCTGGCTTGCTTTCGCGTTTATATACTCGCCGTACCTTCCACCACGTTTCTGGAGCGTTCCATTCCAGATTTTTCCAGGACCTTCTTTTACTAGAAGGTTCTGTGAATACAGATCGGTCCCGTGTGTATACAGGGGAATGTATATACAGGATTATCCAAATGTGGTCATCACTCCTATGTTACACAAGAGGTGTTTCTCGTAATATAAGATCTCTCTGCGTATACAGGGTGTAAGGGTTCTCTGCGCATACAGGGTGTGTATACAGGTGTTCGGAATGTGCAAACCTCAGTTATCCCTTCCGACGGGGTACAAGTTGGTAACTTCGTTCTTTCTGGTCCTAGAGGGTTGAGACTTCGCCTGAGGGAGGTCACCCCAGGCACCCCCCGGGGGAGGCGGTGTTGCCAGATTGTGCAAAAATTTCCAGGTGTTGGGGAAGTTCTGGGGATGTGGCAACACTGCACCTACGTCTATTGAAGTGCTTTGTAACAATATATTAATAAACTGAGCACCTTCTGCACAATATTGACTGATAATATGGTGCTCACATAAAATGGTTTAACTTAGAAATTGGATTTTATCTCAAATAAATCTACAGGAGACAAAGTTCTCTATATTTCCGGATTTAAAATACATTGAACGAATTCATTAAATCGTGTTTTGACTGCTGTAAACTGAAAACGGTCTCGATCAAGAGTTATGAACATATTTAATCTTCTCACCACCCAATCTCACAGCGATATTTCATATTCCTGATAGCACGGTAGCGAAATTTAGTAGTAATAATAAAACTTATGATCTCGATAAAACCTAGATAGATGAAAATACTGGTCGTATTACCGGCCATAAACGAAAATATTCATACGCATAATAATCCTGCATCACCCAATTTTATAACAAGTCAGAGGTAATAAAACTGTTAATCCAGTGATGTAGGGTACAACGGCAATAAAAACATGATTAAAAATCATCCGAAACGTCGAGATAATGGCCGGAATGACGATCCCACGTATATAAATCAATCCTGAGATCGCCACTTACAAGAATCTGTCTGTTAAAAGTTGGAGAATTATCAGAATCTTAACGTTTTCAAGAATTGTTCTCTGCTCCAGTTTTCAGCGTGAAATAATTTACAGCAATAGCATTAAGAACAGGCAGTTTTTTTTTCATGATCTTTGCAAATTTCTTATACAAGTGATCATACTTCCGAATAACTAATATACATGGTGATTTACGTAAAAGCTTTCCCGCTCAATTTGTAATTTCTATAACTAGGCAAAAACTGTAACAAATGTTGTAATAATTTTTTTGAGTATAATCTGCGGTCTAGAAAAATAATTGCACATCGATTTTTCAAAATGGAAGTGAAATATACCTGGCCAGTTCTACACTATTACCTTTTCTCATCTCCTTTTTAATGCACGGATATAGAGCCTCGGTGTTTCAGTGGTAAGAACATGTGGCTCGTAACCAACGGGTACTGCGGATTCAATCCCAGCCTTCTCCACTTTTTCAGTACATACTGTAACATTAACATGCACAGATGTTGTGGCATTGTATTTGAGCAAGTTGAATGTCTGCACGTACCGTCCTTCGGAGGGGGCGTAAAGCCGTCGGTCTCGTGTCCATGTGATGTTGGGCACGTTAAAAATCCCTAGCCTTCTGCCTGGCGTCGGTGCTCAGGAAGCATGTGAGTTATTTAACCAACAATATCCTGATAGGCCGCCAATTGCAAGATCTACCATACAAAAAGAAAAACCACTAGGCTGCGATCAAGCAGGCAGAAGGATCTTCTGCCCCCAGATTTATTCGCTGAACTAGGTATCCTACATTCAAATTTTATCGGTTTTAACCTAGCCTAAACACTCAACTAAACAGAGTTAGTTCACAAAAATGAAAATGACCCAAAGTATTTCTGAATATAACTAAAAAAAGATCAGATATCTATTAAGCACCACACAGGTAGCCAAACAAATGTTGCTTAAGCTATTTATTTTCTAGCATCTTAAGTTCCTTCGGTAAACAGAGATCGTTTAAAAAAATAAATACTAACCCAAAGCATCGCCGAACATAACTTAATAAACCAACTTAAAAAAAAATGAAGCCGACTTCAAAACAAGTACTAAAAGGCAAAAAATAACTAGATTACAGGTTTGATTCCAAAAACAAAAATTAATTTAAATGAAATATTTGCGCCAGCTACTTATGTGTTTGAAGTTGATGCCAAGCCAATCAGGTAGTAGGTAGATAGGCCATGTCCACTCCCGCCACATCGCAAGTTTCTCCGCGCACGCGATGGATTTATTGTTAGGAGACTTTATGATACCACAATTATGAACATTTATGTTCAAATGTACACATAAGCAGGTTTTCTATTAAAAATAATCCGATGGTAAAAGCACAGCGTACTTAACTTTAGTCTACTGTCCATATTGAAAAGTTCTTGATTAAAAATTCATATTTATAAAAATTTTCCAAAAACAAGATACCTTTAAGGGATAGCTTTTAAGTTCATATCTAATTTACTTTTGAACTGCAGTGAATAAGTAATTTTTAAGCGGTCGCATTTAACGAATCACTGAAGCTGTATAAAATGAAAAATATTTTGAGCAAATTTTATCTCTAGGTGGTGTCATTATAGCAACTTCATAGTTTTAGACCGATACGGCTCTGTCTTGCAGGAGGCAGACTAAAATAGACAATATGATGCGTCTCGGCGGGCGTCTAAGCTTCGGGTCTGGGTCCGGGTTCGGAGTAATAAGACGACGGAGAGGCCTTACAATCATGGATGAACAAGGGAAACGGGAAACGAGCATCGGATTGCTGACATAATAGCGACGACTTACCCCCCATTATATAACTGTAATGAACAGTTTTTCCAGTGCGGTCCCTCATATTAATTGCCCTATTTCCAATCCAGTTAAAGAATAACGGGATTTGTATGTTTACCCTTACAGCTTGCGTGACAACGTCTCGAGGAGTCGAGCGAAATTTTTTTCGAGTTATCTGACCGTATTGAAATCTGTTGTAATGGTTTGTTTTTGATAATGCGAAAGTGGTGATGCAGTATGTGTGTTACGGTGGTGAATTTGTATAAAAGTTACCTTTACGAAAATCAAATGGCTAGGAGAGTTAGTAATACTTTCAAAAAGATGAATGATCGACAGAACTTAGCATATATGACTAGTCCTTGCAACAAGAAGCCCGGGCGCATCAAAAAGTTATGGTGTAAAATTTTCATAAAGATGGGTTATCATTAAAATCTGTTAATTACACAAGTATCGACAGTTAAAAGAAAAGATAAAAGTTTGTGGTAAATAAATTAATATAAATATATGTATAAGAGCATGCATTTCATAATATGTCTGAGATTCCTAGGTTACTAAGTCTGTTAGTTTGGAGTTAGATCTAATATTTGTTAATAATATACAAGGGATCTAACTATGTCTTATCTGATATAGTATTATGTCTTAACAGGGCGCCTTTGTTGGGGAAAAAACTCAATTTTCATTTTATGTCACATGTTTTGAATTTAAACAACAAAAAGCAGCCTGTCAACAGTTGTTTCTCTTTGCTGAGCAGTTATCGTTTAGCTCGTCTACAGCATCAACCGGTCTGTCCTAGATTGTTACTGATAACAACAAATTATGTCTATACGTTAACACCAAGAGGACTAATGAATGGATTGCCCATTACAGGACCACACACCTAACCCCCCCCCCCCCCCCCGAGTAAAAGTTGCTACCTATTAGTGTAAGCTAGAGAGAATCTGGTGCGATAAAGAAAGCGTCGTTTATTATGAATTGCTTTTGAGTAATAGAGCCATCGCGCCGCCGTGGATATGTGTTGGAAAGTCGAGTAAAACTTTCCAATTCGAACTCGGAGGGACGACGGTTCGTGACTCACCGGCAGCGGATGATTTTTCAAATCACTTCTGTCGTTGAGATCGAGCTTAAGGGGGAGGGTAATGCACAATAGGCCAAGGACTGCAGTGCTATCGGGGCGGCAAAGCCGCGGACGAGCCCTGAGGGAGAAAAAAAAGTGCAGCCATCACTTATATACAGGGTGTTTCTAAATTGATGCGAAAAATTTTACAGGGTGATTATTTGGCGAAAAATAAGGGGGGTCTTTTTTTATAAAGTTTTTCTTGAAACCCCTTCTCCTCAAAGTTACACCCCTTTGAAATTTTGGCAAAAAAAAGTTTTCATTAAATTTCTCCGTTATGGAATAATTTTAAAAAACGAAATTTTGCAGATGCATAAAGCTAACAAAATGACAGTTTTAAAAGGATTTTATAACCCTATAATGTTATCACAAGAGGGTGAAAAAAACCTACCCTTACATTATTTTTTATCAGTACTTTTTATTGTGTGTAGAGTTTTCTATTTAAAAAAATGATTTAGAAAGAAAGATTAATTAAGCAGCTTTTTTATATCTTGATATTTTCTCATAAAATTGTTAGTTTCATCACAAAAAAATAAAATATTACTCAGATCGATGTCACATGAATTTACAGTGGTTGTTATTTGCTGAAAAATCAAGTACGTGGTAGGCTGTCAGATAACGTCATAATTACACTAATATTAATTGTTCTGGTTGCTGCCAATCTATCGAGAATTTTTTAAACACTTAGAACAAATAAGTGAATAAAATGGTAAATTATACCAATTCCGAAATGGCAGACATGCATTTTGAATATGGCCGTGCTAATGGCAATGGATTAAGGGTACGGCACTTCTAAACTGAGTTATATCCAAATATAACTGTACCCTATCACAGCATATTCGCACGCATTCATCAACGTCTGCAAGAAGGAAAATTTTCAAGAAGTGCCGCCGATTGCGGGCGTTCTAGAGAAGTAAGAACTGTAGCACTTGAAGAGGCTGTCCTCAATTTAATTGAATAATCTCCTGGTACAAGTACAAGAAGAATCGCTCAAGTCTTAAATGTCAGCTATTCCACGGTATTTAGAATTTTAAAAGAACAACTACTGTATCCCTACCATATCCAACGAGTTCAAGGGCTCTTACCTCGTGATTTTTTACCTCGTTTAATCTTTTGTCAATGGATGCTTCAAATGATCACGCAAGTTCCACAGTTCTTATGTCGTGTGTTATTTACTGATGAGGCCAACTTTTCACGAGAATCTATTAGAAATTTTCATAATAACCACATATGGTCTGAAGAAAACCCACACGAAATTACGGAATCTCATTTTCAACACCAGTTTTCATTAAATGTATGGCTTGCTGTCATTGGTGATTACTTAATTGGACCATATTTTCCTCCGATAAGACTAAATGGAGAAGTGTACTGTCGAAGAAGAGTTGCCCCTACTTCTTGAAAATATTCCTTTACAAATTAGACAACAAATGTGGTACATGTACGACGGGGCTCCGGCTCATTTTAGTATCAACGCTGGTAACTACTTGAACGAAGTTTACCCAAATCGTTGGATAGGTCGAGGAGGCCCACAGAATTGGCCTGCCCGGACTCCATTCAGAAGAGAGCTATATGTCTCACCGGTGACCCTACTCTCACCCAAAGGCTGCCATCCCTTGCCCACCGACGTGCCGTTGGTGACCTCTCTCTATTTTATAGATATCTGCACGGGCACTGCTCAGAGGAGCTTTCTTCCATAGTCCCTCCACCTGCTGCCCACAACATATCTACCAGGGGAACAGAGCGAATGCACCCTTTTACTGTCCAGGTCACCAGGCATAGAACATCTTGCTCTGCCCGCTCTTTTGTCCCGAGGACTTCCAAGTTGTGGAATTCCTTGCCGGCACATGTCTTTCCTTCTCCTCCGAAACTCCAAACCTTGAAGTCCAGAATTAATAAGTTGTCTCTTTCCTCCTTGTCGACACCCACGGTAGGATAGCATTTAGGCTCTGAGCCCTCGTGGTGTGCTGTTGAAATAAAAAAGAATTACGTTTGCATTTTTTTAAAGAAATAATGTAACTTTTTTTCAAAAAAAAAATGTTGTCAGGTACCAATCTTTTTCATCATCATTTAAGTAGTAAGCAGGTGTATGGGAAAACGGCAAAAAATATCGTTGTCGTTTGAAAAAATGTATGATGACGTCATCATACAGAAATAGGTGACCTCATAAATTTAATTTTTACGTCACGAGCTGGCAACTGAAAAGCATTTTTTTCTTTAACGTTGGCCTATTTCCGCGACTTTCGCCGGGACCGACGGTTTTACCCCCATCCCCCCCGCCCTCCGAAGGGCGGGACGTGCAGACATTCAACTTGCTCAAATACAATGCCAGAACCTCGGCTGATGTTACAGTATGTACAAAAGTGAAAGGAGAACCCTGGGATCGAACCCAGTAACCCTTCGGTTCAGTGGCACGCGTTCTTACCTCTGGACCACCGTGGCCTAACTGAAAAGATAAAATTAATTTGTCCGAGCGGTTTTCTCGAAAAATATAATAGATAACGCATTTCTAAATTACGTTCCAAACTTTATCAACACTGTATAGTATCCTATGTTCTTATACACTGCTATAAGTTCTGATTGCTAATAGAAAAAATATTGTTACGTTTTCTCCGGGTTCTGGATAAGCGAGACTTTTAATTTTAACAAAACAACTTTATTTACTCTCTAAATATGGATACAATAAAAGTTCTAGAATATCTCTCTCACAAAACACTTAGTTTATCTGGCCTTACAATCACTAATTTGTACAAAAGTCACTAATACACTGAAACTACAGTCGCTACTCTATGACACTTCACACTAGTTACTGCTTCTTCAAGTCCCTTCAACATTTTCTAAATGAACTGAACTGTCTGGCTTGCTTTCGCGTTTATATACTCGCCGTACCTTCCACCACGTTTCTGGAGCGTTCCATTCCAGATTTTTCCAGGACCTTCTTTTACTAGAAGGTTCTGTGAATACAGATCGGTCCCGTGTGTATACAGGGGAATGTATATACAGGATTATCCAAATGTGGTCATCACTCCTATGTTACACAAGAGGTGTTTCTCGTAATATAAGATCTCTCTGCGTATACAGGGTGTAAGGGTTCTCTGCGCATACAGGGTGTGTATACAGGTGTTCGGAATGTGCAAACCTCAGTTATCCCTTCCGACGGGGTACAAGTTGGTAACTTCGTTCTTTCTGGTCCTAGAGGGTTGAGACTTCGCCTGAGGGGGGTCACCCCAGGCACCCCCCGGGGGAGGCGGTGTTGCCAGATTGTGCAAAAATTTCCAGGTGTTGGGGAAGTTCTGGGGATGTGGCAACACTGCACCTACGTCTATTGAAGTGCTTTGTAACAATATATTAATAAACTGAGCACCTTCTGCACAATATTGACTGATAATATGGTGCTCACATAAAATGGTTTAACTTAGAAATTGGATTTTATCTCAAATAAATCTACAGGAGACAAAGTTCTCTATATTTCCGGATTTAAAATACATTGAACGAATTCATTAAATCGTGTTTTGACTGCTGTAAACTGAAAACGGTCTCGATCAAGAGTTATGAACATATTTAATCTTCTCACCACCCAATCTCACAGCGATATTTCATATTCCTGATAGCACGGTAGCGAAATTTAGTAGTAATAATAAAACTTATGATCTCGATAAAACCTAGATAGATGAAAATACTGGTCGTATTACCGGCCATAAACGAAAATATTCATACGCATAATAATCCTGCATCACCCAATTTTATAACAAGTCAGAGGTAATAAAACTGTTAATCCAGTGATGTAGGGTACAACGGCAATAAAAACATGATTAAAAATCATCCGAAACGTCGAGATAATGGCCGGAATGACGATCCCACGTATATAAATCAATCCTGAGATCGCCACTTACAAGAATCTGTCTGTTAAAAGTTGGAGAATTATCAGAATCTTAACGTTTTCAAGAATTGTTCTCTGCTCCAGTTTTCAGCGTGAAATAATTTACAGCAATAGCATTAAGAACAGGCAGTTTTTTTTTCATGATCTTTGCAAATTTCTTATACAAGTGATCATACTTCCGAATAACTAATATACATGGTGATTTACGTAAAAGCTTTCCCGCTCAATTTGTAATTTCTATAACTAGGCAAAAACTGTAACAAATGTTGTAATAATTTTTTTGAGTATAATCTGCGGTCTAGAAAAATAATTGCACATCGATTTTTCAAAATGGAAGTGAAATATACCTGGCCAGTTCTACACTATTACCTTTTCTCATCTCCTTTTTAATGCACGGATATAGAGCCTCGGTGTTTCAGTGGTAAGAACATGTGGCTCGTAACCAACGGGTACTGCGGATTCAATCCCAGCCTTCTCCACTTTTTCAGTACATACTGTAACATTAACATGCACAGATGTTGTGGCATTGTATTTGAGCAAGTTGAATGTCTGCACGTACCGTCCTTCGGAGGGGGCGTAAAGCCGTCGGTCTCGTGTCCATGTGATGTTGGGCACGTTAAAAATCCCTAGCCTTCTGCCTGGCGTCGGTGCTCAGGAAGCATGTGAGTTATTTAGCCAACAATATCCTGATAGGCCGCCAATTGCAAGATCTACAGTAAGTAACTTGGTTGCAAAATTCACAGAAATGGGATCCGTAAAAGATTTGCTTCGACAAGGTCGACGTCGAGTAAGTGAAGAAGTCAGATTGTATATATTGCTTGAATCGGAAGAAAATGCTCACCATTCTGCAAGGCAACTAGCCCTAAATAACAACGTGGACCAATCTTTAGTGGTAAAATTATTTAAAGAAGAAAAGTATCATCCTTACAAAGTGCAGTTGATACACAAGTTAAACGATGATGACGCGTGAAGTAAAAACACTGGAAAGATGCCTAACAAACCACCCCGCCTTTTTAGTGAATTTTCGATGAAAAAAAATCACATTTTGGGAGATACTGACTTTTGGATTTTGGTTTTTTCGGTTATATATATATATATATATATATATATATATATATATATATATATATATATATATATATATATATATATATATATATATATATATATATATATATATATATATACTATAACCAAAAAATAATGGGCCGATTTTGATACTATTTGGCACGTACCTTCCTTTTGTAAGTGTTTTGGATAAGTTCGTTACCCAGGAAAATCAAACCGGCTTTTCCGGGAAAATTTTGAGATTTCTTTCGAAAATTTATTTTTTTATCTCCAAAAATAAAAAACTTATGGTAACCAAATTTGGTAGGTAGGTTTATGATATAAAAAGTAAACTACACGCCAAAATTTAGATTTCTATGTTACAAGTAAAAAGTTATAAAAAATATTTGATGCAAGATCATTTCTATGAAAATTCACTACCATAACGCACTTGCTGTGTACAGACCTTTTTATCGAATCTCGCTCATGAACTGTCGGACTTTCCTATTGGTGGACTTTTAATAGAGTGTCGTCTTTGCATGTTAAGTTTATTGATAATAAAAAAACTCTGGACGCAGCAAGTGCGTTATGGTAGTGAATTTTCATTAAAATGTTTTTATTGCAAATATGTGTGTTTTCTTTTTAAGAAAGCAGGCATCAATTTTGGTTACCAGTATAACCTATATAGTAAAAACAATGTGCCATGTTTCATAAAAATAACTTTATTGTGTGAAAATGTACCAAGATTTCCAAAAGTAGACTTAAAGTGTTCCCGGAAAAACTCGTTTCTTGGTCAACCTTATAGGTTAATAGCAAATTAGGCTATTCAAATATGAAGCATTTGATCAAAGTTCGCTACCATAACGCACTTTCTGCATCCAGAATTTCTTTTCTTACAAACATGCATTATATTTCGATGAAAAATGCAATAACATAAGGCGTGTTTGATTAAAAAAAAAGAAAATTTGTATCACCAATGACTTATGGGCCATCCTGTGATTGTAGAAATATTTTTTTAAGATGTAGCTCAAGACACCCTATAATTAATATATACAATTTTTTTTCAAATCTTGTATAATAACGGATATATTGAGCTTTATTGATTTTTTACGAAAATTCGACAAAAATTATATACCATTAAACGATAAACTCTATAGCTAAGGCTACTGCCAAGCATCAGGGAAAGCGTTTATTTCAAATGAATTTTCTGGAAACATTTTAGTAAAATGAAGGACAATGACGGTTGAAACTAAGACTTCAGTGTTTGTTAATCATCCTTCTTGAGACATTTGATTTCCATAGCCCGTATTAGTTTCAAGTTATTTGCCAAAATGTTGGCGATTTTGACGTTTTAAGTCGCAACGTTGACGTTTTGAGGAAAACCCCAATTTATTTTTCTTTAAATGCCTATAACTTTTTTGTCTTTTGACATACAGAGCTAAATTTTGGTAGGTAACTTACATATAAGGACATAAACCCGCGTACCAAATTAGGTTGCCCTGACTTTGTTAATTCGGGAGATATAAATTTTTTTCGAAAGAAAACACAAAATTTTCCGGGAAAACCTGGGCAGATTTTCCTGGCTAACGAACTTATCCTAGCCATTTGCAAAAGGAATTTATTCACCAAATTTAATCAAAATCGACCCATTATTTTTTGAGTTATCGGTGTGATACATATATATATATATATATATATATATATATATATATATATATATATATATATATATATATATATATATAATATATATATATATATATATATATATATATATAAATATATATATATATATATATAAATATATATATATATATATATATATATATATATATATATATATATATATATATATATATATATATATATATATATATATATATATATAAACATATAAAAATTCAAACTGACCCCGGATATGTGTTCTGGGGGGCCTAATTAGCGCTCATTTGAAGAAATTTTTTCAAAATTCAAAAGTCGAGATCTCCTCATTAGTGAATTTTTTTAAGAAAATTCACTAAAAACACAAGCAATTTGATAACCACTTGAAAAATTTGAATACTAACAAATTAAATTTGTTAAATAAAATAGTGGTTGCTTTTTCACAAAAAAACAGTGTTTCCGAAAATATTGCGAAATAATGCATATTTTAAAAAAATAATCATAAATACACGCCATATTCTTAATACTAACACCAATAACAAAATATTCAGCAACGACTGAAAATTATTAACGTTGCCAGAAGGCAATCGGCAATTGCAGCTATCAATCTCTAAATAAAATAAGTTATTTTAGGTATGGAGTGTAGTTAACATATTTTAGGAGATAGCCTCATCGGCAAAAGTGCTAACTAAAATATCTCTAGCGGTTCTAAGAAAAGTTTTGATTTAATTTCGTATAAATAATTTTACAATTCCCCTGTGTGAAAGATGTGGTCATGCAGGGAAAGACATTACTTTCAACTATCAATGCATTCTAATGACTCCATCACTAGAAAGCATCGAAAAACAGCCAATAAAGTTGTATCGTAGATTTCATTAAAACTGACATAGAGATCGAATTACCAATTAAATCTTATTTATGGGTTCTTAAGCGACAGGAATGAACGTTATGTTAACAATTATGTTATAGCTTAAAGCGAAAGTGTGACCGTTGTCTATTATTTATATATATATATATATATATATATATATATATATATATATATATATATATATATATATATATATATATATATATATATATATATATATATATATATATATATATATATATATATATATATATATATATATATATATATATATATATATATATATATATATATATATATATATATATATATATATATATATATATATATATATATGTATATATGTATCCGTCTGATAACTCAAAAAATAATTAACCGATTTCAATGAAACTCGGCAAGTGCCTTTCTTTTATTAATGGCTTGGATAAGTTCGTTAGGCAGGAAAGTCTGACGGGCTTTTCAGGGAAAATTGAGTTTTCTTTCAAAAAAAAAATTTTTCTCCGAAAATAACAAAGCTGTTTTAATGAAATTTACTATATATGTTGCCTTGGGAGAGGACTTACTAAGTACCAAAATTCAACTTTGTCAGTTTATAGAAAATTGAGTTATTCAAATTTTAAATTTTCTTTTGAAACAATTTTTTTTCTCCAAAAATTACAAAGTTATTTTAATAAAATTTTGTGGATATCTTGTCCTAGGAAATACCTTAATACCTACCAAAATTAAACTTTCTAAGATTATAGAAAACTGAGTTAATCAAATTTTTATAGCACACTGCAGTGTTAAAATCAATGGTAGTTTCCTCACTATTGTAAACACGTGTGTCGGGGACTGACCGAATTCATTCCCAGTTGCCATTGATCTACTCATATTCTCTGATTATGTTAGAAACGTGGTATCTACTTCATTCCAAGTCACTATTAACCGACTATTTATGAAATGAAATAAGTAAATTAAATCGATTGTCATAAAATATGTAGTGTATTAAGACTAAGGGAAAAAGAAATAAAACAAATATAACTGTGCACATTTTGATTATATTTTAGGGTGGCGACGCACACCTAGCTCACTAGGAGAAATCGCCACTGCTTGAGAGAGGTATTGTCACAGCATAATATCTTATTAAAGTTCATTTGTAAGTAGGTTTAATTTTTATATGTTTATATATATATATATATATATATATATATATATATATATATATATATATATATATATATATATATATATATATATATATATCCGTCTTATAACTTAAAAAATAATTAACCGATTTCGATTAAACTTGGCAAGTGCCTTTCTTTTATTAATGGCTTGGATGAGTTTTATCCAGAAAAATCGGACGGGGTTTCCCCGAAAAATTTTCAGTTTTCTTTCGAAAAAATTTTTTTTCTCCGAAAGTAATAAAGCTGTTTTAATGAAATTTACTATATATGTTGCCTCAGGAGAGGTCTTACTACGTACCAAAATTCAACTTTCTAAGTTTAGAGAAAATTGAGTTATTCAAATTTTAAATTTTCTTCCGAAAAAAATTTTTTTCTCCGAAAATTACAAAATTATTTTAATGAAATTTTGTGGATATCTTGTCTTAAGAAAGACCTTACTATGTATTAAAATTAAACTCTTTAAGTGTATAAAAAATTGAGTTATTTAAATTTGAAGCATTTAATAAAAATTCACTACCATAACGCACTTGCTGCGTCCCGAGTTTTTTCTACAACGTATTGTTTGATTACCTGTGTCGTACACTATAATTGCATAGTTATGAATTAGTAGGAAATTTTTTACATTAAATGTTAATAACTTTTTGTATTTCAACTTAGAAATCTGAAATTTTGTCTATAGTACGCGTATGATTGCCGCAGCTCTGTTATTTTCGGAGATACAAAATTGTCCAAAAGGAAACCCAACATTTTTTTGGAAAAACTGGTCCAATTTTGCCGGCTAACTAACTTAGCAATTTACACAAGGAAGCTACGTATGTAGGTGGAAGCTTATAACCATTTTGAGATCAGTATCAAAAGAAATTTCTGGACGCAGAGAGTGCGATATAGTAGTGAATTTTGATAAAAATTATACACTATTATTATACGGCATATTACTAAGATCAATACCTTAAACTTACAGAGACTTTGAAGATCGATTTTAGAGGTCCCAATACGCGCACAGTCGAGGAATTCTTTTTAAAGTGTTGCCATCGATATCTCTCTATTATTAAAAAATTGGGCTATTCAAATATTAAGCATTTGATCAAAATTCGCTACCATAACGCACTTACTGCGTCCAGAATTTTTGTTCTTACAAAAATGCAAAAATGCAATAACATAAGGCGTGTTTGATTAAAAAAAAAAGAAAATTTGTATCAACAACGACTTATGGGCCAGCCTGTAATTGTAGAAATAATTTTTTAAGATGTAGCTCAAGACACCCTATAATTAATATATACAATTTTTTTTCATATCTGGTATAATAACAGATATATTGAACTTTATTGATTTTTTTTACGAAAATTCTACAAAAATTATATACCATTAAACGATAAACTCTGTAGCTAAGGCTACTGCCACGCATCAGAGAAAGGGTCTATTTTAAATGAATTTTCTGGAAACATTTTATTAAAATGATGGACAATGACGATTGAAACTAAGACTTCAGGGTTTGTAAAACATCCTTCTTGAGACATTTTATTTCCATAGCCTGTATTAGATTAAAGTTCTTTTCCCAAATGTTGCCAATTTTGACGTTTAAATCGCAACTTTGACGTTTTGTGAAAAACCCCAATTTATTTTTGTTTAAATGCCTATAACTTTTTTGTCTTTTGATCTACAGAGCTAAATTTTGGTAGGTAACTTGCCTATAATGATATAAACCCGCGTATGAAATTTTATTGCCCTTACTTTGTTAATTTTGGAGATATAAATTTTTTTCGATTTTTTTCGAAAGAAAATACAAAATTTTCGGGGAAAACCTCGGCGGATTTTCCTGGATAACGAACTTATCCAAGCGACTTGCGAAAGGAAGGTATGTGCCAAATTTTATCAAAATCGGTTCATTATTTTTTAAGTTATAGGTGTGACACATAAATATATATATATATATATATATATATATATATATATATATATATATATATATATATATATATATATATAAACATATAAAGTCTGAAACTGACCTCGGATTTGGGTTCCGGGGGTCCTAAATAGCGCTTATTTGAAGAAATTTTTTCAAAATTCGAAAGTCGGGATCTCCTCATTAGTGAATTTTTTTTAAGAAAATTCACTAAAAACTCGGGACGAAGCAAGTGCGTTATGGTAGTGAATTTTTATTAAATGTTTCAAATTTGAATAACTCAATTTCCTATAATCTTAGAAACTTTAATTTTGGTGCGTAGTAAGGTCTTTCCTAGGTAAAAATATCCACCAAATTTCATTAAAATAACTTTGTAATTTTCGGAGAAAAAAATTTTTTTCGAAAGAAAATTTAAAATTTAAATAACTAATTTTATATAAACTTAGAAAGTTGAATTTTGGTACTTAGTAATATCTCTCCCAAGGTAACATATATAGTGTATTTCATTGAAGCAGCTTTGTTATTATTTTTTTAAGAACACTCAAAATTGTCCCGGAAAGCCTCGTCCGATTTTGCTGGCTAACTAACTCGTGCAAGCCATTAATAAAATAAAGGCTCTTGCCGAGTTTCATTGAAATCGGTTGATTATTTTTTGAGTTATCAGACGAATATATATATATATATATATATATATATATATATATATATATATATATATATATATATATATATATATATATATATATATATATATATATATATATATATATATATATATATATATAACATATAAAAATTGAAACTGACGCCGGATATGGGTTCTAGGGGTCCTAGTTTGTCTCACCATCGATACCTCTCTATTAGTGAATTTTTAAAAATAAAAATTCACTAAAAGCTAATTTTATTCGATGAGCATATTTTTATTTGTAAACTAGTGAATTATTTATAATATTTGGTAGCAAAGAGTGAAAGTCATAGTTGTAACGTAAAAGCTACATCGCCTGTTCACTGAGATGATAGCGTGATTGAAATAATTTATTTTTGTATCTCGCATTTTTTTAAGAAACGCTGAAACACGTCAATTTTAATATTGAGGGGGACAAGTTTTGACATAAAAGTCAACTTTGTCGCATCAACCGCTTAAGGGTGTTGATAACAACCCTTATATTTTAAATAGGAAACATGGGTCGAGTGTTACATCATTTGAAAGCTTTTTCTTTTGGGAATTCAGCACACAAATTTTTTTGGAAGTTTTATCAACTCGTTAAAAAATTATTCACAGTTGGAATTGCAAGAACGTATTTCATTCATTGTGATAAGAAATGCACTAATTAGTCACTTTTTCGTGAAAAAAAAACTAAAAAACAAATCCAAACGTTCAAAAATGTTTATTCAGTTAAGTAAGTGTTCAAATTGTTGACCACCAGCTTCCATACATTCTGGAGCATTTGTGGAGTTATTAGACGGCAATCTTCAACAATGCGTCAACGTAATTCTTCCAAAGACTCCGGTTCTGTTGCGAAGATTCTACTCTTTAAATAGCCCCATAGAAAGAAGTCTAAAGGAGTTAAACCCGGTGATCTAGGGGGCCACTCAATTGCACCTCTACGCCCAATCCATTGCTCTGGAAACTCTCTGTTCAAAAACTCCCTAACACGTTGTAAAAATGCGCAGGAGCTCCATCTTGTTGAAACACGAATTGATTTTCTTGATAGCGATCATCATTTTCAACAATGTCAATTAGTAGAGGGTAAACGATATCTTCTAGTAACTCCAAATACGTTTCCCACTCAAATTGCCATCAAGAAAAATTGGTCCGATTAAACGGTCTCCAAAAATGCCAGTCCAGACATTCAATTTCTGTGCGGTTTGAGTGTGGACTTCGTGAAAATTTCTTGGATTATTATCTGCCAAATAACGACAGTAGATAGTGGGACACCTGGGTCCATCCCCTCCACTTTTTACTGCGCATGCGCGAGTCATCATGCGCATGCGCTGACCTGCGCAGACCTGTGACAGTTGACAGCTGACCTGTCAGATTTGACAGGTGTCAAATGTCACTGACCTGACAGCTGTCAACGTCAGCTGTCACCTGACCTGACATGTGTCAACGTCAAATGTCACCTGACCTGACAGCTGTCAACGTCAGCTGTCACCTGACCTGACATGTGTCAACGTCAAATGTCACCTGACCTGTCAGATGACGTCACAAGCATTCCAAGATGGCTGACCTGTCATAGACAGCTGCAACTCCGGGTTCTCTCTATGGAACTAACCTGAGATGACGTCACAAGCGTTCCAAGATGTCTGACCTGTGTGTCCATAGATATCTACAAGTCAGGTTAGCTCTCCATGTGTGTTTGTCTGATTGTTTATTAAGGTTATGTATTTGTTTATTAAGGTTATGTTCGCTCACGTGTCATCTGTTTGTTTATTAAGGTTATGTTTGTATTTGTTTATTAAGGTTATGTCATGTGTGTTGATTACCATGCATCTGTTTGTTTATTAAGGTTATGTATTTTGTTTATTAAGGTTATGTTCGTAAACACAGCTGTTTGGTTTGTTTATTGTGTTGTTGTTAAGGTGTATTGAAGTTTGTTAGGGTATTTCGTTTTTGGCGGGAAATTTGAATTTGTTTGAAAATTTGTCTGTTGTGTCCAGAGATATGACTCATCGAGCTAGAGAATATTCTATTTGTAAAGTTGTAGAGTGTAGAGAATATTCTCTAGCTCGATGGGAGACATCTGTTGGACACAGTCATTCGGTTTAGTCACACACATACATATATGAGGAAGATATATTGAGCGGGTAATTTGAAATTTTGATTTTAATTTGAAATATGATTTTTGAAAGAAAAGCATTCGCCAGAAATTAGATTTGAACCCCCAACCACACAACTTACTCAGAGAGATACCTGTCGCTAAACCAACTATTCCACAGACACACACGTTAAAAGTTTGTTCGCAGTTGTATATATAAAACAAAAACCTGTTGCATATGCTAATTTAAAACGAGTTTATGAGGCTGATGTGTGTGGGCAGGGGGTGGTATCTCTATTACATTCCAATTGAATAATAGGAACTGTAATGTTAAAAACAATTGTTTATTTATAGTAAAAAGAAATTTAAAACACGTACCAATTTACCTATCTAATATCATTTAATAACAAAAACGTTTGAAGTAAACTATATCAATAAGAAAAACGTATTTACATCTAGATATGATAATGAGTTTATTTTAATAGCGCAATAAAACTCGGGGACTTGGTTTTATTGCCGGCGTGTTTGTTTATGTTAGTGTGTTTGTATTTTGAATGAATGAATCTAAATTTATATAGGGAGTGATCAAAAACACACAAGTAACAAAACTCGATTTAAAACAACTAAACTAAACTTTGATATACGAGGATTGTTTGATAAGTATTGTTTGTATGTAAACATAAATAATATAATAGTATACTTACATACAGCAAGAGACGTCATACATGTTTCACGACTTAGTACACACTGACGTCTGTTGAGGTCTTGAATGGGGGCCCGTTATAGAAATAACACAGTTGTTTAATGACATCCACTTGAACCAAACAAAACATATAGACGCTGTTGTTGATTGTTAACACACACACACACGTCATGACAGCTCGAAGTCTTTACTTAGACTGACAGAGCTGTGTAATAAAAGACAGACAATTGATTGCCCAACAAGTATCTTAGATAATCTTGTTTGAGCTTGTACAGCTGTTTAACACACACGTCATGACAGCTCGAAGTCTTTGCTTAGACTGACAGACAGAAAGGGGTTAATAAAAATGCAACAAAATAAAAATAAAACAACTGTTTTACATACAATAAAAATTTATTAGGATTAATTAAGTTGTACATATTGATACATAAATGACATACAATTATTACATAATGGCTCTAACGATGCCCGTTAGAGGTTTATATTCCATTACACTGTCATGAATAACCAGACAATAAACACGAGTATTCTTTGGGAAGTTGGCGTGACTCATAAACTCCACCTTAATGTCCACCGTTGAAGACTTGATTGACTCGTTCTGGTGCTGACAGTCAATCACAAATAGAGCTCTGTCTTTAAACTCGTCATAATTCAAGATAGGCTCCGACATGTTTTTATAACAGAAGCTTTTTTGAAAATCTGTATACATGTTATAGGCTTCTGCATATTTCGATTTCTCAAAATCCATATTCATAGATTCATAAGGGTAGCATTCTGAATTTAGAAACACTCGAAGGTCCATCATACCAATGTTATCGAAATAGTCTGACCTCTTCTTCACGTTATCCTTACGATCTGTTTGAAATGCTATAATCACATATCGAGGTCTTTCCAAGTTGGTTGCAGTTTTAACAGCCCACACATCTCTGTTGATATCTCTGAGTGCTGGTAACTCGTATATGTCCCATTTACGGTATGCGAGAAATATAGAGGTGTCTTTGGCTATTTTATCCATCAGTTCCAATTTCATTTTATCATTGGGAAATACATGTTTTACCTTTAAAAACATATTGGTTACGGTAATTTTTGCTCGTGCCGTACCTGTGCTGTAATAGCCATTGGAATCGTTTCGACTTCTTGTAAAGCGGAAAGTATGTTTGCCACAGAGAACTCCTTTGAAATGATGAAAGAAACTGAAGAGGAACCAGACAGGTATGAGCATGTGAAACTTGTTATCATTTAAGGTGATGTGCTCCGACGACACATTCAGACCGGCGTTGCTAAGAGATTGGGCTTCATTCTTACTGAACGATAGCAGACTTTTGATGATGGTTGTGGTGTATGGGTCTCGCACTCGTTCCACTTCCTTGTTATTTAACTCATAGGTCATTGATTCAAACAGAGCTGCTCCTCCATTATTTGACAGATAACAAGCACCAGTGGCATTTTGGATTGCTACAGGTTCCAGAGCACCTTCGATTATTAGAGCTGACTCAGCCAGACATACGAACGCATCTTGTTGGTTGATGGCTATTTCAATTTCATCGCTGTTACCAAACGATTTAGTTGGTGAATAGTAAGAGCGCAGCTCTTCTCGATCGATGCCATCATCAAACACGGGTTCTTTGAATATTTCTAGTTTTGACGACATGATAACCCAGGCTTTGCAGGAACTCAATATTATCGGGACGAAGCGTACCCTTTGACGTGTCTGACTCAACTGAATTTGATGTGGTAGATGCACTTGCTTTTATATCCTTAAAGACCAACATACTAAGCAACTTTTATAAGTTTCAAGCGAACAGACACCTCTTCACCTTGAAAGTTGACAGGAACTGAATCTTGGTCGACGATGTCGATGCTTATATTGGAAATCTCTTGCTTGTTCACCGGCAAGTAAATTAAATTTTTAGGTTCTATGTCGATTGCGTAGCCAGGATCAACCATCGGAGCAAACTCATACAGCGTATGTGAGGGTTGTCCGTGATAATAGGAACCAGACACGATATTGGTTTCGATGCGAATCTGTCTAACATCCACTATATCAACAGGTAAATCAGATTCATAAAAGGTGTCCGGCTGAAGAACTTGTTTTGAAAAGCCCAACATTCGCCCAATCGAACCATCAAATTCAAAACTGACATTTGTATAACACTTTAGTCTGCATTTGATGGTGTTCGGATTAGGTCTCAGAATCAGAGCCTGTTGCTTTTGTTCGTGTGTTGCTGTAGCACCAACAAGTTCATTTTGAAGTAACTCTTCCAAGTGTGTTATTTCATAAGCACCGGTGGGTATCGTGATGGTTCGCCAACCGGTTCCTTCTTTTACATGAAATTTGTTTTTACCTTCATAGATGTTGGGTATGTTGTTGTAGGTGTGAAAGCCTATCAAGGCAACAGCATAATTACCATCCAAAACAATTGGTGGATGGTAGTCTGACGACAGATGGGAGCTGCGGTCTTTCAACACAAAGGTGTGCGCCATGACTGATACACACAGGCTACTGTTTCAGTCTTTTATTGCATTGGTTTTTGCAGATACAACCCATAACCGTAGCGCTGTTTCTTGAGATACATGCCTTTGCCCAGTCTCTTGCATTTTGGCTTAAATTTCAAGCCACTCCCTCTCCTACCCATCGCGATGGCTTCCATTGTTTTGTTGTGTCGTTCTTCCTCCTCTAGTTTCTGTTTCGCAGACTTGGCATCGTTCACGGCTTTGGCAATACCTGCAGCACCGCCACCCAGAGCTCCTAGTGCTGACAGCCCACCAAATATAAGAGGCAACAACGGAAGGAAGCCTCCACTTTTAGGTATTGGAATAACTCGAGGTTTCTGCACATTCTTACGTCCACCAATGTTTCTAACGATTGTATGAGCTATATCAAACACGGCGTTCGCTGTTGGAATAAGGTTTCTATCTTTTATAACTTCCTCAATCAGACTTAGTATGTTTTTAAAGGGGACCTTCTTCTTTGGCTTCGAGTTGATTACATAAAACCCCTCATCAAGTTTTCTGTTAACTTTCATGGTGTTTGTAACGCTAGCAACGTTTCAGCAAAACCTGTATCTGTCTTTGTTAATAACAACCCTCACTCTGTGACACCAACATGCATACTGACTGGGTGTCTCACTTGCATTCATTTATATATACACACCCAATAAAATATAGTTTAGTTTAAGTTAAGATGCGTACCAGCAAACACGCTTCTGCCTTACCCATTACAAATATAGACGATGTTGTTACGGACACAGCTCAACAACAACTGAGGCATGGTCCTCTCTTTCCAAACACCGTTCGCTGTATCATATGTGGTCCGAGTGGTTGTGGTAAAACTAATGTCATGCTGAGTTTATTGTTTGAAGCAAACGGTTTAAAATTTGATAACGTGTATGTGTATTCAAAGTCTCTGTATCAACCGAAATACAAGATGTTAAAGGAGGTGATGAATGCAACAAAAGGTGTTGGTTACTATCCTTATAGAGAAAACGATGAAATATTAGATCCGGAAGATGCCAAGGACAACTCTGTGTTTATATTTGACGATGTAGCTTGTGACAAACAAGATAAAATAAGAGCATACTTCAGTATGGGCAGACATAAGAATATTGATTCATTCTATCTCTGTCAAACATATACACGAATACCCAAGCATCTGGTACGTGACAACACCAATGTTATTGTGTTATTCAAGCAAGATGAAACCAATTTAAAACATGTGTACGACGATCATGTAACCACCGATATGGACTTTAAACAATTTAAAACTATCTGCCACCAATGCTGGAAAGATAATAAGTATGGTGTGTTGGTGATTGTGAAGGAAAACGATGTACACAAAGGTCGATATAGAAAAGGATTCGATAGATATATATTATTCTAACAATGGTAGACAGGACAGACAGCTGTCTAACACAGCTGTCATACAGGTGTCTAACACAGGTGTCTAACACAGCTGTCTAACACAGCTGTCTAACAGACAGCTGTCTAACACACAGCTGTCTAACACACAGCTGTCTAACAGACAGCTGTCTAACAGACAGCTGTCTAACACACAGCTGTCTAACAGACAGCTGTCTAACAGACAGCTGTCTAACAGACAGCTGTCTAACACACAGCTGTCTAACACACAGCTGTCTAACACACAGCTGTCTAACACACAGCTGTCTAACAGACAGCTGTCTAACAGACAGCTGTCTAACAGACAGCTGTCTAACAGACAGCTGTCTAACAGACAGCTGTCTAACACACAGCTGTCTAACAGACAGCTGTCTAACAGACAGCTGTCTAACACACAGCTGTCTAACACACAGCTGTCTAACAGACAGCTGTCTAACAGACAGCTGTCTAACACACAGCTGTCTAACAGACAGCTGTCTAACAGACAGCTGTCTAACACACAGCTGTCTAACACACAGCTGTCTAACACACAGCTGTCTAACAGACAGCTGTCTAACAGACAGCTGTCTAACAGACAGCTGTCTAACAGACAGCTGTCTAACACACAGCTGTCTAACACACAGCTGTCTAACACACAGCTGTCTAACAGACAGCTGTCTAACAGACAGCTGTCTAACACACAGCTGTCTAACAGACAGCTGTCTAACAGACAGCTGTCTAACAGACAGCTGTCTAACAGACAGCTGTCTAACACACAGCTGTCTAACACACAGCTGTCTAACACAGCTGTCTAACACACAGCTGTCTAACACACAGCTGTCTAACACACAGCTGTCTAACAGACAGCTGTCTAACAGACAGCTGTCTAACAGACAGCTGTCTAACACACAGCTGTCTAACAGACAGCTGTCTAACACACAGCTGTCTAACAGACAGCTGTCTAACAGACAGCTGTCTAACACACAGCTGTCTAACAGACAGCTGTCTAACAGACAGCTGTCTAACAGACAGCTGTCTAACAGACAGCTGTCTAACACACAGCTGTCTAACACACAGCTGTCTAACAGACAGCTGTCTAACACAGCTGTCTAACAAGACAGCCGGACATCGTGATAAATAAGAAGGCATGTACCGTGACGGAGTCAGTATATGTTAAACCACCACACAACCTGTATCGCTCAACCAAATGATTAGACCGTCTGGTAACACCAAACAGTTGTAGCACAATGGAAGTGTTGGGTAAGGAAGAGCAAAAAGTTAAGAAAAGGATTTTACAACTTGCTGACAATATTCGAAAAAAACATTTAATGCTTAAACTTAACAGAGCTGAGAATGATGATGCTCTGCAACGTTTATATAAACCACTTGTTGACCCCCTAAGTGAAATATCTAAAAACACAGCAGCACTGCAGCAGCAGCAGCCACCGCAACCACTAAAGGCTGAACAAATCAAAGACGAAGTCGATATACCAGAAACGAAACGCCAAGTAGAGTTCCTGAAAGACCATGAAGTTTTTGAAGCTGAACCAAGGGAAGAGGCTGAGGCGGCAAGTTCCGATGAGGATATCCCAACATTTGAAGAGCTTGAGGCAGACCTACAAACTGTCACAACCAACCCTGCATATCAAGAATTTTTGGAGCAATATCCTGACCGAGTTCGATATTATGTAGACAAGTATTTTACTGAACCACCAAGGCTCGGTACCATTGATCAAACGTATGGTGCCCGCTACGCTAAAGATACCGGTAGCTGGAGTCTTGGTAACAAACACTTAGACTTTACTGATGCTGAGATTCAACTGGGCCAAAGGAGATACCCGCAAACACAAGGTTTGCTAGAATTGTTATTTATGAAAAGACCCCGGGGGTATACTTATGACGATCTTCAACACTATAGAGATATTCTAGAAGCAACTAGTGTTTATAAAATGAACTATGATCCTAACGCCCGAACCAAGGGTTGTTCCTCTGAAAAGTATCTGACTCTAATAAAACCAGTGATAAATCCACGAGGTCGTAGATCCTCAACACCTCAAGGTTTTGGTTACACCTACGAGGAAGACGATGACGACAGCACCGACAGATATCTTAACAAAAAACAAAAGACTGAACTTAAAACTCAGAGTGATAAGAGCAGCGATAGCAACGGCATGAGCCCAAACAACATCAGCACCAACAACTATATGATACAAAGTAACAAACAAATAGCCTATGTGTATTGGAATGACATAAACGAGTTGGTTGACAGACTTAGACTTTTAGTGGCTTCCCAAGTTGCAGGTAATACTGCTCATAACAACGAAATTCAGTCAATCTTGGAAGAACTAAAAGAAGCTAGTGTTATCACCTAGTAAGCCCACAGCCATGAAGAGACACCGACGACAACAACAACAACAGCACCAACGCAACACTGAACCATCTAATGTTAATAATTCTATAAATGTATTCCAACAAAGAGTTTACATACTTGTACTTAGAATCAAATAAAAGTCTTTGTTAAAATTAATGTGTTTTTATTTTGTAATACAATTAAAAAGTATGTCTTAAAGCAATAATATCCTGAACAAACTTATCTTGTGGTACATCTGCTAAAATACATGGATGATGTCATACTTCTAATGACTGTATTCTAGACAAGCTCAAACACGAATAATGTGGGGTTATTGAACAGATATAACACAAGGTCATCAACTGACAGGTTGTTTACCTTTAAGAGGGCCTCTCTCTTGTGTATATTAAACAGATACACAGACAAGCTCAAACAGGATCAAGGTTAACAACTGTAAAACGTTGTTTATCCTTTGTAAGGCCTCTCTCTTACATCAGTTTGTTTCCTCAATACAAGAGACAGAGACACTTGTTCAGTATGTGTTAAGTCGTGAAACAAGGATGACGTCTCTTGCTGTATGTAAGTACACTCTTATTATTATGTCTGTTTGCATTCAAATAACAAATACAAACATAACCTTACTAAACAATCAGATGATTGGTAATCAACATGTATACGAACACCTAACCTCATATGTAAACAACAACTGGCTTTTGTTTTATATATACAACAGCGAACAAACTTTTAACGTGTGCGTCTGTGGAGCTATTGGTTTAGGGACAGTGTATATCTGAGAAAGCTGTCTATGGCCGATTCGAGGTTCGTGGGTTCAAATCTAAGTTCAGGCGAATGCTTTTCTTTCAAATACACATGCATCTGTCAGTCTAAGCAAAGACATCGAACTGTCATGACGTGTTTGTTAAACAGCATGTACAAGCTTCAACAATGGCAATCAGTTGTCTGTTTGTCTGTGTTATTACATACCTCTGTCTTCTCAGTCTAAGCAAAGACTTTGAACTGTCATGACGTGTTTGTTAAACAGCATGTATAAGCTTCAACAATGGCAATCAGTTGTCTGTCTGTCTGTATCCTCAACACAGAAGACACCTGTTCAGTAGTGTGTGTATTAAGCTGTGAAAGAAGGCTGACGTCTCTTGTTGTATGTAAGTACAATCTTGTATTATCTCTGTTTGCATTCAAATAACAAATACATAACCTTAACAAACAATCATATGACTGGTAATCAACACGTGTGTGAACATAACCTTAATAAACAAATACAGACAGTAGTGTGTGTGTGTGTGCGAACATAACCTTAATCAACAAATACAAACATAACCTTAATAAACAATCAAAATGGCTTGGTAATCAGTCTGTATACGAACACCTAACCTTAATAAACACATACATACATAACCTTAATAAACAATCAGACAGATGGTATTCTTCAAATACACACATGGAGACCTGACTTGTAGATATCTATGGACACACAGGTCAGACGGAACATCTTACGTCATCACAAGACAGTTAATACCTAACCTGACTTGTGGCTATCTATGGACACACAGGTCAGACATCTTGGAACGCTTGTGACGTCATCTCAGGTTAGTTCCATAGAGAGAACCCCGGAGTTGCAGATGTCTCTTACAGGTCAGCCATCTTGGAATGCTTGTGACGTCATCTCAGGTTAGTTCCATAGAGAGAACCCGGGTTGCGACTGTCTATGACAGGTCAGCCATCTTGGAATGCTTGTGACGTCATCTGACAGGTCAGGTGACATTTGACGTTGACACATGTCAGGTCAGGTGACAGCTGACGTTGACAGCTGTCAGGTCAGTGACATTTGACACCTGTCAAATCTGACAGGTCAGCTGTCAACTGTCACAGGTCTGCGCAGGTCAGCGCATGCGCATGATGACTCGCGCATGCGCAGTAAAAAGTGGAGGGGATGGACCCAGGTGTCCCACTATCTACTAACGACAATTATGATGATTGACTGTAGAGTTTAATAAAAACGTACACTGGTCTGAAAAACAGATATTGAACAGAAAGTTCCCGTTCTCAGCTATTCGTGCAGTCATAACTTCACAAAACTCCAGCCGCCGATCAAAATTATCTTCTTTCAGTTGTTGTACAAGATGAATTTTAAACGGGTGAAATTTATGATGCTTCAATATTCACTGAATAGTTATTCTTTTGATGTTTGATACAGTGGCCAATTTTGTCGTGCTCAAATTGGGGTCTGCAGCAATTTGTCCTAAAACTTTAATCTCAGTAGTTTCATTTCTAACCGGAAATTCACGGTCAGGATCCCGTTTTTTGTTGGCTACTGAACCCCTTTGTCGAAACTTTGCAACTAACTCCAAAATGTATTTTGTGTTAACATGTCTGTTCGGATGTCGTTCATTAAACAAATTTGCGGCACGGTTGGCACAGTCATCGTTTTTGAAAAAAAAAGTAATTATTTCAACTCTTTCTTCTACAGAATACACCATTGTGAAATTAATTTTCGGTAGTATATCAAGTATCAATCCGACCGATAAACTGAAATAATAAACCACATTTCTCTCATTCCGATAAGAAATGTTCTGATAGTCAATTTTTTGTTTACAAACCAACAAGACATTGACTATGAGCATATGTCTTATCGGAATGAGTGAAATGCGTTTTTGCATTTTCAACTGTGAATAATTTTTAAACCAGTTGATAAAACTTCAAAAAAAATTAGTGTGCTGAATTCAGAAAAGAAAGAGCTTTCAAATGATGTAATACTCGACCCATGTTCCCTACTTAAAATATAAGGGTTGTTATCACCACCCTTAAGGGGTTGATGTGACAAAGTTTAGTTTTGTGTCAAAACATGTCCCCCTCAATATTAAAATTGACGAATTTCAGCGTTTCTTAAAAAAAATTTCTCTGGACGCAAATCGGTCTGTTTCGTTTTCAATGCGCCACCCTATATATATATATATATATATATATATATATATATATATATATATATATATATATATATATATATATATATATATATATATATATATATATATTTAAACGGTCCTTGGATTTCTAGGCGCCTGATTGGGGTTCATTTGAAAACATTTTCTTAGAAATTTTTTTCCAAAAATCTTACCATCATTACCTCTCTATTAGTGAATTTTCGTAACGAAAATTCACTAAAAGGGCTTCCGACGTAAGATGACGGAATGCTTCTTTTTTAACAACCTACCTAGTATGGGTGTCAAATGACAGGGCTTCGGTAGTAAAATACAGGTTTGAGGTTTAATAAATTCAGGCTGCTATTTTCTCCGTTTTGGTATGCCTAAATAATAAAAACTGGTTTTTAATATAATTTTTAACTTGTAACTTATTAATTAGATAATTTACGGCAAAGGTCGGTACGACATATGTCTATAATCATAATACTCATGATGAACCTCTTGTCCAAACTGCTTCTATATGGTTAATTGAACCAGAGTTAAAAGGGGATTGACTTTTAAGCACATCATAACAATGTTAATCCTCCTAAGATCGAGAGCTAACTAATCTTCTGAGTCTGACATTGGACGCGTGATACCCGATGATATTTCAGTGTCCGAGCACACAGGAAGAGCCCCTTTCCTGTTTCTAGGGATTAGGCCTGCAGTTTATTTTCTCAGATTATACCCCAATCTAATCACGACTCTGACAATTCACTGTTTTATCTGGTACGGCCTGAGGCTGGATACGTACACATAAATGTTATTTATATTGCCCCATTATATGTTATCTATCGTTCTTTGGAATGTATGTTATACCTGGCCGCAGTACGTTTTTATACCGATAGGTAAGATGCTTAACGTTTAAATAATAATACTTAATTTGTTATTACAATTTTTTCTTCCATACAAAGAAGCAAATGCTTGTACTTGTAAAAAACGCAATTTGGTAACTCTGTCCTCCAAACGTCGGATTGCGAAATGATTTTGTATACTGCCACTAGAATCTCTTATATAAGGTCCATTTGGGAAAGTAAAAGGATTAAGATAGTGGGGTGAGTCTTTCTTATTAATCAATGTAAGTTTGTTAAAAATAATAATATGTTTAAAAAATATTTGAACGAGTTATAGCCTTTTTGGCCTGAATTGATAAAGGGAAAAACTAAATGTCGGCATTTTTTGGCGCCCCCTATGGCTGAAATACCTTGCACTGGTCCGCTGTTTTTTATTTATTTTAACAACACACCACGGGGGCTTGCAGCCTAAATACTATCGTACCGTGGGTGTGGACAAGGAGGAAAGAGGCGACTTGTTAATTCTGGACTTGAAGGTTTGGAGGTTCGGGGGAAAAGGAAAAACATGTGCCGGCAAGGAATTCCACAACTTTTATTATATATCTTAGATTGGGGAAACCTGCCTATACAGTTGCCCAACAGCCAAATAGAATAAATTCAGTGTCTCAATTATTGTGTATATTTATAAAAAATCCCGAAACACGCCAATTTTAGATTAAAAAATGACATCCTGAAAGTGAAAACTGCTCCCCTACATTCAACCCCCTTCGAGTGACAGTTGCAACCCACAAATTTTTAGATAGAAATTAAGGTATTATTATACCTCATTTGTATTTTTTTTTTAATTTTAACAACACACCACGAGGGCTTACAGCCTAAATACTATCGTACCGTGGGTGTCGACAAGGAGGAAAGAGGCAACTTGTTAATTCTGGACTTGAAGGTTTGGAGGTTCGGGGGAGAAAGAAAAACATGTGCCGGCAAGGAGTTCCACAACTTGGAAGTCCTCGGGACAAAAGAGCGGGCATAACAAGATGTTCTTTGTCTGGTGACCTGGACAGTAAAATGATGCATTCGCTCTGTTCCCCTGGTAGATCTGTTGGGGGCAGCAGGTGGAGGAACTATGGAAGAAAGCTCCTCTGGACAGTGCCCGTGCAGATATCTATAAAAGAGAGAAAGGTCACCAACGGCACGTCGGTGGGCAAGGGATGGCAGCCTTTGGGTGAGGGTCGGGTCACCGATGAGACGTATAGCTCTCTTCTGAATGGAGTCCAGGATAGCGAGTGTAGAAGCGGCAGCAACACCCCAGATGTGGGAGCAGTATTCGAGGTTTGGTCTTATTTGTGAAGTATATAAAGTATAGAGATTAGCTGGTGAAAAGTGTTTGCGAGTCCGGAAGAGGGAACCTAATTTCTTAGCAGCCGCTTCTGCAATTGATGTGTCATGTTGGTGCCAATTGAGATTTCGATCCACAGAGATGCCAACAAGTGAAAAGGACTCATTACTTTGAATAACTTGTTTGTTTATTGTGATGGGTCTAGCGCTGGTGTATCTCTTATGAGAAAGAAAGCAAGACTGTGATTTGGTGGGGTTGAATTGTACAAGATATCTACTTCCCCAGTCTAATATTTTTTGGAGATCCACGAAGATAGAACCTCCATAAGCCTGCGATCCTCATCTAATTGGGCTAAAGAGACAGGCGTAGAATATTGTATATTTGAGTGGAGGGTGCTGTCGTCCGCGTAACTGTGAACTGGGTTGGATGTGCTAGAGAGGAGGTCATTGATGTGGAGAAGAAACAAATTAGGGGCTAAAGCTGAACCTTGAACCTTGACGCTGTGACGCCACTCGACTCTGAATAGAGTATACGTGTCCGGGTTGAATCTTGTAGGTCATTAGGTATTTAATTGACTCACACTGTATTTAATGTATGCAAGTTCGAAGCACGATACTTTTATGTTAAGAATATTGCTGCTGATGAAACTTTTTTGTTATCTTAATTGCATTTTGTATTTTAGTGAATTGTATTAAGAAAATTCACTAATAGAGAGGTGTCGATGGTAAGATGAGTGAGATGAGTACGAATTAAGGCCCCTAGAACCGAAGTCCAAGGTCAGGTGAAATGTTTATATATATATATATATATATATATATATATATATATATATATATATATATATATATATATATATATATATATATATATATATATATTATATGTATGTATTCAACCGATAACTCAAAAATTCTTCAACAAACCAAACCAAATTTCGCAATTCCCTTCATTTTGTTAATAGCTTGAACCAGTTCGTTAGACAGTTTTGACGCTTAAATACTTTTAGAAAAAAATGCAAAAAACTGTTTGGAAACGCAATATCTTTTAAATTACCGGAAGTGTGAAACTAACATATTACACGCCCGTAGATATCGTATAAGTGGTCATATCTATAATAATCTAAAATTTGAACTCAATTGGTTCAGTAAATTTTGAGTTATAACTAAATAAAAAATAAATAGTTTACGATATGACTACCTGCGCGGACCTCTCCTTCACATGAATTATTTCTGCCAGCCTTCTCCCGTTACCCAGAAACATGGGGTTGGGTAGCCAATATGCAGCTTTATGGGTAAACGCCATGAGGTCTGCATTGTAGCTAAACTTGGATACTGGGACAGGATTAAAAATCGACTCCGATACTTCAAACGACTGCCCAGCCAAATGCTAGTCTTCGATACTAGTGAAGACGTCAAACGGCCCCGACACCCCAGGTAGCTGCTTCAGCATCGTGTCAATAGGGAAGCGTTCACCATCGACTGCACGATTTAACGCAAATTACACCCATATTGAGCTAAACGCCCAAATTTAATTAAAAATAAACACCTAGGTGTGGAAAATTGTTTAATCTACATAAATTCAGACGCAGCAAGTGCGTTACGGTAGCATATTTTCATAAAAGTATTATTTTGTTTTAGATAAACTCTTCCGATTGTGCAACACAACTAACTTTTTTAAACTCTATAAAAAAAGATACTTTGAAAATGTCTTCGTTCAGTAAATAGCTTGTATGGGTTCGCCGGAACAAGTTTTCTAAAAAAAAATAAGTTGGCGGTAAATCGGCTCGTTAAAATTTTAAATATTTTTATGAAAAGTTGCCACCATAATGCGCATGCTATGTCAAGACTTTTCTTGTTAAGAAAGCAACACGCACATTGCAGATTTGGTAGGCCTTACGTCCAGTGAACCTACCGATTTTTCGGTAGATCTACCAATTTTCAATAAAGTCTGCCGATCTACCGATTTGACACAAAATTCTACACAACAAGCAGTGGTTAGCTGTCTTAGCTTTATAATGAAACTCGTTACAGTTTGCCGTGACCTACATTTTCAACCATTTATAGATGGATTTGACTTGTAGTTTACAGCAGGAATCTGTAAACTATATAGGCTTTTTAATTGCTCATTCTGCATTGGATAATATTGTTACGTTCTAAGGGGTTCGGGATTTGTTGACTAACAAAACACAGTTTTTCAAACTACTGATTTATTATAGCCAACTATTTTCCAACACCAGTATCAACTAAAATATTTCTCTATATTACTAAACGTCCATAGAACTATATTCACTATCCGCCTTCTATGATCGCTTCTTATACACCAACACTTACTGTTGACTCGCTTAATACTCTATGATCACACTCTACACCACACTAACTTTATACTGAACTTTTTTTTTTCAATTTCAACAACACACTACAAGGGCTTACAGCCTAAATACTATCGTACCGTGGGTGTTGACAAGGAGGAAAGAGGCAACTTGTTAATTCTGGACTTGAAGGTTTGGAGGTTCGGAGGAGAAGGAAAAACATGTGCCGGCAAGGAATTCCACAACTTGGAAGTCCTCGGGACAAAAGAGCGGGCATAACAAGATGTTCTATGTCCGGTGACCTGGACAGTAAAACGGTGCATTCGCTCTGTTCCCCTGATCTGTTGGGGGCAGAAGGTGGAGGAACTATGGAAGAAAGCTCCTCTGAGCAGTGCCCGTGCAGATATCTATAAAAGAGAGAGAGAGAGGTCACCAACGGCACCTCGGTGGGCAAGGGATGGCAGCCTTTGGGTGAGGGTAGGGTCACCGATGAGACGTATAGCTCTCTTTTGAATGGAGTCCAGGATAGCGAGTGTAGAAGCGGCAGCGGCACCCCAGATGTGGGAGCAGTATTCGAGGTTTGGCATTATTTGTGAAGTATATAAGGTATAGAGATGAGCTGGTGAAAAGTATTTGCGAGCCCGGAAGAGGAAACCTAATTTCTTAGCAGCCGCTTCTGCAATTGATGTGACATGTTGGTGCCAATTAAGATTTCAATCCACAGAAATGCCAACAAGAGAAAAGGACTCATTACTTTGAATAGCTTGGTTGTTCATTGTGATGGGTCTAGGGCTGGTGTATCTCTTGTGAGAAAGAAAGCAAGACTTAGTTTTTGGTAGGGTTGAATTGTACAAGATTTCTACTTCCCCAGTCTAATATTTTTTGGAGATCCACGGAGACAGAACCCTCCATGAGTCTGCGATCCTCATCTAATTGGGATAAAGAGACAGGCTTAGAATATTGTATATTTGAATGGAGGGTGCTGTCGTCCACATAGCTGTGAACTGGGTTGGATGTGTTAGAGAGGAGGTCATTGATCTGGAGAAGAAACAAAGTAGGGGCTAAAGCTGAACCTTGAGGAACTCCTGCTTTAATTGGATACAGTTTATATAAATGGCCATCGACAACAGCATATATGTTCCTGTTAGAGAGGAAATTTGCTGTCCAGGTACAAAGTTTTGGTGGTAGGCCATAGGCCGGAAGTTTATTAGGCAGCGCTGCGTGCCAGACCTGGTCGAATGCTTTGGATATGTTTAGTACAACAATCTGGGATTCACCGTGTTGTTCCGTAGACTTGTTCCAAGAATGGGTGACAAAGGAAAGGAGGTCGACAGTCGATCTGCGCTGACGGAATTCATACTGCCTGTCGTAGGTTAGACTGTGTTTTTCGAGAAATTTTAGTAATTCGGTGTTTATTTTTTTTTTCATCACTTTAGAGACGACTGAAAGGAGAGAAATAGGCCTGTAGTTGCTATGAAGCGCTTTGGATCCTTTCTTGGGGATGGGTTGTACTCGAGCAGTTTTCCAGTTACTAGGGAATATGCCTTTATTATAAGATATCTGAAACAGACCAGTCAGGACAGGAGCAAGCTCTGGTGCGCATTTTTTGAGAACAATTGCTGGGATCTCGTCAAGGCCAGAGGCTTTCCTGGTATTAAGAGAATAGAGCATATTTCGTACCTTTTTAGTTTTGAAAATGATATCTGTCATTTTATGTGCGACATTGGAGACTGTTGGTGGTTGAACATTTGGAGGTGAGTTGAGAGTAGAATTGCCGGCGAACAACGAAGCAAAAAGTTCAGCCTTGCCCCTGAGACAAGAGGTGGGAACTAACTCACTCGATGTGCCGTTCGTCACCAACACACTACAACCGGCTTTTGATCATAGAAGTAACAAAGTTCATAAACAAAAATCTCATACACGGGTGTGACAGTATGTTTTTGACTGATTTTTAATTCTTAGCTATTTTTCTTTCTGTATGAGAAGTGATATTATATTGTATATTATATATGTAGGCACAAATGAATCTAGTGTTTCATTAAGACGATTTTAGGACAGCGTTCTGGGGTCACGTTAAAAAATTATATCCTATTAATTCTGAGATAAAAAAGTCAGAATTCTGGGATAAAAAGTCAGAATTCTGTGATAAAAACCCAGAATTCTGACATAAAAAAGTCAGAATTCTGAGATAAAACTTTAGAATTCTGAGATGAAAAAGTCAGAATTCTGACATAAAAACTCAGAATTCTGAGATAAAAAGTCAGAATTCTGAGATAAAAAAGTCAGAATTCTGGCATAAAAAGTCAGAATTCTGAGATAAAAACTCAGAATTCTGACATAAAAAGTCGGAATTCTGACTTTTTTAACTCAGAATTCTGAGATAAAAGTGAGAATTATTCGAGAGCTTTATACGACAGCGTCCACTTGCAAAACGTTTACCTATTGACTATTGATGTGTAATTAGGCAGGTAGCTCTACCTTTGCCGGTTTTACAGTTAGTTGATGGTGTTTACAAACTAAAAGGAAATAAAATTGGTTCATTGACTATTGTTCTCCTTGCGTTAATAGAATAATGCATAGTGCATAGGTGCATATATTATGATTTTACTAATTATGTACGTAAATAAGTCGTCGTATAAATATACAGATATATTATTACTTTAATCGGCATTATACCATGGAAACTTTAGCTGAATTAAAGTCAAGTGAGCCTTAGAATTTTATAAATAAATATGTTTGTGTTTTTGTATCTTTAACGTCGGTCTATTTCCGCGACTACGGCCAATTACCGACACCAGGGAGCAGTTACGCCTCGCTATCCTGGAAATTTTGTCGAACCTTGCGGTTCCGCAAGGACAATAGTAATATTTAACGTGCCCAAACATCGCATCGGACAGGGGACCGACGGCTTTACGCCCCCCTACAAAGGGCGGAACGTGCAGACATTCAACTTGCTCAAATATAATGCCACAACTTCGGTTGATGTTAGTGTTACAGTATGTACAGAAAAAGTGAAAGAAAAACCCTGGGATCGAACCAAATGCCCTTCGGCACACGTTCTTACGACTGAACTACCGATGCCCTTATAAATAAATAACCATGAATTGAACGCAAGTTTGTTGTGTGATAATTTGTTTTTGTTGCTCGATAACCATCATCATCATCACAATCGATATGCGATACCATCTGTCGCAATCGTGACTCTCCGTCTGTAACTGCCCATTTTAATTCAGTGTAGCTTCCACCTCAATCAATATTGTACCATGTTTCCAGAAGTTTTACTTTTGATCTACCTCTTCCTTTTTGTCTAGGTATGTATCTTTCAAATAAACTATCAGGAAGATGTTTTAGAATATGCCATATATTATTCCTTCTCCTATCAATTTCTTTCAGCAAGCATTTCTATTCTGTCACCTCTTCTAGCACACTATTTTATTCGTGTTTCTATCGGTGTACCTTATTGTCTTTGAAATTTTGCTCAATGTCCACAAAACTTCTACTCCCTTTTTTTTTTGTTCCCTCAGGGCTCGTCCGCGGCCTTGCCGCCCCGATAGCACTTCTACTCCCTTGGTGTCCTGCTTAGTCAACGTCAACCTCATCATTATAACACTCCATACTTAAAACTTGATAAACTTCCCCCTCCAGATCCAAATTAAACTCAATTTTGAATAGAAATAAGAAGTATATTGTTTATCTGTTGTCTATATATTAGTCAATAGCAATTTGCCTTGTTGGAGAAGTTATTTATTTCACATTGTTCATTAATTAAATGAATTTTGTCCTGATTTGTGTTTAAATCAATTATTCATTGAATAGGGTACGTAACCTGTTTCAATATAGCTTGTAAAGCAGATGTATCATTCAGGAAAGCGAGTATCTACCTAATTTAGAAATTAGCATTATTTTGATTTCTAATAAAGTAGCGTACAGAAAACGCGTATCTACTATTTTTAAACGAATCTACAACGCTTTGCATTTCATGTAAAAACCTATCGATTTTGTGCGCCATCTACGGAAAGGTAGCTAATGTAAAATCTACCGATTTTATGCGCCATCCAGCGAACAAATGGGTACTTTCTACCGAAAAAATGACCGTCGGGGTTAACATCACTGCTTACAATACTCAGTAAGTGGTGGACGTGCCGCCACCTAGTTGCGGAACCAAGTAGTATGCCGTCACGCCAGCTCCAAATAACGGTTCTAATTGTTGCGAAAATGCATCGAGTCTTACATACTTTGTCCCTATATTGGGGTAGAAATGGGCCAGGGCTGACAATTTTCTAAATTGTTAGTTAGCTGTATCCAGTCTCTATTTTTTAACACTTTGTGTTATTTGGAGCTGGCGTGACAGCATACTACTTGGTTCCGCAACTAGGTGGCGGCACGTCCACCACTTACTGAGTATTTTAAGACTGGCTATACGATAGCCGTGTTACTTTTGGTGCATTTTTGCTGCAATTAGTATGCCGTACTGAAGAGCTCTAATGAAAGCGAAACCGGTCTACGGTTCTAATTGTTGCGAAAATGCATCGAGTCTTACATACTTTGTCCCTATATTGGGGTAGAAATGGGCCAGGGCTGACAATTTTCTAAATTGTTAGTTAGCTGTATCCAGTCTCTATTTTTTAACACTTTGTGTTATTTGGATCTGGCGTGACAGCATACTACTTGGTTCCGCAACTAGGTGGCGGCACGTCCACCACTTACTGAGTATTTTAAGACTGGCTATACGATAGCCGTGTTACTTTTGGTGCATTTTTGCTGCAATTAGTATGCCGTACTGAAGAGCTCTAATGAGAGCGAAACTGGTCTACGGTTCTAATTGTTGCGAAAATGCATCGAGTCTTATATCACTGCTTACGTCTACGCAAGGGGTGTGCAGGCAACATAGTTTTATATTCCCACGCTCTTCCAAAATTGTAATATTACTCGACAACTTGAGAACCATAGCATACGAAAACATTTAAAAAATATGTGATCCTCTATTCCGCTTAACGTCATTTTAAACATTACTTGTAGCAAGTGGGATAAACTTAGTTACAGTAAACGCTATGCAGACATTTGTAGTTTATGTAAAGTAGTGACCATATCCATAGATAAAAAATATATCCCCAGTAATAATTTCTCAAACTAAATAGAATGTTGCCACTTTAATAGAGTCGGAGTAGATACATATAGCCCATGAATATAGCCATATAGCCAGTGTTTCTTAATCACGGCAACATAATTCAGACAAGAGAGTGCTGAAGACGTCATAAACATTTCCATAATACCAAAGACTAGTGTGCTAAGTTGGGCGTACTGCCAACTGCAAAATAACCAACTTCCATAAAATTAAACAGCTGAACTAAGTCGTTAAGTTGGTAACGCACGATTCACAACAGACTCGATAACGGTTTCGCTTTATGGATTCATATGCCACATTAATTCTTATTTATTTCTTTCCTTAGGGGTTTTCCTGTTTCTTAAGTTTCATGACTGACTTGTTACTATGTGTCTTCGAGCAATCTGTCATCACGCGTTTTTTCTGGAGACATCCGTGTGTCAATTGTTTGTAGCCGGGGTAGACTTGTTTTTGTTTATACACTTCTTTACATAAAGGATGTTACCCGCTCAGGGTTCCGTTCAAATAAAACAGATTTGTTTTGTGGAGACTAGAGACTGTTTCTCATTTAACTGATATGTAGTTTTTACTGTAATTTACTGACAGTCTGTTTTTAATAGTGATGGGTTGTTATTTAACAATCTGTTATTTTTTAAGTGTTCCCGAGCCGCAACAGTAACCACCTTTTATGGATATATTAAAATAACAGGTTACAGGAGGACTAGAAACGCCACAGCAGAAATATATTTGCGCTTGCGCTTTACACTAGAACTCGGACTCTTATCTGTTTCTGTTGCACTGCTACGGTGAATCAACATCGGTTTTCATCCGCAACTGTTATAACAGGATGAATGGACATGAAACTGGGAATGCTAAATATGTATGGGTATAGAGTATAGAGCGGACTTTACTTCATAACACAATACTTAACACTTTATACTAGTGTGCTTACAGCTTTGGGAACGTAGGATCGTCGGTACAATGAAACTCTTAAATTTTAACAGGTTGTTGATGGAGATACGGCATGCGGACACTACTACTACTACTACTAATCGCTGAAACTAAAAAAATCCCAGGAACAGTACCAATTTTAATGAAATTATAAAAATATTTCCTGTACCCGGTATAGTTGAAACCAGACACACTTCACCCTCTAGGTAGAGAGAAAAAAAATTTGTTTTAGTTAAAGAATATATATTTATTTTATTTTTTGCTTACAATAATTCATATGTATTTCATATAACTCTCATTTTCAAGGAAAACCTGGCTATAGAGGTTTTCAAGCTCAATGCTTAACTAATACTTAATTAGTAAAGAAAATTCGAAATAAATTTTTCTTTGTTGATTTTTTTTTACCAAATTATTATTAGTGATGAATACTCAAAAAACCCCTTCACAATTATTTTTTATAAAAAATTTATTAATTGTTTTAAACAGAAAACAAAAATATTTTTTATTTTAAACATTATATAGCTGCATATAGTATAGTAAACAATATAATTATGTTTCAGAGAATTAGAGATATCTAAAGTTTTTGCTCTATCCACATTGTGTCATAATTATTTTTGTCTTTTTATTCAAATTAATCACCTTCACACCTCAGGCCGGATCAACTGATAGTTACATCGCCCCGGGATTGAACCCGTGTAGCAGCGAATCTCCTTTACCCAACTACACCACCGGACAGGTTTAGCTACTGTTACTAAGTCTACGTGAAATTCTTAATAATTCATAGTTCATAATGTTATTGTGAACCTGTTATATTTAACTGTTTTTTCTAAATAACAGTAACTATCGCGACCTGTTAAAGCAATATAACAGTTTTTCCCACCACTAGTTTTTAAATAATGCGAAACAAGCGATACCAATGTATGTTAATGAAGGCTTACACTTCAATGTGACCCTTGTGAACGAATGGACACTTTATTCAACAGTTGCTATTTTGTTTTCAGAACTCTAAGTACGGGATTTGTTTACCGATGTCGTCAAGGATGTGAAAAGGTACCATGTCGCGTACTTTATTTAACGCCTTTGAAATTTCAATAAAGCTGATATGGTGGACTTGCCGCTTTTGAATCCATGTTGGGTATCGCACAGTAACATATGTTTTTCCTTATAGTTTTGTAGTCTTGCATTGATCATAGCAAGTTCTAAAGCTGGTCAGCTCTTTAATAGTTGGCTGGTGTGGTATACTTGCAATATGGTGGGTGGTAGTGGAATTTTCCTTTGCGTGATAGTAAAGGATTTTTTTCACGCCCGAGGAGGTACCACCCCTTGCATCAAGGGGCCGGTGAAGTCCCAACGGACGTTTCCGGTTCTGGTGTATGAGTCGGTTTCCCTTATAAACAAAAATGATGGTGGCTCCTCCTTGTACAAAAGATTCCGGAGATAAAATACTCCTCCATTCGGATCTCCAGGAGGGGGGTGTACAGGGGGCGCCAGCATCGAGATTTACAATATCCTTCTCGAATAAATGTGGTCTAAATTCTAACCTGAACTCCGTCGACCATTTCCTCCAGGCTAATAGGCCCCAACTCCCCTTCCTGACCGAAACTCAAATCACTGCCAAAACAGCCACTAATCACTTTAATTTCCCGGGGTATGAGCTGCTTCTTTTAGATTGCATGGAGATGTGCGTGCGTACGTCCGAAGCAATCTACCCTGCACCAGACTCGCCAATTTAGAAGCTGGAAGAAAAGACATTCTATGGATAAAACTCTCTCTCAGGGCTGCAAGTAAATTCATCTGTTGCATTTACCGGTCACCTTCTGACAACAACTTTGTCCAGCTCTTTGACTACCTTTCTGAAAAAACAGACCATCTGATTTCTGAATATCCTTCCTCCGAGGTCACTATTCTTGGTGACTTCAATACCATAATAAGGAATGGCTAGGATCTTCCAAAACCGATCCACAAGGAAGAGCAACGGAGGCCTTTGCAGTCAGCAATTCTTTAGCCAATATGGTTCAGCGACCTACTTACTTTCCTCGCATCTTAACACACAGCTCAATCCCTTGGATCTCCTTCTTACTACAAATCCTGACTGCTATAAGATATCAGTCACCGCCCCCCTGGGTCGCTCAGACCACGGCATGGTCACTTCTTATCGTTTGGCACTACAACTCCGCGAACTGGGACGAAATGCGAGATTACTTTTCCTCATTTCCATGGGCGTCTGTCTACTTCTCTCATCCTGACCCATCTGATATCTCACAAAACGTCACCGAAATTATCCAAGCTGGCATGGAATTATTTATTCCAGGTACACAGAAAACCTCTGCAGCCACTCAAAAGCCCTGGTTCTCTAAATCCTGTGACAAGGCCAGACTTGAAATGGTCAAAGCTCACAAAAAGCTTCTACACAATCCCAGTCAAGAAAACCGTCAAACATTTAACGACGCAAGAAACCGCTATGTCCGCATTCTTTCTGAGGCAAAAAACTCGTTTAATAACCACATCAAAAACAAAGTCTTCTTAAGCTCCAGCGGCAGCAAACCATTACGGACTCTTGCTAAATCAATTGGGAATAATTTCTGCAAGAGCACGTTCCCACCTTTTGTCTCAGGGGATGAAATTGTTTCTACCGCCCTGGACAAGTCTGAACTTTTTGCCTCGTTGTTCGCCGGCAATTCTACTCTCAACCCGCCTCCAAATGTTCAACCACCAACAGTCCCCAATGTCGCGCATAAAATGACGGATATCATTTTCAAAACTAGAAAGGTGCGGAAGATGCTCGCTTCTCTTAATACCAGGAAAGCCTCTGGCCGTGACGAGATCCCAGCAATTGTTCTCAAAAAATGCGCGCCAGAACTTGCTCCTGTCCTGACTCGTTTGTTTCAGACATCTTACAATAGAGGCATATTCCCTAGTAACTGGAAAACTGCTCGAGTACAACCCGTCCCCAAGAAAGGATCGAAAGCGCTTCCTAGCAACTACAGGTCTATTTCTCTCCTTTCAGTCATCTCTAAAGTGATGGAAAAGTATATAAACACCGAATTACTAAAATTTCTTGAAAAACACAGTCTAATCCACGACAGGCAGTATGGATTCCGTCAGCGCAGATCAACTGCCGACCTCATTTCCTTTGTCACCCATTCTTGGAGCAAGTGTATGGAACTACACGGTGAATCCCAGATTGTCGCTCTAGACATATCCAAATCATTCGACCAGGTCTGGCACGCAGCGCTGCCTAATAAACTACCGGCCTATGGCCTACCACAAAAACTCTGTACATGGACAGCAAATTTCCTCTCCAACCGAAGCATTTGTGTTGTCGTGGATTGCCATTCCTTTAAACTGTATCCAATTAATGCAGGAGTTCCTCAAGGTTCAGCTTTAGCCTCTACTTGGTTTCTTCTCCAAATCAATGACCTCCTCTCTAGCACATCCAACCCAGTTCACAGTTACGCGGACGACAGCACCCCCCACTCCAATATACAATATTCTAAGCCTGTCTCTTTAGCCCAACTAGATGAGGATCGCAGACTCATGGAGGGTTCTATCTCCGTGGATCTCCAAAAAATATTAGACTGGGGAAGTAGAAATCCTGTACAATTCAACCCCACCAAATCACATTTTTTATTTCTCATAAGAGATACACCAGCCCTAGACCCATCACAATAAACAACCAAGTTATTCAAAGTAATGAGTCCTTTTCACTTGTTGGCATCTCTGTGGATCGAAATCTCAATTGGCACCAACATGTCACATCAATTGCAGAAGCGGCTGCTAAGAAATTAGGTTTCCTCTTCCAGGCTCGCAAATACTTTTTACCAGCTAATCTCTATACTTTATATACTTCACAAATAAGACCAAACGTCGAGTACTGCTCTCACATCTGGGGTGCTGCTGCCGCTTCTACACTCGCTATCCTGGACTCCATTCAGAAGAGAGCTATACGTCGCATCGGTGACCCTACCCTCACCCAAAGGCTGCCATAATTTTCCCACCGATGTGCCGTTGGTGACCTCTCTCTGTCGTTTATAGATATCTGCACGGGCACTGCTCAGAGGAGCTTTCTTCCATAGTTCCTCCACCGGCTGCCCCCAACAGATCTACCAGGGGAACAGAGCGAATGCACCCTTTTACTGTCCAGGTTACCAGACATAGAACATCTTGTTATGCCTGCTCTTTTGTCCCGAGGACTTCCAAGTTGTGGAATTCCTTGCCGGCACATATTTTTCCTTCCCCCGAACCTTCAAACCTTCAAGTCCATAATTAACAAGTTGCCTCTTTCCTCGCTGTCAACACCCATGGTACGATAGTATTTAGGCTGTAAGCCTTCGTGGTGTGTTGTTGAAATAAAAAAAAGCAGGCTCAAAGACTTTTTTTACAGAACGGGCATTATGGAGATTAGTCTAAAATTTGTTAGATCGCCAAGGCTTCCAGTTTTGTTAACTTCAATTATTTTGTTTCATCACTAGAGTAATGGTGGCTGGCAAATGATGTAATTCAATGTGCATAGCGATAATATGGTTTGAGCTAGGGAGGTTGTTTCTTGGGCTGTCTAGTTTCTGTCCACAGCTTTCTTGTTGTTGCACTCTGTTCGCGTGGAAACTGCCGTAACAAGCCCAGAGATGATGCTATGCGCTACTGATAACTAGAGTGACTTGATAGAGACAGTGCGCCCATAAGGGACTAGGCCGCCATGTTTTGTGCAAATTTAACATCGCGCTTATGGAAGAATAGTAAAAATTGCAAATACCAATGAATTGGTACATTTTAAAAGAAAACTGAATAGGAACTTTTCTGTAGAGATTTTTGTTCAATTATATATATATATATATATATATATATATATATATATATATATATATATATATATATATATATATATATATATATATATATATATATATATAAAGATACAAAACCGTAAAATTTCTATAAAATAAATTCTCCAGTCAATCGATCTATAGAAATACTTCTAAGGTAAAACAGACAAGCCTATACGTCCAGACTGTATTTATTGATAAAGGCCCTAAGCGTTTCGGCTCATATAACCTAAGCCATCTTGAGGGGCATTCTGAAAAATTATAAAAGTGGTTGTGTCAGAAGCAAAGTTCCTGGTAGGTTAGCAAGTATCCCATGTCACAAGCGGTTACATAAGTCTTACAAGCAAAGTCTACATGAAAAGTAAAGTCAAAGCTAAAATACTCTGTAACAGTTACATTTGTAAAAATTAAAGCGAAAAAGTTAAAAAGCTGAAAAGTCAAAACGCCCAATGTGAAAGCTTGGTCAAAACACCACCATGCAGTAAAAACGACAATACAAAAGTGATAAAACTGTGATAAATACTGTGAAGTTTCGGTTTTTCTTCAATTTTTCAATATTACAAACAAATGTGTAAGGTCATAAATCAAATATGTGAGAGACTGCATTAATATATTGTACAAGTGGATTTTTAAAATATTAGTCTTAACTTTCAATCATTGCTGTAGTTTGTCTTTAAATACAACCAGTAAAATTTGAAAATAAATAATCCTATTAATCATTCAACATTGCAAAGTTAACCTCATAGTGTATGATTCTAATACAAATAATTCTCATTAACAAATTCAGGGATGAAAAGTCTGGACGAAGCACGGGCATAGTGAATTTTCATTAAAATGTTTTAAATCCCAAATATGTGTTTTTTTAAGAAAGCAGACATCAAATTTGGTTACCAGCATAACATATATAGTGGAAACAATGTATCATATTTCATGAAAATAACTTTACTGTTTGAAAATGTACAAAAAATGTTCTAAAAGAAATTTAACATGTTCCCGAAAAAACTAGTTTCCTGTCTAACGAACCTTATAGGTTAATAGCAAATTGACCTATTCAAATTTGAGGCATTCAATAAAAATTCGCTACCATAACGCACTTGCTGAGTCCCGAATGTATTTTCTTAGAAACATGCATTATAATTTCGTTGTCGAAATTCCATACATTTATTGGTCAGCTCAGAAGTGGTACTTACCGGGGGAATCCGTCTGTCAAATTAAGCCAAATCAAGCCAAATCATTGTTTAATCTATTTCAACCAAGCAGATTTTTCTGGCTAACGAACTTATCCAAGCCACTGGCAAAAGAAAGGTACTTGACAAATTTGATCAAAATCGGCCCATTATTTTTTGAGTTATCGGTGTGATACATACATACATACATACATACATACATACACATATATATATATATATATATATATATATATATATATATATATATATATATATATATATATATATATATATATATATATATATATAAACATATAAAAATTGAAACTGACCCCGGATATGTGTTCTCGGAGGTCTAATTAGTGCTAATTTGAAGGAATTTTTTCAAAATTCAAAAGTCGGAATCTCCTCATTAAATGAATTTTCACAAAAAAACAAAATTACGTTATATTTTGCTTTTGCTGGTAGGTAATTTTTGTTCGAAATTAGCCTTTTACTCGCTATTTTTAGCCTGAATACAACCAGCTTATCCACAATTTTTTTTTAGGTCATCGCAAAGTAAAATATGCCCAACATTTGAACAATCACTCAACCTTTTTTGACAAAGAATAACGTCAAATTTATATTTTGCGTTTGAAAAAAACAAAGCGACTGGCTTCTTACATCAGCCCAAACACGCTGTATTATATACCTACAAATTTTCATTAGAGCAAACAGATTAAAATCTTCCAGAACGTTTTACATTTGTGACCGCACCACTTAGCGAAAATGCGTTTAAAAACGCCTATTGTGCCCCTGTGTAGAGTGTTTTGAATGGGTATGTTTTACAAAAAGCGTGCCGAGTAAAAACTTTGAACCAAAGGTTTGGCGCGCTGTTGACGCTTATTACACTACGTAACACAAGTCATTATTTTTTCAGTTCATAAAAAAGGTTAATTGTTAACGCTTATCGACAAACCAAGGACCAACACTTTTCGATGGCCTAGTTGTAAAATTTTAGCCAATAAAGTGTAAAGTATATATCAACAGCAATAATAAGTTTCAATTTAGCACTCATATTAATCTAAGCCCGTTTTTCAGGTCACTACATCAACCAGCAGCCTCCTAGGATAACCGAGCATCCTGTGGATACTGTTGTGGCTCGCCACGATCCTGCCACCCTGAACTGCCATGCTATGGGTGAACCCGAGCCCTCCATCACGTGGTACAAGGACGGGTCAGTGCTGAGAGGGGCCCCTCACCGAGTATTACTGCCAGCAGGAGGATTGTTCTTTCTCAAAGTAGTCCAGAGCAGGAAGGAGTCGGATGCCGGGGTCTACTGGTGCGAAGCAACCAATGCTCTCGGGAAAGCGAGAAGCAGAAATGCCACACTGACTGTTGCTGGTAAGTACCATTAATTTCTTTCATAGAAAATAATACGCTGTGATCTTAATTCTGTAAAAATCTAATAAGACTAATTAGAACAGTAATGATCTTCTTTCGAAATGAACAGCGTGCGATTTATGAAACTAATCGACTATGAGGTACTAGATTTTAGTATTGATATTGTGAGATAATGTTGCAGAGACGGTAAGCCTAGCCTGTCTGATAGTTAAAGCTAATATATTAATTCGCTCAGACTAAAAATGACTTTTGTCAACCAAAATTAAATAACAAACTAAAATTATGTTCAAACAATACTGGACGTTTCTGTTGTGTGGCAAAAATATGGGTTGAAATTTACCATAAGCTTCTTTTCTCCTATAACTTCGAATAGTGTAATATGGGCTTGAAATAAAAAAGTGTAAGATGAATTAATTTAAAAGCAGCCTACTACGACTCATTGTTTATTTTTTATTCGGGGAAAAACTCGTTTTGGAAGTACAATGTTTGAAAATTTGCAACTATTTATGAGAACTAAGCCGTCAAATCAAAAACATACATTTCTGGGCATTTTAAATACATACCTATAAAATATTATATTGACATCTCAACTTGAACAGAAAGTAATACACCTACAAACAGGCTGCGTTTTTTATAGGACACCTGGTACAATGTCTAGTTATTAAAGGAGATAATTGACAGCCATTTGCTGGTGCATTTATCAATGTGTGTGTTGGAACCTCGGTGGTTTAGGGGTAAGAACGTGTGCCTCTGAACCGAAGGGTACTGGGTTCGATCCCAGCGTACTCCTTTCACTTTTTCAGTACAAACTGTAACATTAATATCAACCGAGGTTCTGGCATTGTATTTGAGCAAGTTGAATGTCTGCACGTTCCGCCCTTCGGAGGAGGCGTAAAGCCGTCTGTCCCGTGTCCATGCGATGTTGGGCACGTTAAAGATCCCTACCCTCCTTACAGAAAGGCAGGGGTTCGGCAAAATTCCCAGGATAGTGAGGTGAAACTGCTCCCTGGCGTCGGTGATTGGCCATAGTCGCGGAAATAGGCCGACGTTAAAGATATTAAAAAAACACACACACATTTATCAATGTATAATAAGCAAGGGTCACATTTCACAAAATAAACAAGAACGGATGCGTTTTTAGTAGTTATAGGCATTTGAAGGGAAAAAATGGGTGCCGCTGGTGATAAGAGGACAGAAAGCACAAGAACAAAATATTTTGTGTGATTAACAAAACCAATTGAATTTTACATACAATTTCTTGACGCAAAAAGGTCAAGAGGTAGTAAAAAAATATTTTGCAAATTTTATAATAATTCTTCTTGCAACGTCAAAGTCGCGATTTTGAAACGTCAAAATTTGCAATTTTCAGACAACGAATTTGAAGCAAATGCGGATTTTGTCGAAAAAAATGCAGTAATAAATGTGTTTTACAAAGCCCTATATTTTAACTTCAACCATCATTGTTCTTCATTTTACTAAAATATTTTCGGAAAATCCATTTCAACAGACACTCTTTCTGATGCTTCGGCAGTAGTTTCTGCTATATAGTTTATGGTTTAATAGTTTATATTTTAGCAAATTTTCGTAGAAAAAATTCGTTATTAAGAAGACCGCGACTTATGAATTTTAAAATGATTTCTTCAAATGAGCGTGAACTACAACCCCTAAAATCCATATACAGGCTAACTTTCAGTTTTTGCCTGTTTACACATATACAGGGTGCCGCATTTCTACAGTAAAGCTCAATATATCCGTTATTATGCAAGATATGAGAAAAAAGTATATACGTTAATTATAAGGTGTCTCGAGCTGTATCCTATAAACCTATTTTGACAATCACAGGGTGGCCCATAAGTCATTGGTGATACACGCTTTATTTTTTTAATAGAACACCTCTTATGTTATTGCATTTTTGTATTTTCCATCAAATTATAATACATGTTTGTAAGGAAAAAAATTGATATCGTTCATCGTTTTTGAGTTATTTTAATTGTTTTGCAACTTTTCACGTTTTTGGCACATATTTCAAACACATATCACAAATTGTGATACGGCGTTTTTATCAATAGATAGCGGAGCTCCATGGAAATGACGGGAGAGAGGGATTTTTGTTGGTATTACTCGTCGAAAAAATCGGGCTTCTGTATACAGGCACTCTCATATAGTGGCTGAATTTAAAATGTTTTTAGTGTTTCCGTAGAAATCATTTTTCTTAAGATTTTTGTGATATGTTCGTAATAAATAATGTCGGTAATGAATAATCAATGTTTAGTGTTTAGTATGTTTTTGTAAAAAAAAAAAGTCGAATTTGTGTGAAAAATATAATTTTGTGTAGCATTACTGAAGGCAATTTCCGCCAAAAAAAGGTGAATTTTTGTAAAAGAAATTTTCATATATTTTTTTTAAAATTTTGGTCCTAAAGCTTTTTGTGAATAATTATTTCTTGTCAGGTGTGTAAAGAGCTTAAAGAGGTTCGTTCGCCAGGAAAATCGGACCAGTTTTTCTGGAACTTTTAAAGTTTATTTTCGGAAAAGGTTTGTACTTTTTGAAACAAGAAAGCTATTTTAATAAAAGATGGTACATTGTCAGTACTATATAGGTTATACCGTCAACCAAATGTCCTTGTAAAAACAAGACATATTTGCCATTAAAAACATTTTTACGAAAATTCGCTACCATAACGCATTTGCTGCCATAACGCATTTGCTGCGTCGCCAAACATAGTCTGGCAATAAGACCGTGTGTCAGCACAGCTGCATTTTACTGTTCATTCTATGTATCAAAAATCTGGACACAGCCATTGCGTTATGGTAGTGAATTTTCATAGAAATATTTTTAATAGCAAATATGTCTGTTTTTAATTAAAGTAGGCATGAAATTTGGTTACCAGTATAACCTATATAGTGGAAACAATGTACCATATTTCATCAAAATTACTACTGTTACTGTACAAAATTTTTCTGAAAGAAAAAACATAAAATGTTCCCGAAAAACTGGTCCGATTTTCCTGGCCAACGAATCTCGTCAAGCTATTTATCCACCTACCAAGATATAATTATTCACAAACATCTTTTCGACGAAACTTTCAAAGAAATTTTTCATGAAAATTTGCAAACAATTTTTTCAAGAAAATCCAAGAACATTTGTTTTACAATAACTTATTAAACATTAATAATTATTAATTACCAAAATTTCACAAAAATCTTCCAAACAATTATTACTACGGAAATAGGAAAAAGATTCTGCGAAAACGGATTATTTTTTGCAAAAAATTTGCTAAATGGATACATAAAATTCAAGTTATATGCCCAATCTGTAACTAAGATTGAAAAAAAAAGAAAATATAAATATTTTTTTAACTTTTCACGGAAATTTGAACCAGTGGAAGTAAAGAAAAATATGCGCAAGCTGTCAGAAATAAGAACATAACTTAAGTCTGTCATTTTAAAGTTTTATTTGCCTTTTTTGAAAACAAGTTTATCAACTATTTATATATTATTCAAATGTAAAAATAGATCATCCTTTTAAATTATGTATTTCTTACCTTCTTGTCAGAGTTAATTTAAATATTTTTATTTTTTTCTTCAAAAATTCGCGAAATAATCTGATCAAATCATGATATGCGACTGAAAATGTAAATGTTTCCAGAACTACTGACTGTAGGTACTTATAGGGAGTGTTATACAAAACTTGAAGCAGAAGGCATGCCCTGCACTTCTTAAACACAAAATGCAGACTGTTACATTTGAAAAAAATTGAGTTACGGTAGTTTGAACTTTTTCAAATTTAGTCATTTGAAAGTGTCATCTCGATTTTTCGACGAATAATATAAACGAAAATCTCATATTTTCACGGGACTTTGTATCATAACTTTTGATATGTGCCAAAAATGTGAAAAGTTGCAAAACAAATGAAATAATTCAAAAACGATGAACGCTATCAATTTTTTTCCTTGCAAGCATGCATTATAATTCGTTGAAAAATAAAAAATGCAATAATATAAGTTGTGTTCGATTAAAAAAAAAGAAAGTTTTTATCACCGACGACTTATGGGCTACCCCGTGATTGTCAATTTATTTTTATGAGATTCAGCTCAAGACACCGTATAATTCACGTATACAATTTTCCTCGTATTTTATATAATAACGCATATTATATTGAGCTCTACCTTAGAAATTCGTCACCCTGTACATACGAGTATATGTAAACAGATAAAACCTGAAACTTACCCCGGATATGCGTTCTAGGGGGCCTAGAGAAAACATTTCAAATTTCAAAGGTCGCGGTCTACTTGTTGGCGAATTTGTTTCATTTAATTTAATTTTTGAAATTGGAAAAAAGTTATAGACTGCTAAACCAAAAACTCTATAACCAAAACTACTGCCAAAGCATCAGAGAACGGGTACAGCACAATTTTTGCGATATTTTCTCCACACAAAACTGTATTCGTTTGAGGTTCTTTGCCTAAAAGTTACCAATTTTGACGTTTCAAATCTCGACTTTGAGTTTTAAGAGAAAAACCCCAAATAGGTTTTACAGCTCTGAGTTTTGGTACATGACTTACTTTTTAGGATGAAAATCTGCGTATCAAATTTGGTTGCCACAACTTTATTATTTCCGCAGTTATAAAAAATTTCCGAAAGAAAACACAAAATTTTCGGAAAAAACTGGACAGATTTTTCTGGCTAACGAACTTATCTAAGCCACCTGCAAAAGAAAGCTAATATATATATATATATATATATATATATATATATATATATATATATATATATATATATATATATATATATATATATATATATATATATATATATATATATATATATATATATATATATATATATATATATATATATATATATATATGGAACATACTTGGTTCTCGGTTTGAACCGCGTCCAGAATTTATGAAAACTCGACGTTTCGGCTTCTGTTTGGGAGCGTTGAACACACTGAGACCTCACAGACGATGTCGTCCGGTGAGATTTGGGGAGTAGGCAGATTGAGGCCCCGTAATCGAGCTACAACAACCCATCCCACCTTTGTCCACCGCTCTAAGGAGTAGGCAGATTGAGGTCTTAGAGTGTCCTTACATATTTCCTTTACCTCTTGAAACCAAACCAACTCACCTTTGTCCACCGCTCTAAGGAGTAGGCAGACTGAGGCCTTAGAGTGTCCTTACATATTTCCTTTACCTCTTAAAACCAACCCAACCCACCTTTGTCCACCGCTCTAAGAAGTAGACAGATTGAGGCCTTAGAGTGTCCTTACATATTTCCTTTACCTTTTGAAAATGGCTCCAAAGCAGGAGCCGAAACGTCAAGTTTTCATTAATTCTGGACGCGGTTCAACCCGAGAACCAAGTATGTCTCATATGAAAGACCGCGGAAATCTTTCTGAATATATATATATATATATATATATATATATATATATATATATATATATATATATATATATATATATATATATATATATATATATATATATATATATATATATATATATATATATATATATATATATATATATATATATATATATATATATATATATATATATATATATAGTGAGGACCTAAAGTCCCCCCCCCCCTTTAATTTCTGAACCGTCCGGTATATTGTGATGAAATTTTGAACGATAATATATAAGAAAGGTCTGCATTTTTTGACATATTAATGACAGCTGCGCGCATTTTCGGAATATTTTTTTAAATGGAAACGGGGTTCGAGTGATACCTCATTTTGAAGGTCGTTTTATGCTCAGAATATTCTTCAGTTTTGAAAACGTTTGGTTCAGCATCTTCCAAATATAAATCAATAATATCGGTCAGAAATTACCTGGATGAGAGTTATGAAAATAGGTGGATTGGTCGTGGAGGTCCTGCGGAATGGCCAGCTCGATCCCCAGACCTCACGCTTTATTTTTTTTTTCTTCGGGGATACGTTAAATCTGAGGTTTATAAAACGGCTCCCGGCACATTAGATGAACTTAGACAACGAATTACAGATGTTTGTAGCAAGAATAACGCCACAGGTGCTTCATAATGTCAGAGAAGAATTTACCCGTAAAATATTTATTTGTCAGGAGGTCCATGGTGGTCATTTTCAACATCTGTTGAAGTAACCACTCTAACAACTTGCGCCTTTAGATTTTATTTGAATTGTTTTTCAATTTTCTTAGTTAAGGTTAATTAGTTGTTATTTGTTTACTGTTTTATTTTGAAACATAAATAATTTAAAATTATCTATGTTGACTTTACTGGGGAAACAGTACAGCAGGAACAATCAATAATGACATCTAATAGGTAAATAAAAGTGTTATAAACAAGGGTAGTCATAACGCAGAATCCGATATTATTGATTCTCATTTGGAAAATACTGAACCAAATGTTTTCAAAACTGGAGAATGTTCTGAGCATAAAGAGACCTTCAAAATGAGGTATCACTCGACCCCCATTTCTATTTTAAAAAATATTCCAAAAGCGCGCGCAGCTGTCACCTTTACATTTAAAGCTCTCATTGATATGTCAAATATGCATCGTTCCAAATTTCATCACAATATATCGGACGGTTCAGAAATTAGAGGGGGGGCGGACTTTAGGTCCTCACTGTATATATATATATATATATATATATATATATATATATATATATATATATATATATATATATATATATATATATATATATATATATATATATATATATATACACGTATAAAGTCTGAAACTGGCCCCGGATTTTTTAGGAGCCTAGTTCGCGTTCATTTGAAGAATTTTTGTCAAAATCCAAAAGTCAGGATCTTTCTTCTACGACAATTCACTAAAAACATCGTAATTAAAGTAATGTCAGTGTGCAATGAATCAAAGCCCTGAGGATTCTCAGCAGTACACTGCATTTAGCCAAGGTATGTTTAAGTGCTATGTTATGTAACGTCCACGTACTTCCCTCATTCTGACAACAGAACAACGCCTCCGCATGAACGGAATGTATGAAGAACCTCTACTATCACATATCGGATTCTAATCTTATAATACGTTATCGATCATTCTTCGTTATAAGAATAGAATCACGCACGGCCTTCACATCGGAGCTGTGTTAGGCACGACAACATGCCTCCCGCTGCTTTATAGGCCACAACAATACAAGCCTCACAGATAACAATATCTCTGGATGTAAATCCGTTTAATCGGTGCAGTATCGAACACAGTTAAACGGAGCCAGACCTTAACTGTATCGGAAACATGGGCCCTTCTCTCATTCTCCAAGATACGTTTATGTCGAGCTAATTTACCCTGTTCTGTTTATCTCTCATCCACCTGAAGGAGCAATCCATGTTCCGCCTTCCTGGAGCTTCTTCCTTCGTTCGTCGATGGGAGATCGCGCTTTAGAGCTCCTCCTGTCTTCTCCAGGATTCGTGCCGGCTTTCCTTAGACCTCGCAGCCTTTAAAGAGAATCTAAATTTTCAATTAAACTGTTAACTTTGTGTGTTTTGTAAGTACTGTGTGCTTACTCGGAGATTCCATTAAATTGAAACATATCACAAATTGAGCTCTGCAAAAAGCATTTGGAGTGTCAGGAAGTTCTTGCTTTTAATGGAAAGTGTTTATCTGTATGATGACTTAACTCTTGTCGGTGAAGATTCAGAACATTATTAAGTAAAATAAAGACTTGAGGAAATTAAACATAACTTCAATAGGTACGCTTATTTATATGGTATATTCATAAATTATAAAACATACAAGGTCCAGCAAATATTCTGAGCTCGAGTACACAAGATCGTCATGCCATACTAGTTTTCAAAATCTTTTTAGAGCGAGTATATATATATATATATATATATATATATATATATATATATATATATATATATATATATATATATATATATATATATATATATATATATATATATATATAGACAGGGTGGCGCATTGAAAACGAAACAGACCGATTTGCGGCCAGATAATTTTTTTTTAAGAAACGCTAAAATACGGCAATTTTAATATTGAGGGAGACATGTGTTGACATAAAACTCAACTTTATTACATCAACCCCTGGTGATGACAACCCTTATATTTTAAATAGGGAACATGGGTCGAGTGTTGCGTCATTTGAAAGCTCTTTCTTTTCTGAATTCAGCACATAAATTTTTTTGGAAGTTTTATCAACTCGTTTAAGAATTATTCACAGTTGTAGATGCAAAAACGCATTTCACTCATTCCGATAAGAAATGTGCTGATAGTCAATGTTTTGTTGGTTTGTAAACAAAAAATTGATTATCAGAACATTTCTTATCGGAATGAGAGAAATGCGGTTTATTATTTCAGTTTATCGGTCGGTTTGATATTTGATAATACTACCGAAAATTAATTTCACAATGGTGTAATCTGTAGAATAAAGAGTTGAAATTTTTTTTTTTCAAAAACTATGACTGTGTCAACTCTACCGCAAATTTGTTTAATGAACGACATCCGAACAGACATGTTAACAGAAAATACATTTTGGAGTTAGTTGCAAAGTTTCGACAAAGTGGTTCAGTAGCCAACAAAAATTGGGATCCTGAACGTGAATTTCCGGTTAGAAATGAGACTACTGAGATTGAAGTTTTAGGGCAAATTGCTGCAGACCCAAATTTGAGCACGAGAAAATTAGCCACTGTTTCAAACATCAAAAGAAGAACTATTCAGCGAATATTATAAATTTCACCCATATAAAATTCATCTTGTACAACAACTGAATGAAGATGATTTTGATCGGCGGCTGGAGTTTTGTGAAGTTATGACTGCACGAATAGCTGATAACGGGAACTTTCTGTTCAATATCGGTTTTTCAGACGAGTGTACGTTTTTATTAAACTCTACAGTCAATTGTCATAATTGTCGTTATTGGGCAGATAATAATCCAAGAAATTTTAACGAAGTCCACACTCAAACTCCACAGAAATTGAATGTCTGGACTGGCATTTTTGGAGACCGTTTAGTCGGACCAATTTTTCTTGATGTCAATTTGAGTGGCGAAACGTATTTGAAGTTACTAGAAGATATCGTTTACCCTCTACTAATTGACATTGTTGAAAATGATGATCTCTATCAAGAAACTCAATTAGTGTTTCAACAAGATGAACCTCTCCCCATTTTTCACAACGTGTCAGGAAGTTTTTGAACAAAGAGTTTCCAGGACAATGGATTGGGCGTAGAGGTGCTATTGAGTGGCTCCCTAGATCACCGGATTTAACTCCTTTATACTTCTTTCTATGGGACCATTTAAAGAATAAAATTTGCGCAACAGAACCGGAGTCTCGGGAAGATTTACGACGACGTATTGTTGAAGAATGCCGTCTAATAACTCCACAAATGGTCCAGAATGTCAGAGCTCATTTTGAACAAAGTTTGTACTTTTGTATGGAAGCTGGTGGTCAACAATTTGAACACTTACTTAAACATTTTTGAACGTTTGGTTTTGTTTTTTATTTATTTTTAACGAAAAATTGACTAATTAGTGCATTTCTTATCACAATGAATGAAATACGTTCTTGCAACTCCTCCAACTGTGAATAATTTTTAAACGAGTTGATAAAACTTCCAAAAAGATTAGTGTGCTCAATTCAGAAAAGAAAGAGCTTACATAAGATGTAACAATCGACCCATGTTCCCTATTTAAAATATAAGGGTTGTTATCACCACCTTTAAGGGGTTGATGTGACAGAGTTGAGTTTTATGTCAAAACATGTCCCCCCAATATTAAAATTGACGTGTTTCAACGTTTCTTAAAAAAAATTCTGGGCGCAAATCGATCTATTTCGTTGTCAATGCGCTACCCTGTATATATATATATATATATATATATATATATATATATATATATATATATATATATATATATATATATATATATATATATATATAACACGGATCTCCGCATTAGTGAATTTTTTTAAAGAAAATTCACCAATATAATACTTGGTAAAGAGTGCACACTGTCAAGTTTTAAAGCGTACTTTTATTATAGCATTCTTATATTTTATGGTGGTGTCATTCTAAGTAAAGCTTTTGACCTCTAATCCTGCTAAAAATGATGTTCGCCTCTTGTCAAATCATCAGCTTTTAAAAAATGCCTCACTCTCGACAAAGTAATTCTTCTCTTCACGTTATAAGACCTCGTAAAATCTGATCATACGAAAGTCTGCCATCACTCCATCATTAATTTCATGTCAACCTCTCTGTTCACAGTTTGAGCAGTCCTGCAAAAACAACATTTAATTTGAACAGAAAGTCACTGTTTCCAGCGTCCTCGACAACAATCTCCAAGATCAGACCATTCATCAGCACTAATCTACTCAAACATAACAACCACGACTCTCGAGCCCTAATGCACTCAGGATTATACGACAGAAAGTGCTGTTTTCTCTCTCAAAAACTCGCCATCCTTTAACTTTGACGACAATATAATCGCCCTGTTTCCTTTTTATATAAAAAAGCACACAATGCTATCCCGATATTTCCACAGCAGATGTCCGAAGCCTATATCTCTCTCTCTTGATCTTTCTTTCTGTCGCTAACGGATGAACTCTGTAACTTTTTACTCGATTTCTGTTCTGATTTGATTTATATAAGATAACTCTGCGTTTATAACTTTTTACTTACAAGCTTTTGGAGACGATTGCACGTCAAGGGCGAGACTTTGGCTTGAAGACGGTCGGAAGAATTAGGAGAGACTGTGATGTTGGAACAACTCAAAGACAAGTTTCATTATAAATAATCTCTTCTCCTATCTTGAGTTTTTTAATTGTTATATCCAACCATTTATGTAACAAAAAAGTTATTTTCTTACAGACAGCGTTTGAAAGAATCCTGTTTATGTTGTTAATCACGTTAAAAAAAATCTCTGGACGCAGCAAGGGCGTTATGGTAGTGAATTTTTATTAAAATGTTTTTAATAGGAATTATAATTTTTTTTAAGAAAGCTTGCATCAAATTTGGTTACCAGTATAACCTATATAATAGAAACAATGTACCATATTTCATCAAAATAAGTTTATTGTTTGACAATATACAAAAAACTTTCGAAAATAAACCTAAAATGTGCCCAAAAAACTGGTTTCCTGGCCAACGAACCTTAGGTTAATAGTAAATTAAGCTATCGAAAGAAAGATTTTATGAAAAGTCGCTACCATAACGCAGTTGCTGAGTCCCGAATTTATTTTCTTACAAACATGCATTATCTTTCGATGGAAAATGCAAAAATTTTAATACTATCAGGCGTGTTCTAGTAGGAAAAAAATTGCATCAGCAGCGACTTATGGGCCACCTGTAATTGTCAAAATAATTTTATAAGATGCAGCTTCATACATCGTATAATTAACATATAATTTTTTTATCATATCTTGTATAATAATGGATATTTTGAGCTTTACCCTAGAAATGCGTCACCCTGTATATATGGAAACAGACAAAAACTGAAACTAACCCAGATATGGGTTTTATGGGGCCTACTTCGCGCTCATGTAAAGAAATCTTTTTAAAAATCAAAAGTCACTAAAATTGTATCCAACTCTTATGAGTAAAATTGTGATGGCCAAAAATAAATATGATTGTAAGAAGAAGAGCATGTCTACATTTGTATTACAAATGTCAGAAAACAAAATACTTATTTACATGTCACTTTGAAAGTAGATCGGACATTTAACAAAATAATTTGTCAGTTGAATATGACATGTGCTGTTGCCGGGACTATCATTATGCACTATTGTATTACGCCTTATAAGAATCTTGTTGTTTTTTGGAATACGAAAGCTTATTTTACTGTACCAACATTTTTCTATCCCTTAACCTGAAATGGTTTTCGTTTCATTTAACGTTGTTTCATTAAAGCGTCACAGCAGGTTTTAGAATCTAGAGATTTCTATTTTGTGTGAATTTTTTTGCATACCTAGAACAAATTGTATTTTCCTTCAATTATAAATGATACTTTAAAATTAATTCCTATATTTTCTGTGCCCAATGTGTTGAACGGATGCGAAACGGGAGAAGGAAATTTCATTTAAAGTTAAAATAACGAAGAGAACCTTATTCCACGCACGAGCGTTGTTTCCATTTTTTTTAACATTAATAACATTTATATGTAAATTAGCAGATTAGCGTATTGTTCGTTTTTTGAAAAAAAATTCAGAAACATGCTTAGAGGAACCCCTTTATGCATTAACCATCGGACAAATGCTGTGATCTCAACTCCACAATACAGTTAAGAGACCTAAAGTCAATTTGAGGTTCTGTGCAAGGTAAACATGCTACAACAGAGCTAGAAATGCAAATTGTAAAAAACTCACCTTGAAGAAGTCCATAGAAAGGAGAAACTACTTACCAACACCGTTTCTCCATAAAAAACTTCCACATTGCACAATTGAAAAAAAACGCTACATAATAAGCGTAATCTGATTCCTTACAATTAAATAAATAACTCAAACTGCTACCAAAGCATCACATAAAGGGTATATTTTAAATTAATTTTCTGCAAATAATTTAATAAAATAAAGAACAACGAAGATTGTAGCTGAAACTTAAGGCTTTTTAACTTATTTTATGACATTTACGCTGTATTACCGTTCATGTAAGTTCTTTATTTAGAACATGTCAATTTTGACGTTTAGAATCGCGACTTTTTTGACGTTTTAAGAATAAAAACTTAAAAGCTTATAACTTTGTTTTATTTTAACGTAGAGATTCAAATGTTGGTGCATGGTGTTCTTTTTATGATATAAACCTTCGCACCCAATATGGTTGTCCTAACTTTGCTATTTCCGGAGATATAAAAAAATTCCGAAAGAAAATGCAAAATTTTCCGGGAAAAACTAGTCGGATTTTCCTGGCTAACGAACTTATGCAAGCCACTAACGAAAGGAAGGTACTCATCAAATTTTATCAAAATCGGCGCTTTATTTTTTGAGTTAGCGGTGTGACACATAAATATATATATATATATATATATATATATATATATATATATATATATATATATATATATATATATATATATATATATATATATATATATATATATATATATATATATATATATATAAACATATAAAGTCTGAAACCGACCTCGAATTTGGGTTCCATGGGTCCCAAATAGCGCTTATTTGAAGAAAATTTTTCAAAATTCAAAAGTCGTTAGTGAATTTTTTTAAAGAAAATTCACTAAAACGTTGGGATGCAGCAAGTGCGCAACAGTAGTGAATGTTCATAAGAATTGAACCCGATTAATTTGACTTATTCTTAAAACTAATACTTCAAATTTAAATGGACCTTGGAGATCAGTTTTGAAGGTCCTGATAAAAAAGAAGAAATTATTCGTGCTTATTGGAAGAAATTTTTCGAAAGTTATACCATCGATACCTCTCTTTTATCATAATTTCTTTTAATTATGTGCTCTCCTTTTGAGAAAAAAATTTAAATGCCGTAAACTCAATTTTCTATAAAGCCGAAAGTTAAATTTTGGTATTTGTAAGTACTGCAAGTCTCTTTTAAAAAAGGTTGTATTACAAATTTCATTAAAGTTACAAAAGTTTTCCAAAAGAAAATTTTATTTTTATTTACAAAAGGTGTATACCGGCCAAATTATAAACGTGGCAGGTATTTCTCTTATTAATAGCTTGAAAGATTTTGTTTTCGTCAACCCAATCCAAATAGTTTTTGCAAACAAAACAACAAAACATTCGGCGCGCAGCAAGTGCGTTATCGTAGCGAATTTTCATTCAATGCTTCAAAATGGAATAACTTAATTTTCTATAAACCTAGAAAGTTGAATTATGGTATGTAGTAAGGTCTTGCCCAGTGCAACATATCTACCAAATTTCATCAAAATATTGTAATTTTTGGAGATACAAACTTTTTTTCGGAAAAGTTTTTTTTCGGAAGTTTAACAAATTTTTATCACCATCGATACCTCTCTATTAGTGAATTTTTTAAATAAAAATTCACTAAAAAGGATTTCTAAAACAAATTTTTAGTTATCCGCGAAGCTCATTATGTCTTTTTTTTATTTAGCTGCTTTTATATAGGTTTTACTTTGTATTAAAATTGAAGATTCTAGCTTAATGGCAAATTTGGTTATCGCATTTAAAATATTTTGACGAAAATTCGCTACCATAACGCACTTGCTGCACCCAGACGATTTTCAAAATTTGGAGAACCTCAATATGGAAGCATTTTATTTGTCTTCAAAATATTGTGCACAGATTTCGTTGAGAGATCCAGACTAATTGCGGGTGTTCGGATTGACCCATGTGGATGTGCATGAAAATAGCCCAGCAGAGTAATTTCAATGTTTTCTTCGCCAGTTACAGGTTCATTTCTCTTTCTTGTTGCTTTTGCCTGTCCAAACTGTACGAAATTCGTTTTCAATCTTCTGAACTTCCATCTATTCAAGGGTGGCAAGTGAGAATAATTCTCCTTGAATGAACGGCATGTTGTCTCCACAATGTTGTCACATTTTCCATAAATACAGAATAAATTCATCATATGGTTTGAATAACTTTGAACTTCCATTTTTATTTCTATTTATCGAATCATACAAACAATAATTATCATAAAGACGACGTTTGTTAATTAAAGTTATGACAGTTGGCGCAATGGCGATTCATATACGAGTGGAGTTTTAAAGCTGGTGATGAATTTCCTGCAATATTATCAAAAAACCAAAATTACTTGAAAACTATAAAATATAGGTATAGGGAATGTTAATACAGATCGATGGAGAATTTAATGTTGCTCTATTTGACACAGAAAAAATTGGGGCATTTTATTTGAAAAAATTGAGTTAAGAGTATTTGAAGTTTCCTAAACGTATGTTAAAATTTTGGAGGTTAGATAAACTTTTGTGCAGTTCTGATTAGACCAAAGAAAAGATCCATCCTTCCTCTTTGAAATTCCCAAGTTGTGTTTGAAACTATTAAAAAACCACGAAGTTATCGATTTTTGAAAAGGAATATGCAAACTCGAACATTTTCAAAAAAGTCTAAATATTTCGAAAATGGCTGAATTTACGTATAGGGAAAGCTGATGAGACTCCTTTCAAAAAGACTCTAAGAATCTGAAAACATAATAAAAAATATGGGTTTCCTTTCAAAATAACGAAGTTGATACTCACTTCCGGTATAACCGGAATTTCCGCCATCTTGAAAATATTTTAATTGAAGAGGAATTAATCGATAACCCCTGTATACAAATTTTAAGTCAGTGACATTTTCAGAAGTTGGAAAGGTTCTAATGTGCGCTTTAGAGGAAACACCCTGTATATATACATATATAATAATTTGACCTTATTTGATAATTATTTTTCAAGTCTTATAATCGCTACCACGAGTTTCTTTGGAAAATAATTATTTACAAAGTTGAATATATGCAGCCTCGGTGGTCCAGGGGTAACAACGTGTGCCTCTGGACCCAAGGGTGTCGGGTTCAATTCCCGGTAGAAACGTCAAATGATTTTTCAATGCATACTGTAAATTCACACCAACCAAGGTTGTAGCATTGTATTTGAGCAAGTTGGCTGTACGTTCCGTCCTTCAAAAGGGGTATTAAGCTTTCGGTTTCGTGTATCATGCTATGTTGGTCACGTTAATGATCCCTCCCATTCTTACAGAGAGGAAGGGATTCGGCAAAACTAACAGAATAATGAGGTGTAACTGCTCTTTGGGGTCGGTAATTGGCTATCGCGCAAATAGACCGACGTTAAAAAAAAGTTGATTATGTTATCATATGTCGAAGAATATTTTAGTTTTTTAATACGTACTTTTTGTATGACATGAAATTTTTTGTATATTTGAAAATAATTGTTACTTAGTTTAAACTAGCGATATTCTATACGTAAAACTAACTTTAAGCCTCTAAATCATATTCGTATCAAGTCAATTAAGAATCCCCTAGCCGGCGATACTTAAATTTAGTAACATAATAATTAAGAAGTTTTTAGTTCACGCCTAACTCGAATTACCTCAACACCTGATTCAATCAATTATTTAACTAAATTATACCCAATACTTACTTCTCTGATTGCCAAGTGTTATGAGAAACTAAGCGTGAAAATGATATTATGTATAGATGTCCTTCATTTATAAAATATCAGTAATTGGCAGTGGCATTCTCGATAAATAAAGTGCCACCCTATTTATAAATGTTAGGATATATAAAAACCTACAAAACCCGACAACACTGTGTCCAGTCAGCGCACCGGTTATCTGTATTGCCATGATGCATAAAAAACTGTAGATAAAAAAGTTGTTGATAAACAAAAGACTGATAAACAGATAAATGCACCACTTTAAGTTAGATGAGTCTTGTGAATCATGTGTTAGTGCGTTAAGGTGCTCATATAAAACTTTGATTTATCGGCGAATTAAAGCAGGAACTTTTGTTATAAAGGATTTAACGCATTGTTTTATTTATTGTGCAAAAGTGTATTAGCAATTTTTCAAGTGCTTCTCATCAGTGTGGGAACTTTCAAAGTATATTACGGCTGGGGTAAGTCACAGTTTATTTCATACGCTTTTCTTTATTTCAAAACTTTATACACCGTGATTAAAAATATGATACACTTAGAAACACCTATTTTCTTTTCATACATTTCTTTAAAAGCGTGGTATATTAACAGTTCTTAGACACCCTGTCATACCTACGTAACCAGTACATTCAAAGGTTATGTATACAAAAATATTTGTGTAGAATTTGAGCTTCTACGTGATTAATTTTTTTTAAAAGAAAATAGATTACGAAAGTGAAATAAAATCTCGGGACGCAGCAAGTGCGTTATGGTAGTGAATTTTCATAAAACTATTTTTTAATAGCAATAATGTGTGTTTTTTTAAGAAAGCAGGCATCAAATTTGGTTACCAGTATAATCTATATAGTAAAAACAATGTGCCATGTTTCATCATAATAACTTTATTGTTTGAAAATGTAGAAAAATTTCCAAAAATAAACTTAAAGTGTTCCCGAAAAAACTCGTTTTTTGGTCAACCTTATTGGTTAATAGCAAATTGAGCTATTCAACTATTAAGCATTTGATCAAAATTCGCTACCATAACGCACTTACTGCGTCCAGAATTTTTGTTCTTACAAACATGCATTATATTTCGATGGAAAATGCAAAAATGCAATAACATAAGGCGTGTTTGATTAAAAAAAAAGAAAATTTGTATCACCAACGACCACCCTGTGGGCCACCCTGTGATTGTAGAAATAATTGTTTAAGATGTATCTTAAGACACCCTATAATTAATATATACAATTTTTTTTCATATCTGGTATAATAACAGATATATTGAGCTTTATTGACTTTTTTTACGAAAATTCTACAAAAATTATATACTATTAACGATAAACTCTATAGCTAAGACTACTGCCAAGCGTCAGAGAAAGGGTCTATTTGAAATAAATTTTCTGGAAACATTTTATTAAAATGAAGGACAATGACGGTTGAAACTAAGACTTCAGGGTTTGTAAAACATTCTTCTTGAGACATTTTATTTCCATAGCCCGTATTAGATTCAAGTTCTTTTCCTAAATGTTGCCAATTTTGACGTTTAAATCGCAACTTTGACGTTTTGTGAAAAACCCCAATTTATTTTTGTTTAAATGCCTATAACTTTTTGTCTTTTGACCTACAGAGCTAAATTTTGGTAGGCAACTTGCTTATAATGATATAAACCCGCGTATAAAATTTGGTTGCCCTTACTTTGTTAATTTTGGAGATATAAATTTTTTTCGAAAGAAAACACAAAATTTTCCGGGAAAACCTCGTCGGATTTTCCTGGATAACGAACATATCCAAGCCACTTGCAAAAGGAAGGTACTCACCAATTTTGACGTTTAAAATCGCGATTTTGGCGTTTTGAGGAGAACCCAAATTTATTTTTCTTTGAATGCCTGTAACTTTTTTGTCATTAACCTACGGAGCTAAATTTTGGTAGGTGACTTGCCTCTAATGATATAAACCTGCGTATGAAATTTGATTGCCTTTACTTTGTTAATTTTGGAGATATAAATTTTTTTCGAAAGAAAACACAAAATTTTCCGGGAAAACCTTGGCGGATTCTCCTGGCTAACGAACTTATCCAAGCGACTTGCGAAAGGAAGGTATGTGCCGAATTTTATCAAAATCGGCCCATTATTTTTAAGTTATAGGTGTGACACATAATATATATATATATATATATATATATATATATATATATATATATATATATATATATATATATATATATATATATATATATATATATATATATATATATATATATATATATATATATATATATATAAACATATAAAGTCCGAAACTGACCTCGGATTTGGGTTCCGGGGGTCCTAAATAGCGCTCATTTGAAGAAATTTTTTCCAAATTCGAAAGTCGAGATCTCCTCATTAGTGAATTTTTTTTAAGAGAATTCACTAAAAAGTTCTGAGGTAACACATAAAAAACATACAGGCGAATTGAGAACCTCCTCCTTGTTTGAAATCGGTTTAAAAAAAATCAAATAAAACGTATTTGGGTTTGACCGGGATTTGAACCTGGGAGCTCCCGCACTCTAAGCGGAAATCATACCTCTAGACCAACGAGTCAGTTGTTGGAAATTTGTTTTAATGTCGTATTCCAGCGGGCGTTCTAATCATTTTAGTCATAATTCATGTTTAATCATTTATTTATATAAAAATTATAAATTAATACCTAGTTATTAAATTAAATACTGAAATCTCGGATAAGTTTTGTTTCCGCGGAAACACTCTTTCTTTCTCAACAGAATGAATGGTTGGTTGTGATCCACAATCATCATCAATGTAGTCGAAGCCAATTAAATACGCATTATTAAGGATAACTCAAAAACTACTAGTCAGATCCTGATCACATTTATATGGGGCCACACGAGAAGCACCAGCTTTCAAATAAAAAAAGAATCATCAAAATCGGTTCACCTAGAAAAAAGTTCTGAGGTAACACACAAAAAAAACATACAGGCGAATTGAGAACCTCCTCCTTTTTTGAAGTCGGTTAAAAATGAAGGACAATGACGGTTGAAACTAAGACTTTAGGGTTTGTAAAACATTCTTCTTAAGACATTTTATTTCCATAGCCCGTATTAGATTCAAGTTCTTTTCCTAAATGTTGCCAATTTTGACGTTTAAATCGCAACTTTGACGTTTTGTGAAAAACCCCAATTTATTTTTGTTTAAATGCCTATAACTTTTTTGTCTTTTGATCTACAGAGCTAAATTTGGTAGGTAACTTGTTTATAATGATATAAACCCGCATACAAAATGTGGTTGCCCTTACTTTGTTAATTTTGGAGATATAAATTTTTTTCGAAAGAAAACACAAAATTTTCCGGGAAAACCTCGTCGGATTTTCCTGGATAACGAACATATCCAAGCCACTTGCAAAAGGAAGGTACTCACCAATTTTGACGTTTAAAATCGCGATTTTGACGTTTTGAGGAGAACCCAAATTTATTTTTCTTTGAATGCCTGTAACTTTTTTGTCATTCAACCTACGGAGCTAAATTTTGGTAGGTGACTTGCCTCTAATGATATAAACCCTCGTATGAAATTTGGTTGCCCTTACTTTGTTAATTTTGGAGATATAATTTTTTTTCGATTTTTTTCGAAAGGAAACACAAAATTTTCCGGGAAAACCTCGGCGGATTTTCCTGGCTAACGAACTTGTCCAAGCGACTTGCGAAAGGAAGGTATGTGCAAAATTTTATCAAAATCGGTCCATTATTTTTTAAGTTATAGGTGTGACACATAAATATATATATATATATATATATATATATATATATATATATATATATATATATATATATATATATATATATATATATATATATATATATATATATATATATATATATATATAACATATAAAGTCTGAAACTGACCTCGGATTTGGGTTCCGGGGGTCATAAATAGCGCTCATTTGAAGAAATTTTTTCAAAATTCGAAAGTCGAGATCTCCTCATTAGTGAATTTTTCTTAAAGAAAATTCACTAAAAAGCGAGAAACTGCCATCGTTTTAGGTAATTTCCACTCATACAGAGAGTATTTAAATGAAGCGGCACAAATGACACCATAGATTCCTCAGATGAAAATAAGTTTATTTAAGCTAACATACCTATATCCCAAGTCGTATAATAAAAGAGATACAGGGTGTCAAAGTGACAATAAAAAATGGGCTTTCCTTAGTAATTTCTATAGTTTAGTTTAGTTTAGAGTTTTTTCAGGTTTGGAAAAATAATATAATAATCATTGCATTTAAGAGTGTCGCGTACGCGGCGCCCTCTGCAGGTGATGGTATGCTTTAAATATCCATTACTTTTTTCTCAACCGTCTTATACATCTTTTAGTAACAAAATATAAACTATTGGACTTTTTGGACAAGAAAGGTATACCTATTAAAAATGGTTTAAGTCAACCGTTGGGGAAATATTTTTCATTTTATAAATTAGTATTTTGGATTTATACCTCCAACGTCCAAAACGGTCTTTTTTGTTAAGAAATTCAGAACTCATTGCCTCATAACGTATCCGTATTTTACAATTATGTGTCTAAATGTGATAAAAAATGTTCATTAAGCCTTTAATTTCCTGAAAAAAAAACCCTTTTGAAAACCCTTAGTTGCACTAAGAAAACCCTGTTAAAATTATGCTGCTATGGCGACTTAATAGCAAAGCGATCTAGTAGATAAATGTCATGTAATAATAAATACTAATTATTAAAAGTCAGTTTAAGAAATTATCAAGTGTCAATTGACTTTATTCCCTTTTTAATTCCATATCAAAGAGGTTTGGAATAGAAAAATATGGCAAATTACACTAATGACGAGTATGTTGATGCGGTTCAAGCATTTTTTAATATTTAAAGAATTGTGCTGCTGCCTTAAGTCTTGCCAAATATGCTAATCGCCGCGTTCCTAATAGAAAAGAACTCTGGACGCAGCAAGTGCGTTATGGAATTTTTATTAAATGCTTCAAATTTGAATATCTCAGTTGCCTTTAAACTTAGAAAGTTTAGTTTTGGTATTTAGTGAGGCCTTTCCTAGGGCAATATATGCACCAAATTTCATTAAAATAACTTTGTAATTTTTGGAGAAAAAAAATTTTTTTTTGAAAGCAAACTGAAAATTTTCTTGGAAACCCCCGTCAGATTTTCCTGGATAACGAACTCGTCCAAGCCATTAATAAAGGAAAGGCACTTGCCGATATATATATATATATATATATATATATATATATATATATATATATATATATATATATATATATATATATATATATATATATATATATATATATATATATATATTGAAACTGAGCCCGGATATGGGTTCTAGGTGTCCTAGTTCGCGCTCAGTTGAAAAAATTTTTGCAAAGCCTCACCATCGATACCTCTATTAGTGAACTTTTTAAAATAATAATTCACTAATAGGGGTGTCCGGCGGCTAAGAAGGTGAAAAAAGCATTACCATCACAAGGAAAGAAACAAACCCTTCCCTTTTTAATTGCGAGAGGGAGGATCTTTCGGGGAGAAGCGAAGTGTTCGTTAGATGGGAAGCTTATTTCTTCCCTTAGGCTTCTGTTTTTTTTTTTAATTTTGAATCTACATTTTATTTCATTTGCTTCCCCGCTCAGCAGCACCATCCGCTTCCGGTCTCGTGACTTTTTGGGGGTTAAAATCACAACATTTCTTTTGTGATTTATACATACAGGGGTGCTCGACATGTTTCTAAAGAACATTTCCAGAAAGCTGACCGTCAGATGTTTTGCAAAATGACCTTATTTTCTTTTTGCGTTGAAGATGGTAAATTCAGAAAGACCTAGGTATAAATCTTTTAAATAACATGGTATAATAACAACAGCTATTAAACACCGTGTCCTACGTTAGGTAGTACATTTGAGGGTTATGGACTTGTAGACTGAATTAATTTCCCAAATTTTAATTCCTGCAAAATCTTTTCCTGGCAGTTATGGCTGCCAGCTCGTTTTCAATGGGCCACGCTGTATATTATGGCGCTTTAATTTTTGTATAAATTCAACATAATGCGCATATACCTCCAATCCAATCCAGCTCCTTTCATTATATGAGACAATATTTTTCAATCCAGATTGCCTGATGTTGTTGCCAGGTCTACAACAATAAATTTATCTCTATGTGGCTCAAGTTTTAATGAATTTTTATTTTTAAAAATTCACTAAATGATAGGTCTCCATGGTGAGACTTTGCAAACATTTTTTCAAATGAGCGCGAACTTGGACCCCTAGAACCCATATCCGGGGTCAGTTTCAATTTTATGTTTATATATATATATATATATATATATATATATATATACCCACAAGATAACTCAAAAAGTTATTAACCGATTTTGATGAAACTCGGCAAGGATGTTTCTTTTATTAATAGCTTGGACAAGTTCGTTATCCAGGAAAATCGGACAAGGTTTTTCAGGAAAATTTTTAGGTTATTTTAAAAAGAAAATTATCCCCAAAAATTACACACCTATTTTGATGAAATTCGGTGGATATGTTGTTTTGCCAAAGACCTTACTACGTGTCAGAATTCAACTTTCTAGGTGTATATAGAATTGAGTTATTCAAATTTGAAACATTTAATGAAAATTCACTACCATAACGCACTTGCTGCGTCCACAACTTTTTCCTATTGTTTTAAGTGTCGTATTTTTTGCTTCTCTAGTTTCTCGTCCAGGTTAAAATTCAAACTGAACTTGATCCAAGCAGCTCTCCATTTTGCCTTTTACTCTATTTTTTTATAATTACCCTGATCTTTGCGAGATGGCTTCTGTACACTTATAGTACTGTGCTTCCCCTTTCGCGCATTCACTGTTTTTTGGAATCCTCATAAATTGACCACGCTATTCTCTCTTTTGATATATTTTCTCAATCCATTGAAAATTTTTTTTTGCATTTCATTCACATTTTTTTTAATGTTCCGCTCTTACTTCATCTAGAACAGGGGCTTTTCTTTTTTTAAGTTCTCTGGAAGCTTTCTCAGATTTATCTATTAAAATAGGCGGGCGCACATTATGTTCGTTTAACCTTCCTATTTCCTCCATATTGTTTTAATTGCAATATTCAAAAATGTTGTGTTTTATTACAAATAACAGATTAAATGACAGACAAATTTATCCCACAACAGAAAAAGCCATCCGCTCTTAGTGTGTGTACAATTTGGTTTTTGAGGTATTTGTATGAAGAATGTTTTAGTTCAAGAACAAAGTCGATACCGATCTTATTTTGTGACGGACTAAATCGAGAAAATTCTACTTTTTTAACGCATTTTCATTAAAAAAAAATCGATAATAGAGATGTATCTATGGTGAGACTTTACAGATATTTATTAAAAGGAGGGTGAATCGGGGCCTCTAGAACCCAAAACCGCCACGTTTATGTGCGTGTGTGTGTGTGTGTGTGTGTGTGTGTGTGTGTGTGTGTGTCCAAGCGATAACTCAAAAAATAATTGACCGGTTTTGATGAAACTCGGCTCGTGGCTTTCTTTTATTAACAGTTTGATGAGTTCGTTAGCTAGCCTGATAGTAATAGTTTTTCATCAAACTGTTTCTGAAAGACCAGTTTGTATATCAACAAATAGCCAAGTTATTTTCATGAAATTTAGTAGGCATGTTGCCCCTTGTAGACAGTTTACTACATACCAAAATGCAACTTTCTATCTTAAGAGCAAATTGAGTTATTGAAATTTGATGCATTTTTTTTAACGTCACAACGTCTGTGTTAGACATATGTCCCAATAAATGACACTTCGGTGTTGGTTTACATCGATGTTTCCAATTTGTTCACCAGTGTTCCGGTAAAGCAGACACTACTCATACTCAAGAATCTGCTTACATCTTCTTCAATTATTATAGATATGCAGAGGGCTTTGCATGCTCTGGTCAAGGTTTGTCTTGAGCAGAACTTCTTCTCCTTCAATAACCAAATATTCCTACAGAAATATGGTCTTTCCATGGGTAACCCTTTGTCAAGACCTTCTTCGAGAAGGATCTTAGTTTCAAGGATTATAATCCGTTTAAAGAGTTTATCTCGTCCTGGACACGTTACGTGGATGACATACTTGTTGTCTGGTCGGGTCCCACAGAGCAACTACATAATTTCTTGACTTGGCTAAACAGCTTACATGTCAACATGAACTTTACTATGGAGTTGGAAGAAAATGGTTCCATTAGTTTTCTGGACCTGAAATTGACGAGATCCATCAACAACATTGAGTTTGAAATTTACAGAAAACCAATCCAAACATACCACTTAATTCCATTCAGATCATGTCATCACATCTCTCATAAACTGGCGTCCTTTAGGTTTTTGATAGACAGGCATTTTAGAATCCCTATGTCACAGATAAAATTTGATAATGAGCTAAATATTATCAAGCAATTAGCCACTAACAATGATTATCCTATCAGCATTGTCGATAAACTGATCAGGAAAAAAGTCGCCAAATTCTAAGAGAAGACAGTTCAGTCATCCCAGCATCTCAGGCTGACAACACTTGCTACTTTCCGTTGACATATTGTGGACCCAATACTAGTGCCATCACAAAAGTTTTGAAGAGAGACAATGTAAAATTAGCTTACAAATCTAAGAACACCCTCAACAAGATATTAGTTCACAATAAAGACGACATCCCCCTCTTGAAGAAGTCAGGAGTTTATTGCCTTAGCTGTGGAGATCCTGGTTGCAACACTGTAATACTGGTAGAACTGGGAGAGCCCTAAACACGAGAATTTCCGAACATCTCAGGAGCAGAAACAATGCTGATAACGTCTCTTCAGCTTTTGGTTACCACCTCAGAGAGACTGGTCATGTCTTTGATAAAGAAAACAATGTTAAAATCCTTCACCCATCCACTTTTGGAACAGAGCAGTTCGTCCTTGAAGAGATGGAAATCTACAGATACACCTACAACTCCAACAACACTGTTCTAAATGCTTCTAATACCAGCGAGATTAACTTTCCACCAATTTATAGAATATATACTGAACTAGTGCCATCTACAGTGAAAAACCTAAGTATTCTGTGGAGTCAAGGAGCCCGGAAATGTTACGTGTTCTGTGCTGCTCGGCACGACCGGGCAGATGTCAATGTCACTTGTCTGTCACTTGTCAATTTTAGCTAAAAGTCGTAGTTCATTTGTTTGCCCCCTTCCCGTTCACTTCAGATATTCGGCTTTTAACTGTCCTCCATTTCAAATGCCAAATTTTTATTTGTATTGCCGTTTGTCCATTGCTGTGATTTGAGGTTTTAATGCTTCTAATTCTGCCTTCACCCATATAGTGCAAGGAAACAAAAGCGACAGTCGATGAAAACAGCCCCTATGATACATTTCTTGTAAAGTTCCGTTCCTGTTATAAAAAACAGAACGTAAGTATGTTTGGCCATTTTGGTTTTATTCTTTATAGGTATCGTATTTTTAACTCAGTGTTTTTCTCTGAAAGTTCTGCTCTGTTTGTGCACCCTACCTTGGCAGCTTCTCTATCTATTTGTTTAAAGACCTTAGATTGTGGTGTGTCACTGCACTTTTAAACTTAATTTACACGGGTTTCTACCTGTTTTTTGCAATTTTACTGCTTTTGCATTGTTGTTTTTGCTGCTCGGAGGTGCCTAGACCAAGCTTTGGACATTTTGATGTTTATAATTTCTCAACTTTTAGCTTTGATTTTATTAATGTAACTGTTGTAGAGCATGTTAGCGTTGACTTTAGTTCGTGTTTAGAATTTGCTTGTAAGACTGTTTAGAATTTAGTAACTGCTTGTGTCGTGTGATACTTGCGACCTACAAGAAACTTTGTATCTGACACAACCAACTTTTATAATGTTTCAGTAAGCCCCTGAAGATGGCCAGATATATGGGCCGAAACGCGTAGGGCTTTTACTAAATAAATTCAGTCTAGAGTATAGCCTTGTTCTGTTCTTTTTTACCTTGGAAATACATTTAATTCAAAGTATCTACCATTACGCATTTGCTACGTTCCGAATATTTTAATATATCCCGTTTTAACTCTTTAAATCAAAATTGCATAAAAGCTTTTCTTAACACGCCTCTACGAACACATCTTAAAGGTTTCATATGTATGAAAGAGGTCTTCTAACCTCTTTGATATGTATAGATATAGTGATTATTAAAGACGTAAGAGGTGAATCTGTCAAAATTTTTTAAACAAGTGAATAACGCAACAACGGGTTTAGAACACTATAGTATTTGGTATATAGTGTTTTATATAAAACAAATTAGAGCCTCGTTGGTCCAGTGGTAAGAACGTGTGCCTATGAACCGAAGGGTACTGGGTTCGATTACCAGCGGTCTCCCTTTCACTTTTTCAGTAGATACTGTAAAATTAGCATTAATCTAGGTTGTATCATTGTATTTTAGCGAGTGAAATGCCTGCACATTCCGCCCGTCGGAGGTGTCGTAAAGCAGTCGGTCCCTACCCTCTTTACAAAAAAGCAAGGGTTCGGCAGAATTTCCAGGATAGTGAGGTGAAGCTGATCCTGGCGTCGGTGATTGACCATAGTCGGGGAAATAGACCGACGTTAAAGTTCATAGTTGTGTGAAGAATTAAAGAAATGAAAAAATGTATGAATCGTTTCATTTGAAAAAAAGCAAATCTATAACTGTCAGGAAAATTATACACCCCGCATGAATGAGCATTATTTTCAAACATATGCTGAACATAACAGAGAAACTTTTTGTAACAATATTTTTAATATGTCCGTTGATAGAGCCGATATGTGTTTGATATTGTGGACACTTGTACAACCTATAGAAATACTTTAGCTGGGCCTCCTATTCTTTGCCTTTCACAGTTAATTAAACTTTTGGACTATTATGTATACCTTTTGTTTAACAAGGCTTTTTAAAATGAGTTAATCTAAACCTAGAGAATAGGTCGGCTATTTTATCGATCTAGGATTATTACAATAATTGATAACCTCTTACATATTTTCTGAATAAGGCTGGTAATTATCAGTAATAATCTAGACATGCTGGATCCTTGACATATTGACATATTTGACATATAAAACAAATGTATTCGCTTTAGAATTAAGTGATTCCTCTTCTGGTTTCAAAGATCACTTAGCATGACCTTTCATCAATTTACACGTACCACATAATGAGTTTCAATCAGTTCAAAGATTATTTCATGCATACATTGATGACCCTGTTGAGTTTAGGCCCTTCTGTACACTATAAATCAACGACACATTGAATGTTTACAAGGATTAATCATTCATCGAACGCAAAGCAGTAATAGCTTCTTACTAAATGGAATTGTGTATCAGACAACTATCAAGCAGGCCAAAGTAGTGAGGCAGGAGTCGTCAGATAGAGAGGACGTGCTTTGATATAAACTATGTGAACCTCTCCGGAGATGAAAGGACAACATCTCGTCAGGCTGCTATTTATCTTGACTGTTTATACAGACACCGAGAAAAGGGCAAACGGTGGTTGGGAATGCAAACATTTGCACCTTCTCCTAACGAGACATGACGGATTCCGTCGTCAAAGTTGTAGTCGTCTTCTTCTCCCGTGATCAACACCGATCTGCCAGGAAATTGAGAATCTCCTTCTCGATAAATATAGCTGTGAAAACATATTATGTTTAGATCTGTTACTCCAGCTTTGAACTAATGGTTTCGAATTGGGAGGTGGTTTTTCTTTTCGGGTTAAGCTAAATATTGTTTAATTACAATAATATTCACGGCAATAGCAGGCAAATTTGTGGCACCTGAAGTGGTCTCAGGTTTGTCTTTTAACTATTATTGCGAATGACGAGTTTAGCGCCTTGAGACTTCAAACATATATGTACAGGGTCTATCATATAGAGGCTGTCATATTTTTTGGCGCACTATTGCTATCTTCCTTATTGCTAGGGATAAAGAGTGCATAATAGTAAATAAAGTAAAGAAAATGATTTTATTTTTCAAATGTATTAGCATTGTTAGTAATTTGAAGCTGCTTTATGTTCCTTGTGTTAGCAAAAACACAATTAAAGTGAAAAATCGGTTTTAAAGAATTGCCCTATGAAGATAAAAACCAAACACAGTGAATTTGGAAACAATAATATTGTAGCCACAGTCTAATACCAGTGATCACTAAACGTTTAAGAATGTACATATGAAATGGGTTTAATCGTGAAATATTCACATTTCTAGCCACCTAATCTTATCCACAGAAGTTGTTTTAACATTTAAACGTCCCGTTTTCTGACGGATGTTAAAATTGGCGAGTATGGATGTGTTTTCAACTCACAAATAAATACATTTGAGGACTTTGTGATATTTCTTTGTTCATTCTAAATTCTAGGCCTTATAAATTTACGAAACCATGTTTGCATATTTCTTTTTGAATAATCTTTATATATATATATATATATATATATATATATATATATATATATATATATATATATATATATATATATATATATCTATATATATATATATATATATATATATATATATATATATATATATATATATATATATATATATATATATATATATATATATATATATATATATATATATATATATCTGTGTGTGTGTGTGTGTGTGTGTGTGTGTGTGTGTGTGTGTGTGTGTGTGTGAAGAGTGGTTTGGCCTCGAGCTTGTAGTCTCATTGGCCACAGACTTTTTTTTTGTACTTTGAATTTCCAATTTAAGTGGGACTATATATATATATATATATATATATATATATATATATATATATATATATATATATATATATATATATATATATATATATATATATATAAATGATAAAAATAATAAACTTAAAAAAAGATAATAATTTTAGAAATCACCACCCCTATTTATATTTCCTAGACAAAAACAAAATTCAATTAGACAATAGTTAGCTTTATATGTCACTTTGGCACTTTTCTACTTCACTCAAATTTATAAAAAGGTTGTTTCATATTTGTTATTGAATAATTAGTTTAGCAAAACTCACGGTATATGTAAGTATTTTAAACTTTTATATTTTTCCTATGTAAATTGTAAACTTTTTTCTTTCCATGATGTTGTAGCCTTGAGAATGGAATAATTTTTTCCGAATGCTCTGCATTTATTAAAGAGTTTTATTTTGCAACTGACTGCTTTCCCACAATTTTTTGATATATATATATATATATATATATATATATATATATATATATATATATATATATATATATATATATATATATGTATGTACCACACCGATAGCTCAAAAAATGATAGGCTGATTTTGATTAAATTTGGTGAATACCTTCCCTTTGCAAATGACTTTGATATGTTCGTTAGCGAGGAAAATCGGCCTTGGTTTTCCCGGAAAATTTTGTGTTTTCTTTCAAAAAAAATTATTTCTCCGGAAATAACAAAGTAAGGGCATTCAAATTTAGTACCCTGATTTATATCATGATAGGTGAATTACCTTCCAATTTAGCTCTGTGGCTTAAAAGATAAAAAAGTTATTGGCATTTAAAAAAAATTGTGATTTTTATCAAAACGTCAAAGTCACGATTTAAAACGTCAAAATTGGCAACATTTAGCGAAGAACCTGAAACTAATATAAGCTATGGAAAGAAAATGTCTCAAGAAGAATGTTTTACAAAGCCTGATGTCTTAGCTTCAACCGCCATTGTCCTTCATTTCACTAAAATATTTCCAGAAAATCCATTTCAAATAGACCCTTTCTCTGATGCTTTGGCAGTAGTCTTGGCTATAGAGTTTATCGTTTAATGGTATACAATTTTTGTCGAATATTCGTAAAAAAACAATAAGTTCAATGTATCCGTTATTATACAAGATATGAAAAAAACTTATATACATTAATTATAGGGTGTTTTGAGCTACATCTTTAAACATTATTTCTAGAATCATAGAGTGGCCCATAAGTCGTTGTTGATACAAATTTTCTTTTCTTTTTTAAACAAACACGTCTTATGTTATTGCATTTTCCATCGAAATATAATGCATGTTTGTAAGAAAAGTAATTCGGGACGTAGCAAGTGCGCAAATGCTTCAAATTTGAATAGCTCAATTTGCTATTAACCTATAAGGTTGACCAAGAAACCAGTTTTTTCGGGAACAAACTGAGTTTACTTTCGGAAATGTTTGTACATTTTCAAACAATAAAGTTATTTTGATGAAACATGGCACATTGTTTTTACTATATACGTTATACTGGTAACCAAATTTGATGGCCGCTTTCTTAAAAAAACACATATTTGCCTTTAAAAACATTTTTATGAAAATTTAGTACCATAACGCATTTGCTGCATCCAGACTTTTATGTATTGTTTTAGTAATTTTTTTGTAAAAAACAGACAGTTTTCGCAAAATTTTTTCTGCGTAGAAATCATTGTCTGTAAGATTGTCGTTAAATTTTGTGAATTACTTAATAATAAATGTATAATAGGGTGTTATAAAAAAACGATTTCGGATTTTCGTGAAAAAATTGTTTGGAAATTTTCGTGTAAATTTTTTTGTGACTTTCGTATAAAAATATTTTTTTAAATAATTATATTTAGGTGGGTAAATAGCTTGAAGAGGTTCGTTGGCCAGGAAATTCAGGAACATTTAAATTCATTTTATGAATATTTTTCTACTCTTTCGACCAATAAATCTATTTCGATGAATTTTATAGTGTTGTTTCTACTATATACCAAATTTTATGCCTGCTTTCATTAAAAAAAGACAAATTTGCTATTAAAAACCTTTTTATGAAAATTGACCCACTATAACGCACTTGCTGAGTCCAGACTTTCTACCTTGGGGAGAAAAAAGCACAAGACTAAAAATTTTGGCATAAGGTAAAACAGTTTATCCAACTGCACTGACAAAAAAAAATTCGTTGAAAATTCGTAAAACATTTTTCCACGAAAATCCGCTAAAAATATTTACTAAAATATGCTTAAACAATATTTAAATTAGCACAATTTTAACATTTGGTTTGCCATAAATGTCCGCCCTTATTTACTAGACAAAAAACAATGGATCACACCACGGTTAACTCTAACTTTGTCCATTGGAATAAAAATGCCGCCACTTTTGCAGTTATTCCTTTTCCCTTAATAAACCAATACGAGTTGTTACAGGCGAACTCAGAGATCAGAAACGGGAGTAGCTGCCTGTACACGAATAAATACTCCATCCATCTATATTCATCTCTGTTCGCCGGTCTGCCTGGTTCGGGGCACACATTCCGCAATGGAAGCGACTAATAGCATAAATCGGATGACGGTAAAGTGGTTTGTTTTTGGGGAAGCACATCCGATCAGAGTTCGGTGCTCATTATTTCTCGGCCGCAGTCTAATGGCGCCATTTGTTTATCCCTCTTTAACCCCCCCATCGGAGAGTTTCAGGTAGGTGGCGCGTAGAAGGGGTGATTGCACACCCCCTTCAACTCTACATCGGGAACAATCTTTCAACCGATTACCGCAACTCTGAGGTCAGACGTACTACAAGCGGCCATCTGGTATACTAGTCAAATTATGCTGTATGTCATGAGTTTTATCTAATTATTGGGCCCCTGGTGGGTAGTAACCAGAATAACATATACAGGATGTTTAGTCAGTCGCGTTGATTAGAAATACATGACCTTGTAATCCGAATTCGGGAAAATTGAGTTTTGGTCATAAGTTATTATGCGGAATCAAGTGAATTTACTTTGAAGTAGATACTGTTTACAGTGTAATCGTTAATTTAAATAGAGCGGCCTATATATTGCTGCATTTTTAGATAAAACCACAAATTTTAGACACATTGTATATAAAGTCATGTGCCAAGAAAGTGACCTTTTCAAATTATTTTGATTATTTAATATTTTTTTTTAATGTCTGCTAGGCAAGGTTTATAGATTAAAGAGGCTGCATGATAACTCTCGACCAATCAGAGAGTGGAACGGGAATACGTCACATGTATTCCCAAGTTAAATCTGGTGAAATAATAATGCACTGAATATTGAAATCAGTCGGATTTTACGAATTTTCATTTTAAAAAATGGCTGATACAGAGGTCACGACGAAAAGCTTTTGAAAAAAATTCTTGAGATGAACGCGAAATTGGGTACCTAGAACCCAAAACCAAGCCCCGTTAACATTTTTATATGTTTATATATATATATATATATATATATATATATATATATATATATATATATATATATATATATATATATATATATATATATATATATATATATATGTATGTATGTATGTATGTATGTATCCGAGCGATAACTCAAAAAATACTAAACTGATTTCAATCAAAGTTGGCAAAAATCTTGCTTGAGCGAAAACCGAGGTCGAGTTCGTTACTCAGCCTTTATGCTCATGTTTTTTCGGTGGAAAATCCGGGAAAACTTTTTGAAAACGCTATATTTGTGTAAGTAACAGGAATGACACTTTACATGTGGCTAGAAATAGCGCAAATAAACCTACGTCGTAAATTTTAAGTAATTTGGTACACAATGTTAAAAGTGTTTTCCAAATTAAAAATAAAATCACAAAGACATGCGTTGAAATGACTTAGTGGTTAAAGTCCAATGCCTGACAGACAGAGTAGTTAACTGCCACGCGTCGATTAATTCATACAACAGGTATAAACCATACATCAACGGTAACCAAACTAAATATATACCAGGCAGAAAACATACGACCCGAACCAACAATCGTGAAATCTCGGCCGCAATTATAGAAAATGACAGACGACATGAAATTAAAAATTTGCCAGGTCATTGTTATTTAACTGGGGGATTCGATAAACTATTAAAATACACTATATTTATGACTTTATTAACAGACACAAATATAGTTTTAGCACAGCTTAGATATATTATGCTGTCGCATAATATAGCATAAATTTAAACAGAATCAAGGAAAGTCTCTATAAAAATGATTCTAAAACAGTTTATTTTATCTTTAAACTTAAACATAAGACGTCATATAACACTGAAACAGTCATGGGATGTGTTTCAATGGTTATTCTACTAATTGTGTAATTAATCATTGTTACGTATACTTTGAATATAATATCCCGGGCATGAAGCCGATCTAAACGGTCACGCAAATAAAACGTTAGTTGACCTGTGCCTAGACGGCGCAAGGGGCTTCGCGCTTGTCTCCTAAGCAGAAGGTGACGCGATCGAATCCAGCCCGATGAATGTATGTTTTTCTTAATGTTTTATTTTGGCATTTGGAGAAACAACAGTGCACAGATTACATACGTTTTGAACAATATCTCATTTTTGTTTAAAACGCCTAAATGAGTTTGCCAACTTGGAGTCCGAAATTATAATTTTGTTATTGTTGATATTGAAAAAACCAGTTTGATTAGGTTGACTAAAACGAAATCATACTGGCGATTAATAAGCAAAAATAACTGCTACGTTTATATTTTGCCAGATACTTTACTTTTCTAAATATGCATTAAGTTACCTTCTGAAAATCTTCTGTCTAACTTTAATGAAATTTTTAATACAAGTTTCTTTTAAACAGACTTAGACTATCTACAGATATAGCAACATTTTTCTAGAAAACTTTTGTGACTTTAATGAAATTTGTAACACAATTTTTTAAAGAGACTTGCAGTACTTACATATATCTCTACAAAATTATAATTTTCTGGCTCCATGGAAAATAGAAACTTCTTCAAATAATCGATAACTAGAACCTCTAAAATCGGTCTTCCGGGTCCATTTAAATTTAAAAAATTAGTTTTAATAATATACCTTACAATTCTTATGGAAATTCACTACTATAATGCACTTGGTGCGTCCCGAACATTTTTTGTTTATACTTCCTTTTCATCTTCTTCCTCGTCAAGTATTCACTGTTTGTACCGTACCATTCTTTGTTTGCACGAAATTTTTCTTGTGGTTTATGTATCCAAAGGGTGTTCGAAGCATATTTCTGAAATAAGCTTTTTAGAAACCCTCTGTGAGCTCATCTGCAAATTTACTTCCTTTGGCAAAGAAAAGCAGCAAAGTTTATCTCCATTTTCCATTTCCTTTTTTGGAATTATTTTTGCACATTAATTCACTAGAAATAACTCCATAAGGCACCGAAACAGATATTTACGTTAAGTTATATTTATTGAGTTCTTGTACATTAAACACAAACTGGTCTACCTTTATGACGATTCACTGATTTAATTGTTGTGTGTGTGGCCAATCACCGACGCCAAGGAGCAGTTTCACCTCGCTATCCTGGAAATTTGCCGAACCCCTGCCTTTCTGTAAGGAGGGAAGGGATCTTTAACGTGCCCAACAACGCATGGACACGGGACCGACGGCTTTATGCCCCCTCCGAAGGGCGGCACGTGCAGACATTCAACTTGCTCAAATAGAATGCCAGAACCTCGGTTGATGTTAATGTTAGAGTTTGTATTGAAAAAGTGAAAGGAGAGCCCTGGGATCGAACCCAGTACCCTTCGGTTCAGAGGCACACGTTCTTGCCTCTGAACCACCAAGGCTCTGATTTAATTGTTGAATATAAAAATAGTCTTGAAAAAAAAACGTCAAATTCGTAATACTGTTAATTCGATGTGCAGTTTATGTTTACAACACAATACCTCAAAAAATAAAAAAGTTATTGGGGTGATCCACTTTTGAAAAACTATATATATATATATATATATATATATATATATATATATATATATATATATATATATATATTTATATATATATTGCTATGGTATTTATTTCAGTATACCTGCAAATATTTATTTTAGAGCTGAGAACATATATCTTAATCATCAGGTTGGGTTCATTATAATTACAGCTAGCTTCTACTAATTAAAATTCATTAATATGTGCTATTTAAATTCATTTATTGATTTTTTACTTGATCAAAAATTAATTTCGCTTTGCACAGATGGCTATACAACAATTTTACTGATTAATTATTAACGAAAAACAATACTTCTGGTTAATTACAATCTGTTATACATTCCATTTATTTTATTACACAAATTTTACGGTGTCTAGGTGACACACATTAAATACAAACAGAAACATTTAAAGCATTCATTGCATAAACATAAATTGAAAAATCCTATTAAAACATTCAGGTAACATTATAAATAATTACACAATTACCGGTTAAACATTGATATAACATAAGCAATATACATCGACAATTCCACAGAGATCACAGTCTCTTTCTGTTCATTTCGAGCAAATTTATGCTTATTGAAATTTATTGGCACTCAATCTTTAATTGGTGCTGTTAAAATGGTGAAATTCAAACCGCACTGATCAATTTAGGAAAAGAAAACACTTACTGAAACATTTTCCATTGGATTATATATTGTTTTTCCATTATTACTGTCCATTATTAATTATTATTATTTTTCTAATTTGTCCATGCCATATTTTACTGCCCATTTATTGATTATTAATGGATTTAATTTATTAACATGTTGATATATTCCATATTCGTAGCACTCTGGAGGGTTTTTTATAATCTCCCTTCGATGCACTCTGGAATCTCTTATGTCAACTTACATAATGATGACGATGATCACCTGATCTGGTGAAATGATGCTGATGAATTCACTTGATGAAAAGACCCCGGACACTCCCGGACTGTCGCTTTTATTAACTTTCTTACAGGTGAAAAAACGCTACTGTTCATCAAACCACCTGTGTTTGAGCTTTCCGTCAAACCTTTAGTGTCTTTCTACGTTTTTTTCTTGCGCGCACATATACCTTAATACTATATAAAGTTTTGTTTTTACAAAAATCCTCTGCTCTTTTAATACATCGAGCCTTTAGGTAGCTTGGTCATACCTATTTTTACACACAATAAATCAACAGAATTGCATTTATTAGCTACAATCTCATTCTCCCTACAAAAACTGAAGCATTGTTCTTGGTTTCTTTACGGATATTTCTAGAATATAGTTTTTTTTTTATTACTCGAATGAAACTTAACATCGAGGGTTGCTACATGGGTCACTGACATTTATGTCGGGCGTTGACATCTCATGCTACACTCTTTCGTTGCTACATTAGGGTGTATACATTTATTTTATATATACTAGGATGTATAAATTTCCCGTTTTCCCATTAAAATTTCGTAATCTTTTGTATTATTTGCTATCTATAGCAATATATATATATATATATATATATATATATATATATATATATATATATATATATATATATATATATATATATATATATATATATATATATATATATATATATATATAAATGTTCAGCTTTAGGCAATTAGAGGCTTATTAGAGAAACATAAAAAGTCTGAAACTTACCTCGCATATGGGTACCCAAGGCATGTTGACGCTCATTTGAAGGAATTTTTGGAAAATTGGAAAGTTGTTACCCTTCTATACCGAGGCAAATTTTTCCTTGTGAAAATTCGCTAAAAGTCAAAAATACACATAGCACACTTTTTTTTCTTTATAGTGCATTTTTCACAATATCAGTTTGTTTTCAAAAGCACTATGTGAAAACTGGAACCTGTGATGAGCACTAATAAGTACACTTGGAGAAACCCAAATCACCACAACACATATTTCAGAGACCTTACGATCGTTTCGTTGACAATGTCACCATCCTCAGAGAAAGAAATATCTAAACTAAAAAACTAGCTCCCGTGTATTTATATCGCGTCAAGGTAAACGAACTAGTCTGAAGTAAAATTTAAGACAGAATTAAAATACATAAAAAATGTGGCGAGGTATAACGGTTACTCGGATGGTTTAATAGACATATTTGTTAACAAACACAGAACAGAGAAAATTATATCTGAATGTACGACATTTAAGAAAGATAAAATAGAGAAAAAAATTGTGTGTTTACCTTATGAACCACGAATCACAAAGGGTTTGGAAAGTATTTTTAAGAAAGCCGATTTACATTTGACTTTTTCGACGAAAAGTAATTTAAAAAATTTATTGGGTAATACGAAAGACAAAGACAAAGTAACTGAAATGTGCGGTATTTATGAGATTAGTTGCAAAGATTGCGAACTTAAATACGTGGGTCAAACTAGGAGAAACATAGCCACCAGATTTCGTGAACATCTCGCGCAGTTACGATATGGTACGGTGGACAAATCATGTGTGGCACAACATATATGGGATAAAAATCACCACAATGACAAAGAAAATTTGAACCTTGTCAAAAACGTTAGACATCAAACTATGCTTGATTCATTAGAAAGTATTTTTATATTAAGGTCTATTAAGAACAAAACTTCATTGAATTGTGCGGCACCTTTAATTTCTAGTCCTTAATTTTCACTTCGCATTTGACCACTTAAACACTCCGAATTTGCCTGTAGAATAATAAATTATGTCAATAACTCGGCCGGTTTATACATATACTAATCTATACGTTTGTCTCGACTTAAAGATCTGTTTGTTTTGTTTGTATCTATGAATTTAATATAAATACTATCACGCAGAATTAGCATCAATATAAATACAGTTTGTATGTAGTATTTTAGTTGAATTATTTATCTTTAGTTAGAGTGTTAACATGTTGAGCCAAACACCTGGTATTAGTTTTTCTATTTAAAAAAGGTGAGCGGAGTTGATGTTGTTTATCTAGCCAGATGTTTGTCGGCGTGATCCAATATCCACATAGTAAATTTCTAGATCGAAAGGGAACGTGCAGATTCTTTAACTAACTCGGTTCCTTTAAAGCTATTATCTTGTATATTAGATAAGGGCTCATAAATATGTCGACCAGAAGATTAAAAGCAGGTCTTCGACCTCGTAGTTTCACCACACAATAAACAAAGGATCGTTCCTGGACGACAATTTTACTTCGGACTAGTTCGTTTACCTTGACGCGATATAAATACATGTAGCTAGTTGTTTAGGTTAGAATTTATCTTCCTCTGAAGATGTTGACTTTGTCAACGAAACGATCGTAAGGTCTCTGAAATAAGTGTTGTGGTGATTTGGGTTTCTCAAAGTGTACTTATTGCTATGCCATTCCATTTGAAATAAGAACGTTGATGTCTACTTCCGATATTTCCGGAAGTAAATATTTTAGTTGAATTATTTAGCCTTTGTTAGAGTTAGCATGGTGAGACAGACACCCGGGTTTAGTTTTCTATTAAAAATAGATGGGTCGAGTTTATGATGTTTATCTCACCAGATGTCTTTGTCGGCATGATCCAATATCCACATAGTACATTTGTAGATCGAAAAGGAACGTGCAGATTCCTTAAATAACTCGATTCCTTTAAACCTATATTAGATAAGGGCTCATAAATTTGTCGACCAGAAGATTAAAAGCAGGTCTTCGATCTCGTAGTTTTCACTACACAATAAACAAACGATCGTTCTTGGACGGCAATTTTACTTCGGACTAGTTCGTTTACCTTGACGCGATATAAATACACGGGGGCTAGTTTTTTAGTTTATAATTTTTTTCCTCTGAAGAAGTTGACATTGTCAACGAAACGATCGTAAGGTCTCTGAAATAAGTGTTGTGGTGATTTGGGTTTCTCCAAGTTTACTTATTTCAAAAGCATGTTTCTTTATTTCTTTAAGTTATTTATACATTTAAAAGGAAAACCTAGTTTTCATGATAATTTATTAAGGTAACTCACTTTCTGCGTCAAGAATTATTTCAATATTTTTCGTGTTGTTGTATTGGATGTTCAATATTGCTCGATGTATATATAGATCATAGGTAGTTATTCTACAAAAAGTAGCCCCAACCACTTTCGACACTCCATACCTCAAAGTCTGCTTCCATTACGATAGAGTTTGTTGCAATTTCCCGCATCATTCACTAAATGTCTCCATGTACGTGCCAGAACTCATTGTCGGGTCTGGTGAACATCCTCTCGCTTCCCCTTGTACACATCAGTTTTCTCTTCAAGACTGGGAGTCTTAAAGTGATCATCATCATCATCTTACAGTTCCAGAGATCCCGTTGCGACATCTGCTCTTCTCCCAAAGATACTTTCATTACATGTCTGTTAGAACCAGCCTCGTGCCCCGTCTCTTTCACCGGGGGCGTGTTTTGTTTGCATTCGCAAGATAAATCGAAATAATTGACTAGACGATGATGTCTTTTTTCCTTTTGATGCTCATGCTCACTAATCCGGTAAATGAAAATGAGTCTAAAATGCTAATTCGGCAGATTATAGGACTGTTTGTTGTTACGGTATATTGCAGGCAGTATTTTGTGGGTTCTCGTTACTGAAAATGGATGAAGATGTAGTTTACATTTTAAAACCTTGGTCAGAGTAATACAGCTAAAGAACTCAAATGGTTGACGGAATTGTCAGTAGTAAACCTGTCCTACTAAGAATTTATACTAACCTCGCAAACATTGGGGCGCAGAATAATTATTGTTTATCATGCTGTGATTGTGACTTCAATTATATATTTTACTAACTACGTTCACTGTTCATAATATTGTTGTCATTAGCGAATTTTCATTAAGAAAATTTTGCTAAAGAGTGGAAAGGACGAATTCTCAAAAAAGTTTTTATTAACCATAATTAGAGCATTTGGAACCCATTTCCGAAGTTGATTCAAAATTTTATACGGTTATGAGGAAGAACGGTTATCCCAGCTATTACCTCTAAAAGTTGCTCTTCAACTGACGGACCATGAACGTTCATAGAACAGACCTGCTTCTGAGGATCCAACTCAAAACCAGGTGGAAATAAAAGCTGACTTCTCATAGGTCTTTAAACGGTGCTCAAACCTTAATGTGGCTAAATACAATGAATTTACGAATAAGTGTATTTTCAATAACAAGAAGGGTCTGGTGCCCACAGCTAAATATAAAGACGTAATTTACTACACTGCCACCTCAAATACGTAGGTCAGACATCACAAACCCTCTCAAGTAGAATCTCTCTCCACAAAAGTGACTGCAAATGCCACAGTGACAGGTGCGCGTTGGCTCAGCACGTCAGAACGACGGGCCACAAGACGGACTTCGACAACACCAAGATATTGCACAGATAAGGAAAACTGTAAAAAAACTTACAGAGAGATATGTTACATCCTAGAACTTAATGGTTCTAAGATCCATCCTTGGATCCGGTTGCCTGTTCTGTGGCCACACGTTTGTTGGCTCTGAAATCTCTCAATCTGTCAAGCCAGAGAAGCAGTATTTACATCTATATTTATCATAGTTGTTACAAGAGCAACTAAATTCAGTTTTGCAATAACTGCATTTTAAAAACTTTGAAAATACACGTCGAGCATATCATATGCTTCAGCAACAGAATAAGATAATTTTCAAATTGTTTAAACGGTTTTAACAACAAAAGCACTATATTCCAATTCAAAATAACGAATTGCTAACTAAAGGCAACAACCAATGACAGGTAATTGTTAGTTTGATTATTTTGGTTTTGACGGCTTACTCATTATTGTTGTTGTTTATTGTTAGAATAATAGTACAAAGCGCCTTACAAATAAGTATATAATAAACATTATTAATAAACTTTTCATCCCTAGGTGGCGGCACGTCCACCCACTCACTTAGTGTTGAAAGGCTGGCTATACTATAGCCGTATTACTTTAGGTGCATTTTTGCTACAATTAGTATGCCGTACTGAAGAGCTTTAATGAGAGCGAAACCGGTCTACGGTTTTAATTGTTGCGAAATTGCATCTAGCCTTACATACTTTGTCCCTATATTGGGGACATACTACTTGGTTCCGCAACTAGGTGGCGGCACGTCCACCACCCACTTAGGGTTGAAAGGCTGGCTATACTATAGCCGTATTACTTTAGATAAATTTTTGCTACAATTAGTATGCCGTACTGAAAAGCTCTAATGAGAGCGAAATCGGCCTACGGTTCTAATTGTTGCGAAAATGCATCTAGCTTTACAAACATTTGATGTTATTAAAATGCTAAGTAAGTACTTAAGTAACGACGCCTATTAACTTTTTTACTAGTTCTTAAATCCTTTATGATGGCAATATGTTTTCAAACTTTTGTTATTTTTAGGTCGATTAATACTGGATGTTCCAAAAAAATGTTGAATTCTGCTTTGAAATTAAAAAAAATAATTTTTGGTCATAACTTAAGTTTGAAGAATGTTATGGACTTTCGGTTTGCGCCACTTCCTAAATAATGTTACCAGTGATAAGACTAGTAAAATAAAAGCTTAGCCTTCCATTTAACTTTTCCTCAAAAATTAAGTAAATTACTAAAGCGACCAACGCCATCTGGCGGCTCAGGGTTAAACAAACAGTTGGATAAAATCGATTAACGCGTTCAGGAGTTATCAACCTTTTCTGCAATACAAGTCAACCCCTCCCTCACCCCTTGTTTTAAGAGAGTGGCAAAATGTCTAATAAATAATTTTTAGAGTTTTAATAGGAGAGTGCGAAACTGTTCTAAGGTATATTATCTGATTTCTCCATTGTGAATTAAAAATAAGCCGTCTATCGGTAAAATTTGAAAGTGTAAACAAATTTAACGATGCTTTTAGGGGCTACTTTTGTCATTACCTTCCTTTTGCAAGTGGCTTGGATAAGTTCGTTAACCCGGAGAATTTTGTATTCTCTTTCTAAAAAAAATTTATATCTCCGGAAATAACAAAGTAAGGGCAACGAAATTTGGTACGCGTGTTTGTATTATAAAGAGTGAACCATGTAATTTAGGTATATATGTTTAAAGACAAAGAAGTTATGGACAGTTAAAGAAAAAAAAAAAGAGTTTTCCTCAAAACGTCAAACTCGCGATTTGAATCGTCAAAATTGGCAATGTGGAAAGAAAATGTTGCAAGAAAAGCGTTCTGCGAACTCTTAAGTTTCAGTTTCAACCATTATTGTCCTCTACTTTACAAAAATGTTTACAGAAAATTCATTTAAAATAGACCCCTTCTCTGATTCTTTGGCTGTCGGTTTAGTTAAGTTGATGCTTTCCCTGTATGTTTAGTTAAGTTTATGGTTTAAAGGTCTATAATTTTTAGCTAATTTTCGTAGAACAAATTCGTTAATGCATTTTTTATCAAAATATGATGCATGTTTGTAAGAAAAAATCTGGACGCAGTAAGTGCGTTTTGGTAGCGAATTTTCATTAAATCCTTCAAATTTAAATAATGCTATTCACGTAAGGTTTGTTGGCTAGGAAACCAACATTTATGTCTATTTTAGGAAATTTTTGTACATTTTCAAACAATTTTGATAAAATATAGTACACTGTTTCTACTACATAGGCTATACCAGTAATCAAATTGATGCCTGCTCGCATTTGCTATTAAAAACATTTTTATGAAAATTCACTTCCATAACGCACTTTCTGCATCCAGATTTTTTGAGTTTCTCATTTAAGTGCCCCATTCTCCGTGTCTTATGTTTATTACCTTCTACCTTACTTTGATTTTATCATAACTCTTCATTGTATAAGTCATCGTTTACATACTTTCTCTGCTAAACTTCCTTAAGAAACACGAAGCAAGCGATTCCGTGGCAGACTTCAATTTCGCAGAGTCAAATTGCGTGGAAAGTTCGTCTTACCGATTAGTTCAGAAATGTATTATTTCGATGTAATTTTCATGCAAAGTATTCCCGATGCGGAATGGTTGAAGTAAGATAAACAACGTTTATTATGAGTGACACCTTTCCTGAATATAAAACAGCCAATTTCATGCCTGGCATCAGCCATTGTAGCACCGTAATCTTGGTGCGCCATAAAGCACCAGACACAATAGACGACTCTCAATACGTTCCTCTTCTTCTTCCTCTTGTTTCTTTTCTTTTTGCTTAGCATCGGCATATTATCTGCCGGCAATGTGCATGCACCTCGTTACGTAGATAAAAAGGATGCCAATACTTCAATGGAATAATCCGCAAAGATTCACATTTATTTAATGAAAGTTATTTTAAATTTCTCCAAAGCAAAATATTGCAGACTGTCGCATGAATCCAGGCTTTGTAAAGATATCTTTCGGTTTATTTACGGTAGCGAATATAATTGTGTCTAGCTTTCATATCTTTGAAGGATAATTAAGTAGCTGAAGTTAATCAAGGAATTTGTGAATTTTTTTAGTAAGTCAACCTTTTGTTTCTCAGCAGTGCTGGTTGTTACTGAATGACAACCTCATATTATATTTTTTTTTTGCTTGGGTTAAAGGAGACACAGACGTTCAACTCACCATCTTTAGTTATTTTCTTGTACATACCTTCTTCTTTTTCTTATCGTTTCCTTCCTATCGGAGATTGGAAATCATCGTAGCCAATATTAATCATTCGTCGTTCATCGTTCATCGTTCATCGTTCATCGTTCATCGTTCATCGTTCATCGTTCATCGTTCATCACTCATCAATCATCATTCATCATTCATCATTCATCATTCATCATTTCATCGTTCATCGTTCATCGTTCATCGTTCATCGTTCATCGTTCATCGTTCATCGTTCATCATTCATCATTCATCATTTATTAGTGGTCAAAATTATACATTATGCCTTACAAAGAGGCTGTGCTTGTGCTTGTATCAACATAATTTTGTAAAATCCTCAATCAAACTGTCAAATCAATTTAATTTAATGTCACTTTCTGAATTTTGGTCGCTTTTTCTTCTCTTTCTTCTTCCACAAACATTTCTATATCCATTACAAAGACTTATCTTCACTTTCGCCTCATTATTTCTCTTTATTTCAACCAAACCTTCTTAAAAATATATAATTATTTAGCACAGAAATGTTGACATTTTACATGAATCTTCATATGAATTTCTTTTTTGTTGTGCGTCTAGCAAGTTCAATTGAGCTGCATCCGTACCAGTCGCGTAGATTACGCAACCACAACGTTTTTCTTCTACCTCCGCTCCTTATCCTTTGATTTTCTCTACATGATATGTTTAAGTAGCGCATACTACGCTCCTCTCATGATATGACCCAGGTACTCCAGCTTTCTGTTTTTGGTAGTTTTTAGTACTTCTTGTTGTTTGTTTAGCCAGTACGTTTGCCTTTGTCACACGATCCACCCACGAGAGTTTGAGAATTCGCCGGAACCTTCTATGCTTTTGATATTTCTGCTCTTCAGTGTCCAAGCTTCCACTTCGTAAAGGGGAGTTGAGAAAACGTAGCATCTCAGCATATGGATGCGCAGACTATTGTTGTGGCGGTTGCAGAATATCTTTCTCATTTTGTTGAATACTGTTCTGGCTATTTCAATGCGGCTTTTGATCTTCGTTTGATCGGTATTTTCTGTGATCCATGCACCCAAGTATTTATAGGACTTTGGTTTTTTGTTTTGTTTTTTGTTTTGTTAAGATACATTTTTAAGCCGCAATTATTGCATTCATTGAGTCTTTGTACTATATATTGTAGTTCTTCTATTGTGCCTGCCAATACGACCATGACATCTGCATATATAATATTATTGAGAGTTTATCCATTTATCACCAGGCCTTCGGATATTTCTGATAGTGATCTTTGACAAATGGTTTCGCTATACAGGTTAAACAGAGGAGGCGAGAGCAGACAACCCTGACGCGCTCTTAGACATTTTAAATTTTGAGTGTTGTTTTTTTCAACTTTCCCTTTCGCCAGTTGATTCCAGTACAAATCACAGATTATTCTTATATCCCTACTATGTATATTCTTACTCAGTAGAATTTGGCTGAAGCGTTTGACAGTCTGTACCCTGTCAAATGCCTTCTCAAAATCAACAAAGCAAGCATACACTTCCTGATTCATATCAGTTATCTCTGGGACAAGCCCCTCATTCCAAACAAAGCTTCTGGAGTACACAACCTTTTTAGAAATCCCATTTGAGCATGACCAATGTCCTCATCTAATTTATTGAAAACCCTCTTGCAGATTATCTTAAAAAAAGCTCTGGCTGCATTCTTCTGCGTTGGCTTTCTTTGGAATTAAAACGAACGTAAGGTGGAGCCAATTTTCTGGTCATGTTTCAGTTTTATAAATGTTGTTAAGCACCGCTAGCATGATTGTGATAGATTCTCTGTTCATCAATTTAAACAGCTCCACAGAATCTCGTCGTGTCCACTAGCCTTCCCATCTTTGGCTTGTTAGATTGCATATTCTATTTCTTCCATCATTATTTCAGGTCCTGTGTCTTCTGTGTATTCACCTTGGTTCTCTCCTCTGCTCTTGTCCTCGAAAATATATGTTACTCTGTCCATCTATCCAGTTTCTGTATCACATCTGTTATTAGTGTACCATTGGCATCTCTTAGTAGTCTGAATTGTCCAGATTTTTTCATTTCTGCCATCTTTATCATCTTTTGTGTAAGTTGAAAGTATCGTTTTTTTTGTCTAGCTCTTCAACTTCCTGACATTTCTCACTCAAATCAGTTCTCTTTGGCTTCCTTAATTTTTCTCTTTATCAATATATTTGTGGACTTATAGTTGGTTAAATCTCGTGTTTTGAAAGACCTTCTTTGTTCCATTAGTAGGAGTATATCCTGTGTAATCCATTCTTTATGTTTTGATTTTGTTGGCTTGTTTCCTTGTCCTGCTTTTGTTATTGCCTGTTCTATATTCGGCCACTTTTGGTTGATATTTCTTGTTGCTTCATTTGATATTTTAATCACTTGCAGTCTCAGATTGATGGCTCTTGTAGCATTTTCTCTTATTTCTTGTTCTTTTAGTATCATTATGTTCAGTTGTTTCATACTTTATTTTTTCTATTTTCTTGAGTTTGGTTTTCGGTGTAGCCATCAAAGGGTTATGGTATGAACGGATATCTGTTGCAGGGTAGGTCTTAGCGGCGAGAACACAGTTTCCAAATCTATGTTTAATAAAAATGGTTCGATTGAAAATTGATTTGATTCCTGACTATTCTTCCAGGTCCATCCACTGGAGACTTCCATGTATATAGTCTTCGTTTGGGTAGTTTAAAAAATTTGTAAGCCACGGACATGCCCTCCGTTTAGCAAAACTGCAGTAGCCGGTCTCAACGTTCATTACACTCACCCAAACCATATTTACCCACGTAATTCTCCACTCCTGGCCGATCTTGGCATTAAAATCACCCATAACTACAGTTGCATGGTGTTTCTTCGTTGACTTCAGGGTATGTTCTAAATCGTAGTAAAATTTTTCTATATATCCTCATCCGCTATGGGCGCGTATATCTGAACAATGTTTAACATTCCTTCGCTTGTTTGTAGTTGTATCATCATAATTCTTTCTGAGTAGGGAGTGAAGCCTACTACGGACTTATTAATTTTTTGCTAACTAGCATTCCCGAACTTCACTAACTAGTATTCCTGGGATGTTAATTTTCATGTGTTACATTTCCAGGATTAAGTTATCTAATTTTTCGGATGCAAATAGATTCTTTACATTCCATGTAGCGGTTATCAACGCGGCCGAGGGGATTCTTATTACCCTCTGATCATTTAAGATCTGTCTCGGACTGGTGGTCATGTAATTCGTATTGTCAGCCATGATAATTCCACTAGAGGTATCCAATTGCATCTTTAATACAGTGGTTTCTCCTTGCCTTCTTCTCTCCCGCCTTTGGGGTCAATTTCTCAACCCCAGGCCATAGAGTGCACTTGCACTTACCAGTTCTTTCAAAGCTGTTGACTACAAAGTGGGGACTGCTTATACCGACATCACCAAATTGCCTAGTACAAGGATTTTCTTACACAGTATACCAAAAACCAACCCATACTAATCGCTACCTTAACGTCCAATCCCACCATCACCCATCGCAACAAAATTTTTCGGTTAGAACATTAGTAAACCAGTCTTATAGATAACGAGCGACGGCAATAGACAAACAGAATTAAACCCCTTTAAAATAACATTACGAGAGAAAGGATACGAAAAAAGTCACATATTACGAAACACTAGAGCCCAAAAAACCAGCGACCATACCAGCACAAGAACAGGCAGATTCCTCACAACAGCACAAGGTCTTATTACCATACATTAAAGGTGTCACCCACAAAATCAGCCAAACTTTTAGAAAGTATCTCAAAACCGTCTTTATAACAGAACAAAAATTGTCATCTAATGAAAACCACCAAGGATACGATTCCAAATGAGTCCCACGAAGTTTACGAAGCTCCTTGTTTAGACTGTTTCCGAACTTATATAGGAAAAACCAATAGGCGTATCTATAATATAATATATAAACATACACTGGCCATACATCATATTCATACGGGACACAAAATAAACTTTAACAATACCAAAACAATAGCCCAAGTCTACAACTTCAACACCAGAATTATTCTCGAAACGATCGAGATCAAAACAACGTCCCGATTATTTCAGGAAGATACGATAATCTTCGACTTTGATTATTTGGAAACATACTATATCCTCATTGTAATCATGTAAAATGACCAATAAATCAATAAACAATTTAACTGCCCTTTTGCTTGGCTCAAAAAATATGTCAATCCCGCTTAATCCGCTAAGTACTATTACTAAAGTACCTGACTTATTAAACCTTACCGGCCCGAATAATGACCCTGATAACCAGCCAGGTATACAACACGCTATAAATAATACACGACTTGCAATAAACGGTCAGATGATTTTTAGGCTTAGGGTTGAGCACACTGGGGCTTTAGTGACGATATTTTTGGGGAATAGGCAGGTTTAAGCCACTTAATCGAGCTACGGCAATCCAACCTACCCTTATCCACCGCTCTATGGAGTAGGCAGATTAAGGGCCTCAGAGATAATTTCCTTTTATATTTACCTAACCTCTTAAAAATGTCTCCAAATTAAAAGCCGAAACGTCGAGTTTTAATCAATTCTAGACGCGGTTCAACCCACTAAAAATTTCTCCTGGTTTTGGAAATGGGTTCTAGTAGTCCCAGTTTGCGCTCGTTTTAAGGAAAGTTATACAAATCATAAAGTCCTTATTAATGAATTTTCTAGAGTTCGATAAAAAGTTTTAAAATTAAATTATGTATAAATTGCCTTTCAGTGAATTTTTATTTTTTAAACAAATTCACTAATAGAGAGGTATCGATGGTGAGACTTTGCAAAAAATTTTTCAAATGAGCGCGAATTTGGGCCCCTAGAACCCATATCCGGGGTCAGTTTCGATTTTTATATGTTTATATATATATATATATATATATATATATATATATATATATATATATATATATATATATATATATATATATATATATATATATATATATATATATATATATATATATATGTGTGTGTGTGTGTGTATGTATCCAACCGATAACTCAAAAAATAATTAACCGATTTTGATTAAACTCGGCAAGTGCCTTTCCTTTATTAATAGCTTGGATGGGCTTGTTATCCAGGAAAATCGGACAAGGTTTTCTGAACAGATTTTGAGTTTTCTTTCGAAAAACAATTTTCTCCGAAAATTACAAAGCTATTTCAATGAAATTTGGTGTGCGTGCTGCTTTAGGAAAGACCTAACTATGTACCAAAATTCATCTTTCTAGGTTTACAGAAAATTGAGCTATTAAAATTTGAAGCATTTATTTTTAATATCACCGCGTTTCATTGACAATGGCAAACCTGGCTTGGTATATGAGATCTAGTATGTCTGAGTGGTTGCCTGGTAACGGATCATTTGATATTATTGCGCAGGTCTGTTACACGCTGTAACTGACGTTAATCGTATTGTATTTGGTATTAGATTGTTTATCACAAATTATTTTCGTTATTTGGGAATTTTAATATACAAGTGCAAATTATTCCTTTACGATTTTATGAATGTTAGTGGGTGGACTAAATAGTGTTTGTTATGTTTTGTCAACACATATAAAGGATTGAAGTTTTACAAAAGGGCTGACATGCAACAGGTTAGTTATTTTCTCTCTGATGCTTTGGCGGTAGTTTTAGTTAAGTCTATGGTTTAACGGTCCATAATTTTTAGCTAATTTTCGTACAAAAAATTCGTTAATGAGGATACCGCGACTTTAGAATTTTAACAAGATTTCTTCAAATGAGCGCAAACTAGGCCCCCTAGAATCCATATCCGGGTTTACAGTTTTTATCTGTTTACATATATACAGGGTGACGCATTTCTACGGTAAAGCTCAATAAAATTATTATTATACAAGAGACAAGAAAAAATTGTATAAGTTAATTATAGGGTGTCTTGAACTGCATCTTATAAAATTATTTTCACAGTCACAGGCTGGCCCATAAGTCGTTGGTGATCCCTACATTTTTTTCTAACACCCTTATTTTATTGCATTTTTTATCGAAATATGTTTGTAAGAAAAAAAATCGAGACGCAGTAAGTGCCTTTTGGTAGCAAATTTTCTTTAAATGCTTCAAATTTCAATAACTCAATTTGCTATTAATCTAAGGTTTGTTGGCTACGAAACCAACATGTAAAGTTTATTGTCGGAAATTTTTTGTACATTTTCAAACAATAAGTTATTTTATAAAACATGGCACATTGTTTCTACTATATAGGTTATACCGGTAACCAAATTGATGACTGCTTGCATTAAAAAGACATATTTGTTATTCAAAGCATTTTTATAAAAATTCACTTCTATAACGCAATTGCTGCGTCAAGACTTTTTACTGTCTAGAAGTTTGTTCAGATATATTATCAGCAATGCATCGTTTCTCTACTATTTCGTATCTTAATTGCGCGGTATTTTTTAAATACGTTTAGAAGTGATATGGATAACGCTTTTTGATCTTATTGCTTTTGTTTAGAGATGATTTACTTGGAAGTCACGTGTTTCATAATCATTACTTAAGCATTAAGAGTTGGCGTGCATCCTAAAACTAACAAAAACTACGACGGACAGGAGGAAGGAACGATAATTTTTCAGTAAATGGGTTGTCGTTTACTTTCCAACAAAAACAAATAAGTTTCCAGAATGAGGCGTAGATATTTAAGTGAGCGTGAAATAGAAGTTTCAGGACAAGTAGATGTCATAAAGATTATAAAGCCAGATAGCGCCCTTTTCAGATCGAAATTGGCCGTTACAGGAAACGTTTTTATTATACTTTCTTTGTGAAACTCCTCAGGCACTTTAAGTATCCTATAAACAAAGGAATATTTAGTTTTTACAAATACATTTATCAAGATCCGACTTCTTTAAAGGTTTTCCTGAAACTAGAAGGAAAGGCTCAAAAATAACAAAACAAAAAAATAAACTTGCTTTAAAAGTTTTCACCTGCAATTATGCTAAAACATTTTTTGTTTTATTTATTGCTAAAAAAATTTCAGTGTTGCCTCGTCGTCTGTACTTACAGAATTGTAAAACGCATCCATCCTCTGATGTCAGTGGACATTAATAATAATAATAATAATAATAATAATAATAATAATAATAATAATAATAATAATAATAATAATAATAATAATAATAATAATAATAATAATAATAATAATAATAATAATAATAATAATAATAATAATAATAATAATAATAATAATAATAATAATAATAATAAAAGAGAGAAAAGATGCTTAAATATAAAGATCTGCAAATTGAGATACAGCGCATGTGGAACCTGAAGGCAAAAATAATCCCTGTCATCATCGGAGCCACAGGACTTATTTCCAATGCCACCACCAATTTCATAAAGGAAGTTTAAGGAAAACATAATCTCCTGCTAATGCAAAATGCGGTGGTCCTGAGCACGGCGCATATAGTATGGAAGATACTATGATACTTCCTAACATCCAGACGCAGAAGCAACACCCTAGGTGCACAAAGTGCACTCGGTGTTGTTCAACTCATGTAGAATAATCCTTAGAATAAGCTAAGTGGAATCTCTTATAATAATAATAATAATAATAACAATTACCGCTCTGAAAGGACTTTCTACCGCCAGCTTAACTCAGCTACGAATTCAGCCACCGATACCTTTCCAAATAAGTAACAAATTAAGGAGTTCTGGAAAAGTAAACTAGCCACACCAGCCTCCTGCAATATTGGCGCCAGCTGTGGTGACGAATAACACAGAGCTTGTCAGAGTTATGAGCAGATGCATCATCTCACAGGTTATTAAAGAGATTCATAATTGGAAGACACCCGGGCCTGATCGCGTCCAAAACATATGGCTGAAGAAATATGGGTGTACACGTCCTCTATTGGCGTTGTTAATAAATTATGTTATACTTGACCCAAAGAAGATGCCATTGTTTTTCACACAAGGAGATGCGTATCTTCTGCCAAAGGACCAGCAGTGTTCTGTAGACCCCCGCAGATACCCGCAGATACCGACCAATAACTTGTCCTACGACCCTATATAAGTTGATCACATCTTGCCTTGAGAAATGTACATATAGGCACTGCGAACGAAACAACATAATTGCGAGCCAGCAAAAAGGGTGTGCCAAAGGATCTATGTGATGCAAAAAACAGCTAATAATTGATTCGGTTGTGTGCAATCAAGTTTACAATGGACGAAGAAATCGCTTTGCTGCCTACGTGGATTACACAAAGGAATTTGATATAATTCCACACGAATGGCTTATAAGTGTGCTGAAGACCTATAAGATCCATACTAATATCCTGAGATTTCTTGAACACACAATGTCTTCCTGGAGTACAAAAAGTTAGTTTAGGATACGAACGGATGATAACATCGTAACCAGTACGATACCAATTAGAAGAGTTATATTTTAAGGCGACTCGCTAAGCCCATTGAGGTTCTGCCTCGCATTGAGTCCACTATCAAACCGCCTGAACTCTACCAGATATGGCTATAAAAAGCGATGTCAGGGAGACAATGATGCTAAATCATCTGCTGTATATGGATGACCTAAAGGGCAGATAGTGTCCGAGTGATTCCAATAGTCATGTCGTCAACTAATGTGATTCCTAAGAATCTTCGAAAGAATATTAAGAGACTGGGCCTTGATGAGCATCTTTAAAAGTTTGTACAGAAGGCCGTAATGCTTGCAACTGCCCACGCCGTGCGAAGATTCTATGGAAATAAGGATGTGTCGCCTTGTCGTTCAGAGCCCTATAACTTGGAAAGGGTTCCATCTAGCTCAGTCCCTTTGGTATCTGAGATAGCTGGGATGAGTGAATGTTCTCTTTTGAGGGAGTGTTAAAGCCCTTCAGGCTAAAGTTGATAATAATAATAATAATAATAATAATAATAACAATAATAATACTTCTTCATTTGTTATCTCTGTTCTATCTGTTCCTACATTCTGCACTAACTGAGTTCTGTTTCGATCATCTTGAAACAGTCTTTCAGTATTTTCATGTTCTGAGTTTGTCTTTTAGGTCTAGAATCGCATTTCCATTCTCATCCATCAGTATGTTGTTCTGTTTCCTTCTCAAGGTCTGCCGGTCATTTCTTTTGCCCTCTTACGTATGTTAAAAGAGTTGTGTATCTTTTGCAGCCTTTCAATTTCATTACATTTCTCGTTCAGCCACCCCTCCTTTGCTTCCCTTAGCTTCTTTTGTATTTGTCGATGTAGCTCTTTGTATCTTTGCTTGTTCCCAGTTTTAAGTTCTCTTCTTCTTTTTCATGAACACAACATTTTCCTCTGTCATCCATCCTTTTTTATTTTTTTCAGCTTCTTGGTTTAATTCTCATTTACGTATATTGAGCATTGTGCTCATGTTATTTCATTTAATGTTCACGTTCTCGTCGTCTTAGTGCTTTCTTTGTACTGTGTATACTTCGTTATTTACCTGCTCTTCAACCTTATCCCTTGTTTCTTTGTTTTTATGTTTTAGGATGTTAGTCTTGTTGTCTGTATGGGTTTGTTTAATGCGTTATAGGGTTCTTCTGAACGTTGCGACTACTGGATTATGGTCGGAGGCAATGTCTGCACCTGGGTATGTTTTGGTTAGTTTTATGCTGTTTCTCTGTCTTTTTCCGATCATAATGTAGTCAACTAGATTTACTATTTTCTTTTCCGTCTCTTGGGGCGACTTCCAGGTGAAGAGTCTTCTAGATGACACTTTGTATAGTGTATTTGTTACTACCATTTCGTTCTCTTGTATAAATTCAATTAATCTCTGTCCCATCTCATTGCGCTCTCCAAGTCCATGTGCCCCAATCAGGTTTCCACGCTTCCCTTTACCAATTTTAACGTTCAGATTTCCCATGATAATTAGAACGTCATGCTTTTTAATGTTTTTGAGTAACTGTTTCATGTGCTCATAGAATTCTTCGATTTCTCTGTTTACGCTTTCTGACGTCGGTGCGTAGGCTAGTATACATTCTTACTTTTGGTGTTTGCATTTGTAACATCATTACACCTTCCGAGAGTGGGGCAAAGCTTGTGATTGATTTGTTAGTGTTACTATCCACCAAGATTCCGACTCCGTGTGGGTGTTTCTGTCGGTCGTCACTTTCCAATTAATATAATGTTCCATTGTTAGTTGTAAGTTTGTCATTACTTCGGACTTCGCTAATTCCAAGTATGCTGATTCTCAGTCTGTTCATCTCCAATGCTATATTCTGAAGTTTACCAGCCTGAAAAGGGCTCGTGGCATTCTACGTTCCAATTTTTAAAGTCCCTCCGGAGATTCTTCCCACCCTCTGATCATGTAAGGTCTGCCGGGCACCCTGGGTAGTTGTTTTTGGTGTGTTTATCATGACGATTATACTAGGGAAATTATCAATGGAGTGGAGTTCCGTTGTCTCCATCGATGTGCAAACGCCGCTTGTCTATTAACCAATCCCTGTGATCTTCTTGCCTGTGAACAGTTCTGAAACAGCCAGCTGTCGCTGCTCAGTTGCTAGTTTTTGTCCGCCCCGGTACCACTCGTATCTGAGAGGCTTTCCCCTATCCGCCACCTGCGAAGGCGCCCGATGGAGGACTATCAAACCTCACACGGGGTTTCCGATGTAGTATTCGATACATAGATAACTGACTAAATGAATAAACTATGGTCAAAATGCATGTAACAAGCCCTTTACACCCCAAGGGACAAGTTGTCTTAGTGCCAATGATTTAACAATCGTTATTTTCTTCTACATAGTCTGTGTTGTTAGCACTTGGTATCCATAAATCCTCTCCTGGAAACGTAGTTCATAGCACTTACGCAGAGAACTGGCTATCTTTGACTCGTTACATTGAGCACATTTTTTGTGTCGCTTTTATTGAATTGACTGTACGAAAAGGTCGAGAAATCTTAGACTGTAAAAGTCAACTCGTTGAAAATGTAAATTCATTCCTATATTTACTATGTGTTTCATAAGAATACTGATTTTATAGGGTAAAATATAACTTTTAGCAACCTTTTTAATTATTCGTACCTAGTAAACACGTCACCTACTTAACGTCCCTTTCTCAAAAAGTATTAACACTAGATGTCTTGTATACTGAAGATTGAGTATTTACAAGAGGAAATCCTAAACACGTTTAATTAACTTTGAATCCGTCAGCCGATGCGGTGTAGGCTTAAGGGAATACCCATCAAGTAAGCACCCACGCTTTCACTAAAAGCTTGTCAGGGTGCATTGTTTACAATATCCAATCAGTCGGAATAAAAATAATGGAGAACATTGCGGTAATCCTTTTCCGCGTATTTGCACTTCTCTTTTGTTGTTTCTGGATGAATGGATAACATCAAGTGTTTTAGTAAACGTATTTGCGTAGTCGGTGTTTTTAACGTCAGAAATATTAGTTTCTGTGGTATATGCCTGACTGGGATTTATTAATTACTTTGTAATATCGACTGTTTAAAATTGGGCTATTCTCACGTTGTACAGTTAATTGCAGTTCTCACTTGTATATTACGTTACAAATTTTTGCGCAGAATTTAAAATAGAATCACGGTAATTATTAAGAAAATTTACTAACAGAAAGCTTACGATTGTGAGACTCGGAATTTTTTTTCAAATCAGCGCAAATTAAGCATCTGGTAGCTATATTTAGCAACCGATAAAACCTGTATATGTTTGTAGATATGTATATTGTATATACAGGTGTCCAGAAACCATTCTGCCAAACTGAAGCGTTGAATACTAGACGTGATTTTATGTCAATTTGATCCAACTTAGCTTCAACCATAAGTGCTTCCTAAGCGATGTAGAACCCTTTGAAGATTGGGCTTTTAGGTCATTTTCTTCAAATATATCAAAAATGCCGCTATCCTTAATATTTTAAACTCTGCACAATGAATAAACTTTCGATGACAATTCTGCCGGTGTAAATACAATTTTACTACTTTAAATTTTAAAACTTCATAGTATTTCCTAATAATAATGTGCTTTTGTTTAAAATCGTTATGTTGCACCGATTTCGAGAAAAATCAATTTAAGCTTTTTGTGATTTTTTGATAGAATATTTGCTATTATTAGCAAATACTCTGGAGTTTTAAAATTTGACAAAAAACATATCACAAAGTTAAACAACAAAACAAACCAACGTTCAAAGTGTCCTTTGACGCTTCGCAAACGAGACGCTTGTGACTGCAATAGAAACATTTTATTTACACTAACTTATTTGTCATCTGACAAGTTACACAATTTTTAGGTGGCGGCATTTTTTCAAATATCTTAGCAAAACTGACAACTGGTATAAGCGCCGTCTTCAAAGGGCTATAACACGCTTAGGAAGAAATTTTCGATGGCATATTTGAACGGTGAAAATTTGCATGCAGGGGTTTTCAGAGATTATCTATTTGATGCAAATAATTGCCAAAATAGGATTTACGGTTATACCGGAAATAGCTGCTAACTTCTCTATTTTAAATGGGACATCCTATATATTATTATATTTTTGAAATGCCCATTTAACTTTAGGTCGACTGTCATCAGAGAATCCTGTTCTTATCCTCTAGTGTTTTCAAAATATTTAATTTTTTTTCAAAATCCTCCCCACAATAAGGCTGGCTTAATGAAAGTGATTTCGTTTCATGTCAATATGTTGAGAAAATATTTGTTGCCCCAAGCATTACAGGATAACTAAGCTCCGATCTGATGTTGAAGAAAAAATATTTCATATACAGGGCGGCTTGTAAAATGTATCTGGATTCCGTAGGATTTAGAATAAAAAAACTCGTATATTCGAAATGGAAGACCCAGTATTTTATGTTTTTGTTAGGTGCGCTTGAAGATCGTCTTTTAAGTTGAATCAGCATTCCCTATACCCAAAATCGATTTGTCTAGAGCTGAAATGATTACTTAACCTACCTTGTGCTATTTTCTGTGAGAATTCATTATGGTGAACTAAACCCTGATTTCTTCTGCGATCCATTTTAATAGCTTTTTAACACAGCAAGTGAAAACAAACAAGAGGTTCCCACTCCTGAATTCATAAAATTTAGGAACCTATTTATTATCCAACCTTTTACTACTTGAAAAATGAACGAGTATTAACGTTAATATTCTTTGGTTTCCAGTTTTAGATGCATATATATATATATATATATATATATATATATATATATATATATATATATATATATATATATATATATATTGATATGCTCAATATAGACCTAAAGAAGGTATTTAAGGTAATTACCTTAAACTTGTTACTAGAGAAAAAGGTAAATTGCACCAAGAGGGACTAGAGAGAATTAGCAGAGTGTATAAGTTGAGTTATGCTCAATATAGATAAAATACATATAAATATCTTAAATGAATCCCAATTTCTAGGACGGCTATAAGTTGATTCATACGTCCACAATACAATTCAGATAGAGCACCTAAAACAGAGAAAGATTGTGTATTTTGATAGTACAAAGAGAAATGAAACAAATATTTTATAAGAAATAAAATTTGATAATACAAAAAAAAATGTAAGAAACGATGTACTATATATTACAGTTCAGTGACATAAATAAACTCTAAAAGACAAATATAATGACCCTATAGCGTGAAAAAACTATTACAAAACTAAGATTAACACTAAATGGACAAGCAGGGTATTATATGTCAAAAGACGGTTGTTTGCAGTGAAGATTAATGTTAAATTGTGGTAAACAATGAGATATAGGTTAAGCTAGGTAAGGAAATGGTATTATATTTGTAAGATTGACAATAGTTGTAATTAAAGTTAAAGTGTTTAAATAGGTTCGTTTTAGGAGCTGGAACAAATAATATAAATTCAAATTTGGAGCTTAAGAAGAACGTTGTTTTGACTTACCTGCATTATTGCATTAATACTAATTCATGTGAGTGAAGGAAATAACTGTTTTTGACTAAATTTATAATTGACCCATATCACTGGCACATTCAGGAAACAAATTATTATTTGTGAGAAATATGAATATAATTAGTCGACAGATTTTGGAGACACATCCGGTATCTTTAATAGGTTTTTAACAAGAAACTCAAAACAAGCGGCAGCTTACAACCATCGTTATTATAAAATGTGATAAATATTGACAAAATGCTGTAAATCAAACCAGAAAAGTTTTCTAAACAGTAGCGAATATCAACATTTACTGGTGTAAACGTTTTGAAACCAGCATATAACTCAAGAAAACAAATGGAAGCAAAAAACCTAATTGATACTAAAGAAAGCCACTTTAGTTAGAAGGTATTTATCGATATAATCAAGCTTAATAACACATTTATCGTCAATATTTCTTGAAATAACATAAAAGCTAATAAACGTTACTTTTTAGAAGTACTAAATGAGTCAAATGTCAATTATGCCGCTAAAATGTTCGTTAGATTAGAACCTAGAACAAGGAGTCTTTTTAATAGACCTCAACAGATGGCATTACTCTCTCCGCTGCAGAACCAACAAATTATAAGTTTATCTATTTTTTAAGATATTCAGTATGTAAACTAAATTAAGATAAAATCTATAACATTTCCAATGGCCAACATTTATAATTTTTAGACGGATCCAAGTAAGTAATTACATGTTAAAAAAGAAAATAAATTTGTCGTAAAAAAATTTGTTTATTGTAAAAGGAGTCATTTGATAATTTATAAGGTTTAGAAACATGTACATTTAATACCTAGTTGTCTAGCAAGATACATAGTTCTGGTGCAAAAGGTAAATATCAGAATTTTTATAAAATTTAGTTTGTGGATAATATAAGATAAGATTTTTTAATAGGAACCCAAACTATACATATACCTGTAGGAAATCAGTCAAAATAGCCGTGGAAAATAAGAAATAAATCAAATAAACAGATAAAGGTAAATATTTATTCAAAATATCCATATTAAACATAAATTTCAGGAACAATAACCACATTTCTTAGAGTAGAATCTAATAATAATCATTAACAATTTTAAACAGAATTGCTAATTTGAATTAAAGAAAACATAATTACATATATATATATATATATATATATATATATATATATATATATATATATATATATATATATATATATATATACATATCTGTGTGTGTGTGTGTGTGTGTGTGTGTGTACGTAATTTATAAATTAAAGGCGCCCAACAATTTATATTTAATTTCATCGATATAATATACAATATATACTTTGTATAAACAAAAATACAAATACCTGAATTTAAAATCATACATATTGATACATAGTAACTTATAATTACAAAATATAAACATAAACTAAACATATAAACAAAATTACACATAAATATACATAATTAAATACATAAAACACTTTAATACCCAAGTAAACACGTATCAATATATATAAATAATAATCATAATATATATATATATATATATATATATATATATATATATATATATATATATATATATATATATATATATATATATATATATATATATATATATATATATATATATATATATATATACAATCATTTACTTTACCTCAAAACAGAACTGTCACACCATAATAAATAAACAAAATACTTTTACATCTGACTTTTACTTCAAGCAGCTGGTACAAAGCTTCCTTATTTTCCCTCTTATTTTTAGATCAGGATATTTCAACATTATACAAATCGGAGCACCCGAATATATCCGAAGGCGGTCATTCGGGTGGGAACGCCACAGTTCGGGTGGGTACGTCCGTTGCACATTAGGATCGTTGTGGCAATCCCGCCTTACGCATGTTATTTGTATGCATTATGATGTATGCATATAGTATATGTATCCATCTCTCCATGGCAGCACATTTCTCTGTCTTTATCTGGCATCATAATTAAGTTGTTTCGACGTCGTTCAGATATTATTTTTCATTTGGATAAAACTACAAATTTTGTGAACCAAATTATTTAAAATTCACAATACGAGGTTTATTTATACCATTTATAGCTACATGTAAAGTCTTATTCCAGTTACTGCAATATTTTCAAACATATAGCGTATTCAAAAAAAATTTTTGGATGTTTTTGGAGGGGAAGTAGGTCCGTTATAGCTGATTTACGAATTCGTCCGCGATCTTAACAAAATAAAGACATGTGCCAAGCTTCGTTCAAATCAGTTATGTATGTTTTGAGTTATCTTTCGGATACATACATATATATATATATATATATATATATATATATATATATATATATATATATATATATATATATATATATATCAATTCAAACGTACCTTGGATATGGGTTATAGCCCCAATTAGCGCTCATCTGAAAAACTTTTCCGAAAAGCTCACTACTCACCATCGTTACCTCAGTGAATTTTCCATAAGAAAATTTTCTGTGTCTCCTCCTGTAATAAAGATGCCGCTGTATTATATTGCTTCTAAATAAATAATGAAAATTAATACAGGAACGCAGTTTACTGTAATCGCTGGCATTACAATTATACTATTTTTGTGAAATAGTTCCAGCGTTTTAGATCAAACTACAACAACAAAGCGTAAATAACAAACAACGACAGATTTGTTTGAATTCGACAGAAAAAAATATACCAACTGAAAAATTATAGATAAAATCCTGTAAATATAAACATGGCTCTGGTAAATTAATTGATCACTGCTCCGATGATCTGTATTATGTTGAATATTTACATAACGAAATTGCTGTGCTTCCATTTTAAACGGATCTATTGATTTATGCTGAATAAATACATTCCCAACTGTGTGCTGACTGAATCCTGATACCCTTTTCCGCCTTTCATTCCGATTTTAGTACCTTTATTCGATATCCTTGCACCTCTGTTGATATTCACGTTTCACAATTAAATTATTCAGCATTATGTTTCTTCAATTTTCAACTGTAACATTTCTGTTTCAACCTCATTATTTAGAGGTTTTAGAATACATCACCAAATGGGTTTGGTTAGCTTTTTCTGGTGGTAAATAATACAGATGAGCGACGTTACAATCACTCACTCACTTTGGACATTTGTTATCAAAACGATTTTTCTGTTGTACGAGGGTATGTTGACAACCAACCTACGCGTCAATTGAAAGTGAGGCACCTTAAATTTTGGATGCCGTTAGATCGTTTGTAGCTCAAAAACAAGTTCTCTGAACCTGCGCTTATTTTCACAGGGTGAGAGATGTTTCTCTGGGCTTCTGATTCGTAGACAATTACAAAATTTGCACTTATGTCCTACAAGATATATAGTGGAATATAAGTCGATCTTTTTTCGGCAACATTTCAAACGAAGGCCATTAGTCTGAGGAGATTTATAGAGTGTGATGGTAAAGTTTGGAATATAAATCATAAATGCGTTATTTGAATTTCTTTCAAGAAGACCGCTCTGACTGGTCAATTTTATGTTTTCAATTGCCAAGTTATGACGTAAAAAATACATTTATGACGTCACCTATAACTATTTCTAACCATGATATAATGACTTAGAAGATATATGATATTGCGCATATGCCTGCCCCCCTCCTATGACGTCACGTGGTGAGTAACGTTATAGAAGTCCAACTATACACTTAAAACAAAGTCATTCGCAATCAAAAAGTTTCTATACGTCAGTTTAATGCGGTTGAAGTTACGCCTATATTGTATTTTTCAGATGATATAGATCGCAGCACTAAATTTAATCTTTTTCATTTTTATTACTTTCAACTGTATGCACTTAAATATTAGTAAAATACGTAACTTGTTAAGAGGTTGTGATGAAGCGTCAAACCCCACTGCAGGACAGCATATTATTGTTGCATTGGACTCACCACTTGACACCATGCGCGTGACATGTCTAAAAATGGGTAGTCTGAATATCATATCTCTCGTTATTTGTATCATGTTTCTAACCGTTTTTAGGCAGAACGAGTTTAATAATAATATCTATATACCTTGGGACCTTTTTGAGATTTTGTTTACATCGCGCTCCACCACTTTGCTGTCTTCAATTTTCTTTTTGGCGTCAAATTTCACTATTGACTACATTTTTCTTTCCCAAAACGTGCACTACAATATCTAAGGAGTCGGGTTGGGTGAATTTTCGGTATGAAATTCAATATAACATCTTAATGGAAACGCTCACGTGCACAAGAAAGGAAGCAGCGTCAGTTTTAATACTTGAATGACCCTACGGTTAGATAGAAACTTTAAGGCAGATGTCAAGTTCAAGACCATCTCCAAAGCCGTCTAGGTAGAAGCGAGGCTACGGACTGTGTCCTAGCAGTAAATAGTGGCGATAAGATAAAAAGTCGGGCGTCTGAACAGGTCCGAAAACATTAGCTAGGAGCAGTAAGGTAGAAGGCAGGCGTCTGAGTATACCTTTCAACCATATATAGGGCTATTCTTAGGTATATTATTTAAGTCAGGCTATAGTCACCATAGAGGTTCGTTTTGTGAATGCTGTTGCACCTTTTTCGTCCGTCTCCAGTTCCCTTTCCGCGGCGTCATAATTGTCGCTGTTGATCCGATTCTAATCCCAGATTATTTCACGAGATTCATACACAACACCCGGCGAAACTCAGTGTCTGGGCTGGAATTTTTGGTGACCATATTGTTGGTCATTTTTTATTACCTGGTAATCTGACTGGAGATATGTACTTGGAGTTGTTGGAAAACACCATGGATCCAATATTGACTGACAATATCGATAATGATAAGCATTATCTCGAAGATCGGTTGGTATTTCAGCTGGATGATACTCCTCCGCGCTAGGCTTTGCCTGTTTGACCACAGATTCCCAAATCAGTGGATAGTTGGAAGCGGTTCCATATAATGGCCCGCATGATCGCCAGATTTATCACCCCTAGATTTCTTTTTGTGGGGTAAGATAACAAATAAAATGTGTTCTACTCAACCCGATCTCTTATAAGATTTACGTTAGCGGATCGTAAACGAATGCCACCAAATCACTACATAAATGTTACAGATTATACGCCGGAGTTTTGAACAATACTGGTACCCACTATTGTATGGAGGCTGGTGGTAGAAATTTTAAACATTAGATAAACTGACATGTCAGTTTTTGATAAATAAATTTTTTACGTTTAAAAGTGAATTTCTCGGAATCCACTGCTTCAAAAAAATAGGCACCGTTGAAAAGAAATTTACACAAGCTCTAAAAGAATGTGGTACTTGACATTTAAAATTTTAGTGGTGGATCACACCACCGCTTAAGGGTTGATGTTGTGATGTTGAAAATAAGCCCTAAAGTATTGCACCTGGAAAGCAAAATCTCTGAGCGCTTTTCAACAAAAGCACGATAAGTGTCCTAAAGCCCCTGTTTCGTTTTCAAGTGGCCACGGTGTATGATTCTGCAGCCGGGAAAAATATAAAATTTCGGAACGCAGCAAGTGCGTTATAGCAGCGAATTTTCATAAGAATTGTACACTATTATTATACGGCATATTAGTAAAGTTAATACTTTAAACTTACACAGACCTTGAATATCAATTCTATAGGTCCTAGTACGCGCACATTTGAAGAATTCTTTCGAAAGTGTTACCATCGATAGCTCTCTGTTATCAAAAAAATCTTGAGTTATAACTCCTTTTAAGAAAAATGCCCAAAACTCAATTTTCTATGAAGCTAAAGAATTCAATTTTGCTATATCTGTAGATAAAGTAGGAAACTTAATTCATATTTAGAAAAGTAAAGTATCTGCCAAATTAAAAAACGTAGCAGTTATTTTTCCTTATTAATCGCCAGTATGATTTCGTTTTAGTCAACCTAATCAAACCGGTTTTTTCAATATCAACAATAACAAAATTATAATTTCAGACTCAAAGGTGACAAACTTATTCAGTTGATTTAAACAAAAATGAGATGTTGTTCAAAACGTATGAAATCTCTGCACTATTGTTTCCCCAAATGTCAAAATAAACCAAAAAAAACATACATTCATCAAACTGGATTCGATCGCGTAACATTCTGCTTAGGCGGGAAGCACGGTAGCCCCTGCGCTATCTAGGCATACGTCAACAAATGTTTTACTTGCGTCATACCTTAGATCGGCTTCATTCCCGGGATATTATATTCAAAGTATACGTAAATAATTAGAGAATTTGTAGAATTACCATTGAAACACATCCCAAGTCTGTTTCGGTCTTATATGACGTCTTATGTTTAAGTTTATAGATATAACAAACTATTTTAGAATCATTTTTATAGACACTTGGCTTGATTTTGTTTACATTTCTAGCACCTATATTATACAACAGCATAATACAATATCCATGGTGCGCTAAAACTGTATTTGAAGCCGGTCATAAAGCTACTAATATAGTGTCTTATAATAATTGATTGAATCTCCCAGTTAAATAACAATTAGTTGGCAAATTTTTAATTTTATGTCGTCTATCATTTTCCATAATGCGGCCGAGATTTCGCGCTTGTTGGTTCGGCTAGTATGTATTATACATGCTATATATTTAGTTTGGTCAGTGTTAATGTATGGTTTATACCTGTTGTATGAATTAATCTACGCGTAACAGTTAACTACTCTGTCTGTCAGGCATTGGAGTTTAACCACTAAGTCGTTTCAAACGCTTGTCTCTAATAACAATAATAATAGTTTATTGAACAATATACACATTTTTTATTACAAATAACTTATAAAATCCATTAGTGCTAATTGTTAAATAAGATGAGAAGTCACCTAAGTCAGAGACTTGTTGGTAATACTAGCAATATAATTTCTTTCCCAAAAATACCTGGTGCACCCAATCCAAAACAATTGTAAAGCAATTTAACTGAAAAAGCAAAACTAAGCCACATATTATTAAAACTGATTCTAGCATATGTGCCCAACAATTTGGATCGCTAAAACACCACACATTTTTTCCCTCCTTCCTTTCCCTCTCCCACACCAACCTCTACACAGCATGTCTCCATAGAAGCAAAATGGCTTGTCAATGAGAACACCCCAGATACAATGCGCACACAAAGAGAGAAAAAAAAACCAATTGCATCCGACAACAACATGCTCATTCTTCCCTCTTATCCTTCCCTCCCACCAACACAAAACCACCCCCCAATCGAGCACTCCCCAAACAACACCAAAATTCTAAAACCATGTACCGGGTGGCCAATTAAGCGAGGTAAGCGGCTATATCTCGGAAACCGTTTACCATAGAGCTTTGTGGAAAAAATATCTTTAGTAAATGTGGCCAAGAGAAATCGTTGGAAATTATTTTCAAGTTCGTCAGATGCCCGCTAGGGGGCGTAACACCAAGAGGAAATGGAAAAAATAGGATATCTCAGTAATATGTCCAAATAGACTGTAAAGAAAATACCTGCAAATAAATTTCGTGTGTATCACCAACAATTTATGTTTTAACTATTTTCCTCTAACTCTTCAGATAAAGTGGTGGGGGTAAGACAGACATTAATTAGGAAAAAATGCAATATGTCGGGATCGCCTCATTGGAAAATATTGAACTTAGTGTCATTTAAAAGAGTATTTCTTGCTATATCAAATACATTGCAAGCCATGTCTTTGTTATTGTTACTGTAATCACTAGATGGCGCTTTTTAAAAATTTAACACATTTTATGATTTTTCTCAAGAAACCTAAATAAAATGATATAAATATTACTACATAGATAGAAAGAGGACTAAAGGCCAAAGCAAGTGGTGAAAATCCCAAGTCTCTATCTTTTGTTTAGCTGGAGATATTAATGAAAAACTGAGAAAACTGGAATTTAAACAAAACACTTTCAGCATTGACTAATTTAAAGATTAAAAACAGAAATTTTTTATTTTCAAATATAGTTTTATAGTTTTTTGTTAAAAATAAGACTTATTTACGCATTCCCAACGCAATTATAACTTATTCGTTCGGTCCAATAATTATACTCTAAAACTGAAATAGGTAGGCTTTGGAAAAAAGACAAAACTTTAAAGAAACGTCAAATTAGTTACTCTGAGTTTTTTCGTGTATAATTTAAATATAAAAATGTTGTTTACAAATGATGAAGCCGTTGATATGATTGGTGTTTGTTTTGAGTGCTTTCAAAATGCGGCAGTTGCTGAAAGAGTGTATGCAATGCGGTATCCGAATCGCCACCATTACAACAGAAGAGTTTTTCCTCGCTTGGTGCAAAACTTACGTGAAACTGGAAGCTTAAGCGGACCGGTGCTGCGGAGACGCCGTTTTGCCAGAACTGAAGAAAATATTATCAATGTTTTGGCATATATAGAATTTAGTCCTCATGTTAGCACAAGAACATTGCATCTTGACTTGGGAATATCACGGACCACCATCCAAACTATTTTAAAAGAGTATAGGTAAGCTTATTATATCGTGAAATTCAAAATAGTTATTGTTATTTATCTCACAGGGATCATAATGGCGGTTGTGAAAATGATCAGACGACAGTCGTAAAAATTATGATATGGTAACACGACATGTTACCATAATGATCGTTTATGATCCGAGTAAGATACAAAAGTTTATCTGCTGGCATTCATTAAAACTTAAGACCCTTAAAAGATTTGGATTTTATTTGCAATACGATGAAACTGACATTTGTTTACTTAATTTCATTGGTGTGAATGTAGCGTTTGTTTGTTTTTATTATTGAATTAGTTAGCCAAAGATTCGTGTTTGGTTTCTCGTTGTAGTAGCAATAGTGCTATAGTGAATCTCATTATCGCACTATGGGCTGTTCACCCAAGCTAGACAGTTACATCATCAACCACCAAAATCTTCGCATATAAATAACAAGTGCGTTTTCTCAAATTTAGTTGATTTTTGGTATATGAGTACTATTTTACTCAAAGTCTTTTGACAACATTCAAATTACCGCAACTGTTCAACTTTCAACGTAGTAACAGTTAAGCTTTATGAATTGTTAATGACGTAACTGTCTAGCTTAAGTGAACGCCCCTTGTGGTATAATGAACAGCTTTATGTTACTTAAATCCGATAACATAATGCGTCTATTATGTCAGCAGATAAACATATTTTTATTACAATGTCCTCTTGAATATATAATGATACTTATTTTGATTTTTAGACTACACCCTTATCATATTGTTTTGAATCAAGCGCTGAATGAGCAGGATTATGATCGGAGGCTCGATCATTGGCTTTTAGACATGATCAATGAAAATCCAAATTTTTTAACGCAAGTTCTTTGGACGGACGAGGCTACTTTTCATAGCGACGGTAATGTGAATTTGCATAATATGCATTATTGGTCTACTGAGAACCCCCACTGGATGCGAGAAGTTCAACATCAAGGACGTTGGAGTCTTAATGTATGGTGTGGCGTAATAGGAGGTACAATTATTGGACCCTATTTCTTTGACGAGTCTCTTACTGGTAAGCTCTTCTTGGAGTTTCTAAGAAATGATTTGCCAGTTTTATTGGAAGATGTGCCCCTTGAAACCAGGCAAAATGTGTTTCTGCAGCTCGATGGTTGTCCAGCACATTTTTCCATCAATGTGAGAGAACATCTCGATGAGACGTATCCAGGCCGATGGATAGGAAGAGGAAGCATATTTCCCTGGCCAGCGAGGTCACCTGACTTAACTTGCTTAGACTTTTATTTGTGGGGACGAATAAAGGACATTGTCTTCCAAACAAAGCCTACGAGCAAGGAAGATATGAAGAATAGAGTCCGAAATGCAATTCGTAGTCTGTCAACAGCGGAAGTGGAAGCTGCCGTTTTTTCTACCCGAAATAGGCTCGAGCAGTGTGTAGAACGTGACGGCAGACACTTTGAGCATTTAAGTAGACACTAGAGTGCTTATGGTTTAGAATTACATACAGAGAGAATGACATATTTTGTTTTAGGTTTCAGTATGAGTTTTTCATTAATATCTCCGGTTAAACAAAAGATAGAGACTTGGGATTTTCACCACTTGCTTTGACCCTTAGTCCTCTTTTTATCTATGTAGTAATATTTATATCAATGTATTTAGGTTTCTTGAGAAAAATCATAAAATGTGTTAAATTTTAAAAAAGCGCCATCTAGTGACTACAGTAACAATAACAAAGACATGACTTGCAATGCAGTTGATAGAGAAAGAAATACTCTTTTAAATGACACTTAGTTCAATATTTTCCCATGAGGCGATCCAGAGATATTGCATTTTTTCCTAATCAATGTTTGCCTTACCCCCACCACTTTATCTAAAGAGTTAGAGAAAAATAGTTCCAACAGAAATTGTTCGTAATACACACGACATTTATTTGCAGGTATTTTCAATACAGTCTTATCTGGACATATTACTGAGATATCCTATTTTTTCCATTTCCTCTTGGTGTTGCGCCTCCTAGCGGGCATCTGACGAACTTGAAAATAATTTCCAACGATTTTTCTTGGCCACATTTACTAAAGATATTTTTTTCCAAAAGCTCTATGGTGAACGGTTTCCGAGATACAGCCGCTTACCTCGCTTAATTGGCCACCCTGTACAGCTGTACTAAAAACAAGCGAGAATATATAAAAACAACAAATATAAAGCTATAAAACACCATACGAATATATATATATATATATATATATATATATATATATATATATATATATATATATATATATATATATATATATAAACATATAAAAATTTTAACGGACCTTGGTTTTGGGTTCTAGGGACCCAAATTCGTGCTCATTTCAAGAAATTTTTCCGAAAGCTTTTCATCGTGACCTCTCTATTTGCAAATTTTTCTTAATGAAAATTCGCTAATATTGTGAGCAGTTTCAGATTCAAGTGCTGTTTTTAATTTTTGAATTTAAAAAGTACCCCCCATTATTTTACTATTTAATTTTCATGTAAATGTCACCTAAAATGTTCATGAATCCCAATTCGTAAATATTTAGTATTTTTCTAAATGCCAATTCCTTATTTAATGTTAATCAGCAAAAATAATTTATTATGATTTAAAATGATTTACCACCCCTGTAGTTCCTTTGTGTAGATAAAACTTGTTCCCAGTGGCTAAAAAAAACCAACGACAGTATCTCAGCAAAGTTGCCCATATTACAAGCCACTCATTAGTAATGAAAACTTTTCCAATACCTTTTGATTTCGAAAAGGACTAGTCTGATCCCGTAAAAAGTTCCTCAAATATCCATTAAAGTAAAAGATAAATCTTTGTAATTTTGCTATACGACCAATCGGGTTGTGCATCATTAGAGATATCCAGGAGAGATTACTATCCCGGAGTCGGCGTAATTTTAAAAGAACTTCTCTCTCCGGAGCACAGAACAACAGTAAAGTTTATCTCCCCCAAGTTAATTATAACGTGAAATGTCTCAAACAGATAGAGGTGGGGCAGTTCTTTTCTCAGTTAACGAACACCGTCCCGCATTAAAAGAATAACAATTAGAGACTTACATTTCAAATGAAACTCTAGTATTTCCTTTGTGACTCATCTTATTTGCTCTGTGTTGTCCCTCTTTATAGCCGATCTAATGCACTGGGATTTCTACAGAAAATTAAAACAGCTTACATACATTTTTAATACCTGACGTTTGTTTACCCTATAAGTCTTTACATGTTTGCTTTTATTAGCTCTCTTGATTGAACTAATAAAGTAACTTATCTTTTAGTACATTGTTCCTTTCTTTTCCCTTTCTTCAACGTCGGTCTATTTCCGCGGCTATGACCAATCATCGACGCTAGCGAGCCATTTCACCTCACTATCCTGGAAATTTTGCCTAACCACTGCCTTTCTGTAAGGATGGTAGGGAACTTTTAAGATATTTAAAACTTATAGGGTACATCGTAACTTCAACCCGAGTCGCGTGGCGTCGTCTTAGCCTAGATTTATACAGGGTGGCGCATTGAAAACGAAACATACCGATTTGCGCCCAGAGAATTTTTTTTTAAGAAACGGTGAAACACGTCAATTTGAATATTGAGGGGGACATGTTTTAATATAAAACTCAACTTTGTCACATCAACCCCTTAAGGGTGGTGATAACAACCCTTATATTTTAAATAGGGAACATGGGTCCAGTGTTACATCATTTGAGAGCTCTTTCTTTTCTAAATTCAGCACACTAATTTTTTTGGAAGTTTTATCAACTCGTTTAAGAATTATTCACAGTTGGAGTTGCAAGATCGTATTTCATTTATTGTGATAAGAAATGTACTGATTAGTCAATTTAAAAAACTAAAAAATAAAACAAACGTTTAAAAATGTTTATTCAGTTAAGTAAGTGTTCAAGTTGTTGACCACTAGCTTCCATACAAAAGTGCAAATTTTGTTCATAACGAGCTCTGGCATTCTGGAACATTTGTGGAGTTATTAAACGGCGTTCTTTAACAATGCGTCGTCGCAATTCTTCCAGAGACACCGGTTCAGTTGCGTTAATTATACTATTTAAATGGCCCCATCGAAAGGAGTCTAAAGGAGTTGAATCTTGTGATCTAGGAGGTCACTGAATAGCACTTCTACGCCCAATCCATTGTCCTGGAAACTCTCTGTTAAAAAACTCCCTAACACGTTGTGAAAAATGCGGAGGAGCTCCATCTTGTTGAAACACTAATTGATTTTCTTGATAGCGATTATCATTTTCAACAATGTCAATTAGTAGAGGGTAAACGATATCTTCTAGTAACTCCAAATACGTTTCGCCACTCAAATTGCCATCAAGAAAAATTGGTCCGATTGAACGGTCTCCAAAAATGCCAGTCCAGACATTCAATTTCTGCGTAGTTTGAGTGTGGACTTCGTGAAAATTTCTTGGAATATTATCTGCCCAATAAGAACATATATGACGACTGACTGTAAAGTTTAATAAAAACGCACACTCGTCTAAAAAACAGATATTGAACAGAAAGTTCCCGTTATCAGCTATTCGTGGTATCATAACTTCACAAAACTTCAGCCGCCGATCAAAATCATCTTCATTCAGTTGTTGTACAAGATGAATTTTATACGGGTGAAATTTAAGATGCTTCAATATTCGCTGAATAGTTCTTCTTTAGATGTTTGAAACAGTGGCCAATTTTCTCGTGCTCAAAGTTGGGCCTGCAGCAATTTGTCCCAAAACTTCAATCTCAGTAGTCTCATTTCTAACCGGAAATTCACGTTCAGGATCCCGTTTTTTGTTGGCTACTGAACCACTTTCTCGAAACTTTGCAACTAACTCCAAAATGTATTTTATGTTCACATGTCTGTTCGGATGTCGTTCATTAAACAAATTTACGGTACGGTTGGCACAGTCATCGTTTTTGAAAAAAAAAGAGTAATTATTTCAACTCTTTCTTCTACAGAATACATCATTGTGAAATCAATTTTCGGTAGTACTATCAAGTATCAAATCGACTGATAAACTGAAATAATAAACCGCATTTCTCTCATTCCGACAACAGGGCGACACATTTCTATGGTAAAGGTCAATATATCGGTTATTATACAAGTTATGAGGACGCTTTATTTTTTTAGTAAAACACCCCTTGTGTTATTGCATTTTTTGCGTTTTCCATCAAATTATAATGCATGTTTGTAAGGAAAAAAAAATGATATCGTTCATCGTTTTTGAGTATTTCAATCGTTCTGCAACTTTTCATGTTTTTGACACATATTTCAAACGATTATAACAAATTGTGATTTGGCGTTTTTATCAATAGATAGCAGAGCCCATGGAAATGACACATTCAGAGAGCTTTTTCTTTGTATTAATCGACGAAAAAATCGAACTGCCATATTATACAGGTACTCTTAAATAGTGGCTGAATTTGAAAAAAATTCGCACAAATGTTGTAAATGTTTCCGTAGAAATCATTTTTTGTAAGATTTTTGTGATATATTGGTAATGAATAATAAATGTTTAGTAAGTTATTGTAAAAAAAAAGTTGTCGAATTTTTGTGAAAAATATAATTTAGAGTAACATTACCGAAGGCAATTTATGTAAAAGAAATTATCATAATTTTTTTTTAAATTTTGGTCCTAACGCTAGCGAGCCATTTCACCTCACTATCCTCGAAATTTTGCCTAACCACTGCCTTTCTGTAAGGGTGGTAGGGAACTTTTAAGATCTTTAAAACTTATAGGGTACATCGTAACTTCAACCCGAGTCGCGTGGCGTCGTCTTAGGCTAGATTTATACAGCGTGGCGCATTGAACACGATCCATACTGATTTGCGTCCAGAGAATTTTTTTTTAAGAAACGCTGAAACACGTCAATTTTAATATTGAGGGGGGCATGTTTTGACATAAAACTCAACTTTGTCACATCAACCCTTCAAGGGTGGTGATAAAAACCCTTATATTTTAAATAGGGAAAATGGGTCGAGTGTTACATCATTTGAAAGCTCATTCTTTTCTAAATTCAGCACACTAATTTTTTTGGAAGTTTTATCAACTCGTTTAAAAATTATTCGCAGTTGGAGTTGCAAGATCGTATTTCATTTATTGTGATAAGAAATGCACTGATTAGTCAATTTTTCGTTAAAAAAACTAAGAAATAAAACCAAACGTTTAAAAATGTTTATTCAGTTAAGTAAGTGTTCAAATTGTTGACCACTAGCTTTCATACAAAAGTGCAAATTTTGTTCATAACGAGCTCTGGCATTCTGGAACATTTGTGGAGTTATTAGACGGCGTTCTTTAACAATGCGTCGTCGCAATTCTTCCAGAGACTCCGGTTCAGTTGCGTTAATTATACTATTTAAATGGCCCCATCGAAAGGAGTCTAAAGGAGTTGAATCTTGTGATCTAGGAGGTCACTGAATAGCACTTCTACGCCCAATCCATTGTCCTAGAAACTCTCTGTTAAAAAACTCCCTAACACGTTGTAAAAAATGCGGAGGAGCTCCATCTTGTTGAAACACTAATTGATTTTCTTGATAGCCATCATCATTTTTAACAATGTCAATTAGTAGAGGGTAAACGATATCTTCTAGTAACTCCAAATACGTTTCGCCACTCAAATTGCCATCAAGAAAAATTGGTCCGATTAAACGGTCTCCAAAAATGCAAGTCCAGACATTCAATTTCTGCGGAGTTTGAGTGTGGACTTCGTGAAAATTTCTTGGATTATCTGCCCAATAAGAACATATATGACGACTGACTGTAAAGTTTAATAAAAACGCACACTCGTCTGAAAAACAGATATTGAACAGAAAGTTCCCGTTATCAGCTATTCGTGGTGTCAAAACTTCACAAAACTTCAGCCGCCGATCAAAATCATCTTCATTCAGTTGTTGTACAAGATGAATTTTATACGGGTGAAATTTATGATGCTTCAATATTCGCTGAATAGTTCTTCTTTTGATGTTTGAAACAGTGGCCAATTTTCTCGTGCTCAAAGTTGGGCCTGCAGCAATTTGTCCCAAAACTTCAATCTCAGTAGTCTCATTTCTAACCGGAAATTCACGTTCAGGATCCCGTTTTTTGTTGGCTACTGAACCACTTTATCAAAAATTTGCAACTAACTCCAAAATGTATTTTCTGTTAACATGTCTGTTCGGATGTCGTTCATTAAACAAATTTGCGGTACGGTTGGCACAGTCATCGTTTTTGAAAAAAAGAGTAATTATTTCAACTCTTTCTTCTACGGAATACACCATTGCGAAATTAATTTTCGGTAGTACTATCAAGTATCAAACAGACCGATAAACTGAAATAATAAACCGCATTTCTCTCATTCCGACAACAGGGTGACACATTTCTATGGTAAAGCTCAATATATCGGTTATTATACAATATATGAGGACGCTTTATTTTTTTAGTAAAACACCCCTTGTGTTATTGCATTTTTGTGTTTTCCATCAAATTATAATGCATGTTTGTAAGGAAAAAAAATGATATCGTTCATCGTTTTTGAGTATTTCAATCGTTCTGCAACTTTTCACGTTTTTGACACATATTTCAAACGCATATCACAAATTGTGATTTGGCGTTTTTATCAATAGATAGCAGAGCCCATGGAAATGACGCATTCAGAGAGCTTTTTCTTTGTATTATTTGACGAAAAAATCGAACTGTCATATTGTACAAGTACTCTTAAATAGTGGCTGAATTTGAAAAAAATTCGCACAAATGTTGTAAATGTTTCCGTAGAAATCATTTTTTGTAAGATTTTGGTGATATATTGGTAATGAATAATAAATGTTTAGTAAGTTATTGTAAAAAAAAAGTTGTCGAATTTTTGTGAAAAAGATAATTTAGAGTAACATTACCGAAGGCAATTTATGTAAAAGAAATTATCATATTTTTTTTTAAATTTTGGTCCTAAAGCTGTTTGTGAACAAGCTTAATAATAGCTTAAAGAGGTTCGTTAGCTAGGAAAATCGGACCAGTTTTTCTGGAACTTTTAAAGTTTATTTTCAGAAAACGTTTATACTTTTTGAAACAACAAAGCTATTTTAATGAAATATGGTACATTGTTAGTGCTCTATAGGTTATACTATCAACCAAATGTCCTTCTTGTAAAAACACGACATATTTTCAATTAAAAGCATTTTTTACGAAAATTTCCTACCATAACGCATTTGCTGCGTCCCGAACTTTTTAATGTGTTGTAGCGAAGTTGGTTTATCAGATGAATTTCTTTTTTCTTTTACTGTTAATTTTCGCAATAAATTTTTAAACTATAGTACTATTGAATAGAGAATCAAGAGATATCATTTTCAAAACTAGAAAGGTACGAAAGATGCTCTCTTCTCTTAATACCAGGAAAGCCTCTGGCCTTGACGAGATCCCAGCAATTGTTCTCAAAAAATGCGCACCAGAGCTTGCTCCTGTCCTGACTCGTCTTACAATAGAAGCATATTCCCTAGTAACTGGAAAACTGCTCGAGTACAACCCGTCCCCAATAAAGGACGAAAGCGCTTCCTAGCAACTACAGGTCATCTCTAAAGTGATGGAAAAGTATATAAACACCGAATTACTAAAATTTCTTGAAAACACAGGCTAATCCACGACAGGCAGTATGGATTCCGTCAGCGCAGATCAACTGCCGACCTCCTTTCCTTTGTCACCCATTCTTGGAACAAGTCTATGGAACTACACGGTGAATCCCAGATTGTCGCTCTAGACATATCCAAAGCATTCGACCAGTTCTGGCACGCAGCGCTGCTTAATAAACTACCGGCCTATGGCCTACCACCAAAACTCTGTACGTGGACAGCAAACTTCCTCTCCAACCGGAGCATTTCTGTTGTCGTGGATGGCCATTCCTCTAAACTGTATCCAATTAATGAAGAAGTTCCTAAAGGTTCAGCTTTAGCACCTACTTTCTTTCTCCTCCACATCAATGACCTCCTCTCTAGCACATCCAACCCAGTTCACAGTTACGCGGACGACAGCACCCTCCACTCCAATATACAATATTCTAAGCCTGTCTCTTTAGCCCAACTAGATGAGGATCGCAGACTCATGGAGGGTTCTATCTCCGCGGATCTCCAAAAAATATTAGACTGGGGAACTAGAAATCTTGTACAACTCAACCCCACCAAATCACAGTCTTGCTTTCTTTCTCATAAGAGATACACCAGCCCTAGACCCATCACAATAAACAACCAAGTTATTCAAAGTAATGAGTCATTTTCACTTGTTGGAATCTCTGTGGATCGAAATCTCAATTGGCACCAACATGTCACATCAATTGCAGAAGCGGCCGCTAAGAAATTAGGTTTCCTCTTTCCGGCTCGCAAATATTTTTCAACAGGTAATCTCTATACTTTATATACGTCACAAATAAGACCAAACCTCGAATACTGCTCCCACATCTGGGGTGCTGTCGCCGCTTCTACACTCGCTATCCTGAACTCCATTCAAAAGATAGCTATACGTCTCATCGGTGACCCTACCCTTACCCAAACGCTGCCATCCCTTGCCCACCGACGTGCCGTTGGTGACCTCTCTCTCTCTTTTATAGATATCTGCATGGGCACTGCTCAGAGGAGCTTTCTTCCATAGTTCCTCCACCTGCTGCCCCCAACAGATCTACCAGGGGAACAGAGCGAATGCACCCTTTTACTGTCCAGGTCACCAGACATAGAACATCTTGTTATGCCCGCTCTTTTGTCCCGAGGACTTCCAAGTTGCGGAACTCCTTGCCGGCACATGTTTTTCTTTCTCCCCCGAACCTCCAAACCTTCAAGTCCAGAATTAACAAGTTGCCTCTTTCCTCCTTGTCGACACCCACGGTACGTTAGTATTTAGGCTGTAAGCCCTCGTGGTGTGTTGTTAAAATTTAAAAAAATAATTTACAAATGAGGTATAATAATCCCTTAATTTCTATCTAAAAATTTGTGGGTTGCAACTGTCACTCGAAGGGGGTTGAATGTAGGGAAGCAGTTTTCACTTTCAGGATGTCATTTTTTAATCTAAAATTGGCGTGTTTCGGGATTTTTTATAAATATACACAATAATTGAGACACTAAATTTATTCTATTTGGCTGTTGGGCAACTGTATAGGCAGGTTTCCCCAATCTAAGATATATAATAAAAGTCGTTTCCATTTAAAATTATTTTCCGCTGGTAAAAAAGAGCAGATACAGCGCTTTTATGTGCTGCTTATGCTGTCAAAGTATAAGACTGAGGTGATAAATTTGAGATTTTCTACTTTTATTAGCTTCCGCTGATTTATGTATTAATCTTCATAAATCACAAAGGAAGCATATAAAGCACTTTTCAATTCAATTATAAATGTGGAGATCCCCATTGAAAAGATATTATATAGAAGCCAATATTTCATCTTCATGAAAACATACCTGGTATCTGATCGCTTGTACAGATTCGTCTGATATTTTCTATAAAAGAAAATTATTTAATGAGGCTCATTCCTGTACGTCTTTTTTTTGGTACAAATATTAAAAGACGCACTTTAAAAAAGACTTTGCGTTGGCATATTGTGATATATTTTATACAGTGCCCGCAAATACATAGAACATTTAAAAAATATATATTTCAGCAACACACTACGAGGGCTTACAGCCTAAATACTATAGTACTGTGGGTGTTGACAAGGAGGAAAGACGCAACTTGTTAATTCTGGACTTGAAGGTTTGAAGGTTCTGAGGAAAAACATGTGCCGTCAAGGAATTCCACAACTTGGAAGTCCTCGGGACAAAAGAGCGGACATAACAAGATGTTCTATGTCTGGTGACCTGGACAGTAAAAGAGTGTATTCGCTCTGTTCCCCTGGAAGATCTGTTGGGGGCAGCAGGTGGCGGAACTATGGAAGAAAGCTTCTCTGAGCAGTGCCTGTGCAGATATCTATAAAAGAGAGAGTGGTCACCAACGGTACGTCGGTGGGCAAGGGATGGCAGCCGTTGAGTGAGGGTAGGGTCACCGATGAGACGTATAGCTCTCTTCTCAATGGAGTCCAAGATAGCGAGTGTAGAAGCGGCAGCGGCACCCCCGATGTGGGAGCAGTATTCGAGGTTTGGCCTTATTTGTGAAGTATATAAGGTATAGAGATTAGCTGGTGAAAAGTATTTGCGAGCCCGGTAGAGGAAACCTAATTTCTTAGCAGCCGCTTCTGCAATTGATGTGACATGTTGGTGCCAATTGAGATTTCGATCCACAGAAATGCCAACACGTGAAAATGACTCATTACTTTGATAACTTGGTTGTTCATTGTGACGGGTCTAGGGCTGGTGTATCTCTTATGAAATAGAAAGCAAGACTGAGATTTGGTGGGGTTGAATTGCAGAAGATTTATACTTCCCCAGTCTAATATTTTTGAAGATCCACTGAGACAGAACCCTCCATAGGTCTGCGATCGTCATCTAATTGGGCTAAAGAGATAGGCTTAGAATATTGTATATTTGAGTGAAGGGTGCTGTCGTCCGCGTAACTGTGAACTGTGTTGGATGTGCTAGAGAGGAGGTCATTGATTTGGAGAAGAAACAAAATAGGGGCTAAAGCTGAAACTTGAGGAACTCCTGCATTAATTGGATGCCGTTTAGAGGAATGGTCATCCACGACTACAGAAATGCTTCAGTTGGAGAGGCAATTTGCTGTCCAGGTACATAGTTTTGGTGGTAGGCCATAGGCCGGAAGTTTATTAAGCAGCGTTGCGTGCCAGACCTGGTCGAATGCTTTAGATATGTCTAGAGCGACAATCTGGGATTCACCGTGTAGTTCCATAGACTTGTTCCAAGAATGGGTGACAAAGGAAAGGAGGTAGGCAGTTGATATGCGCTGACGGAATCCATACTGCCTGTCGTAGATTAGACTGTGTTTTTCAAGAAATTTGAGTAATTCGGTGTTTATATACTTTTCAATCATTTTAGAGAGGACTGAAAGGAGAGAAATAGGCCTGTAGTTGCTAGTAAGCGCTTTGGATCCTTTCTTGGGGACGGGTTGTACTCTAGCAGTTTTCCAGTTACTAGGGAATATGCCTCTATTGTAAGATGTCTGAAACAGACAAGTCAGGACAGGAGCAAGTCCTGGTGCACATTTTTTGAGAACAATTGCTGGGATCTCGTCAAGGCCAGCGGCTTTCCTGGTATTAAGAGAAGAGAGCATCCTTCGTACCTTTTTAGTTTCGAAAAAGGTATCCGTCACTTTATGCGTGACATTGGGGACTGTTGGTAGTTGAACATTTGGAGGTGGGTGGAGAGTAGAATTGCCGACGAACAACGAGGCAAAAAGTTCAGCCTTATCCAGGGCGGTAGAAACAATTTCATCCCCTGAAACAAGAGGTGGGAAGGTGCTCTTGCAGAAATTATTCCCAATAGATTTAGCAAGAGTCCAGAAGAGTTTGCTGCCGTTGCAGCTTGAGAGGACTTTGTTTTTGATATGGTTATTAAACGAGTTTTTGCCTCAGAAAGAATGCGGACATAGCGGTTTCTTGCGTCGTTACATGCTTGGCGGTTTTCTTGACTGGGATTGTGTAGAAGCGTTTTGTGAGCTTCGACCTTTTCATGTCTGGCCTTGTCACAGGATTTAGAGAATCAGCGCTTTTGAGTAGCTGAAGAGGTTTTAAGTGTACGTGGAATAAATAATTCCATGCCAGCTTGGATAATTTTGGTGACGTTTTGTGAGATATCAGAGGGGTAAGGATGAGAGAAGCAGACAGACGCCCATGGAAATGAGGAAAAGTAATCCCGCATTTCGTCCCAGTTCTACGAGTTGTAGTGCCAAACGATACGTGTGTGTGATGACTGTGTGACCTCGAGTTGCATTGCGCAGGAAGCAGTGACCATGCCGTAGTCTGAGGGACCAAGGGGTTTTTAGTAAAATAAAACTATAATTCATATTTTATAGAATCCTATAACGTGTGAATTATCTTTTCTTCGATCTCTCTAAGGTCTACGGGTGACGAAACTAAGATCTTAGAGACGATTTCTAGTGATATCTGGGGAGGAGGCAGATAAAACCCGGACTCGATCGAACTACAACAACCAAACCTACGTTTATCTACGGGTAAGCACATTGAATCCATTATACTTACTTAATATGAAGCCAACCTTTATCAACTGCTCTAATGAGTAGGAAGATTGAGGTCTCAGAGCTCTTTCTTCCATTTATTTTTCCTTAACCTTTTGAAAATGGCTCCAAAATGGGAGCCGAATCGTCAAGTTTTAAAAATTCTGATATCAGGTCAACTCGACAGCCGAGTATATCTCATATATATATATATATATATATATATATATATATATATATATATATATATATATATATATATATATATATATATGTATGTATGTATGTGGAAATAAAGTAACGGATAATGTCGATAACTGCGTTACAAATTTTCTGGAAGAAATCTCGAAGGGGTATAACGAGTTTACTAGTTTTATGTCGTGTTTTTTTGTTTCTTCAACGTCAGTCTATTTCCGCGACTATGGCCAATCACCGACGCCAGGGAACAGTTTCGCCTCATTATCCTGGAAATTTTGCCGAACCCCTGCCTTCCTGTAAGCGGGGTAGGGATCTTAAAGTGCACAACATCGCATGGACACCGGACCGATGGTTTTACGCCTCCTCCGGTTGATGCTAATTTTTATAGTATGTACTCAAGAACTAAAAGGGGAACCCTGGAAATCGAACCCACTATCCCCCCGGTTCAGAAGCACATGCTCTTGTCTCTATATCACCGAGGCTCTTGATTTGATGTTATACTACATTATGTTCATTATGTCATTTTTTTTTTGAAGTTATGAGGTCATCGAAAATTTTGTCAAATGACAACCTATTTTTTATTATTGATTTTGAGAGTATCCTTCATTCTTTTTTCAACAGTCTAAAATTTTTATTACATTACTTTTTTTAAAATTAGAAAAAGGCTCTAATGTTCAAATGTTAAAAAAAAAATCTTAACACCAACATTAATTACAAAAATAGGCAGAAAAATAACAATTTTTACTACACTTGATGTTCAAAGTGATGACCTTGCACCAACTGACAATTCTCACGATGATTGTAAAATTCTATTCTCACATTGTGCAGGGTTTACGGCGATGGCAACCTAATCTCACGTTTAGTTTTTTTCTTGAGATCTTCTAAATTATTGGGTCGATTTATATTAACTTTACTTTTTAAGTACCCCCCAAAGAAAGAAGTACAAAGGTGTTAAATCGGGAGAGCTAGCTGGCCATTCTATTGGATCCCTTCTTCCTATCCATCTGCGTGGTAGAACGTGGTCCAATTAGATTCCAACAGTAATTGCATAATGTGTCGGAGCACCATCATGTTGTCACCAAAGGTTACTGTTTAGTAAGTCAGAACTGTCTGCATTGGGAAGTAATGCAACCAGTTCAGGCACCAATAGCAACTGTAAAAATTGCAAGTACCTTTCTCGTGTTACATTAATTTCAATAAAAAATGGGCCTATAATATTATCGTGAATAATTCCCGCCCATGCATTAACCTTTTGAGGATGATGTGTGTGAACTTCCTGCATCAAATGCGGATTTCTCCTAGCCCAATATCTATAACTCTGTCTGTTGACCGTTTTTAACCAAAATGTTGCTTCATCTGAAACAAGAAGACGCTGGGAAAACATTGGATTTTGAAGACATAATTCCATCATCTTTTCACAGAATTCTTATGTGCGATCTAAGTCGTCTCCTGTGAACTCATGAACTAATGCTGCGTTATATGGGTGAAATTTTTGAAATTTAAAAATGTCTAAAACCGAAGTGTGGCTTACGTCGTGATCCCAAACAATGCTTGTACTAGTTGTATGTTGATTGTTTTCAACTTCTAATAGAACATGAAGATGTGCATCTTTACTTAATATCATCCGACGTCCACTTTTTGAAAGATTTTCTACAACGCCATGTACACGAAATTTGTTTTCAATCCTACTAACAGTTGATTGATTAATCAGCTTATCCGGCTACTTAATATCATGCGACGTCCACTTTTTGGAAGATTCTTTACAACGCCATGGTCACGAAGTTTGTTTTTATTCCTACTGACATATCAGCATATCCGGGGACTTACTCTAAAAAGTTGACATACTTCATATGTTTTAACTTTATCGCCATATCCCATCATCATACTTCAATTTTGTGTTTCTCGCTCATTTGAACCATTTTTATCAGAAAGGGGTAAATGCTACCATAAAATAAGCCTATAACATTTATGTTGACTCTTGAAATCTGTCACCATGGTTTTATGTTTTATATGAGGGGTATAGATGCAAAACGCGAAATATCACAATAAATACAAAAATTAGATATTCACACCAATGGATTTGTCTAGTAGTCTGTCATCTTTTCAACACTCGTTTAAATTCAAAAGCTGACATATCTCTTATAAATTCCCGTTTTAAAACCATGGTAAGATGCAAAGTGCGCATGTGTTGCTAGCATTCAAATGCAAACAGCGACATATCCGACAATATCCGTATTAACCAATAGGAAAGCAGAATGGATGTCACGTGGTTTTCTTTACATCATGGCGGATTGTTGTCTAATTTTACAAGAGAAATAGGCATTTCTGTTAAGTTAAACAAAGTTTTATAGTGTTTTAAGAGAATTAAATAAAAAACAAACATGGAACTCGAAACACCATGTAAAAAAATTGTTGAAGACACTAAAAATCGGTCGCGGAAAAGGCGTCATCAACCCGAAGAATGGAAAAGAGCTAAAGCAAAACAAGCAAGGTACACTGAAAAGTTCATTTTCATGTTATTAATAATTTTATTAACAGAACTATTTATTTTTAGGTACTTGACTAAAAGTTTGCCAGTATTTCCTCAGTGTAGGCACAATGGAAAGCCATATCAGCCTTATCAGTGTACATCACATTTAAGTATGAATGACGTTAAACATTTTCACAAATTATTTTATGCCAATAAAAATAAAACTTCTCAAGATGCATTCATTCTTCAATTTTGCTCTGGGACAGCTCCTAAGAGAAGGAGGCTTTCAGAAAATAATGAAATAAATAGCAAACCGCACGCTATTAGTGTTACCTATTCGATTCCGACTGTAGATGGAATTAAAATCCCAGTTTGCAGAGAAGCATTCCTAGGAGTGCTAAATTTGAAAAAAGATCGAGTTTTACGGATAGTAAAGAAATTTAAAAAAACTGGTGATCAGCCGAAGGAATGTCGGGGTGGAGATCGAATAAAAGGTAATAACGACGCGAAAAAAGAAGGTATCAAATCTTTTATTGAATCACTGAAATGCAGTGAAAGCCACTACTGTCGCAGCAATTCACCACATAGGGTTTATTTGCCGTGCGAGCTTAACATCAAGACACTCTGGATCATGTACAACGACCAGGCCCAAGACAATTTGAAGGTACGTCAGTGTTACTTCAGAAACTATTTTAATAGGCATTATAATGTGGGTTTTGGAACTCCTCAAACGGATTTATGTTCTACCTGTTTAAAATTTAAAGAAAAGATAAAAAACTGTATTGAACCAAAAGAAAAACAAGACTTAATAACATACCATAGAGTACATAAATTGCAAGCTAAAAGTTTTTATGACATGCTACAAAGAGATGACCCTCAAACTGCTATTTTCTCTTTTGATTGTGAGAAAAACATGCCTTTGCCTAAGTTACCGGACCAACAAGCATACTTTTCAATGCAGGTTAATTTTTATAACTTTTGTGTAGTTGCTGGAAATTCTAAAGAAAATCTTTCAAACAAAAATGTGTCCTGTTTTGTTTGGACTGAAGCTGAGAGACCTAAAAGCTCAAACGAAATCGCATCTGCAGTTTATCACACTTTAACACATTTTGAATTTTCCGAAGAAGTAACATCAGTACGTCTCTTCTGTGATGGGTGCGGGGGACAAAATAAGAATTCAACTTTAATGGCGATGCTTTCTTATTAGATGAAATCTTTGGCTTCATCTCAAATTAAGGAATGTGGGGTAGTTTTCCCTATTGTAGGTCACTCATACATACCACCTGATCGAGTTTTTGGTAACATAGAAAAAGATATACGAAAAAAGACTGAAATTTTGTCACCCGAAGATTACATAAATATAATTAAGTCTCGAGCCAAAGTCTTAAAAGCAGGAAAGGACTTCAATGTTCTTGACTGGAAATCAGAGGCTAAGAAATTTCTAAAAAATACATCTAGTTGGCATTTTCAATTCAAGCCGTGCAAGAGGTTTATTTTTACAAAAAAATGGGTATAATAATAATATTTTAATTAGAGGAGAGGCTTTGTATAGGAGTGACCTGGGACAGGCTAAAGGAATTTCTAAAAGAGGAATGAATATTGAGCGGATGAAACCACAAAAACTAAATATAGGAGTACCACTTAAACCAGATAAAATCAAAAGCGTAGAAAGTTTATTAAGTAATCATTATGGAGAAGAATATAAAGAAATCCCGAATTTAAAATACTTTGTTCAACTTTTTGATCGAAATACTGATATTGTTGCTGATAGAAACGAAGAGTCATTAGAAATAGAAGATGAAGAGGAAGTTTATATTATTTAAGATTAGGTGCCTAAAATGCAATTTCATTATTGTAACAAATTAATGTTATACTAAATAAAATGATATTTTCATACCTACCTAGTAGTAGTAGTAGTAGTAGTAGTAGTAGTAGTAGTGATCCCTTATTCAGATGCAAAAAGCGACAAATCCTATGTTTAGATGCAAAACACGACATATACACTCATTTCCTTTAAATTTTAGTTTTGTGTGGTCAGTTCGATTCCAACTTTATAATTTTCCTAATTTAGACTAAAGTATGCAAATAAACGAAAGTTGAATGAAGTAAATATCTCCAAACATAAACATATAGCAATTTTTTGCGATTTTCTCAAAACTTGTTTACTCGGATATGTCGCGTTTTGCATCTATACCCCTCATATGGTAAGTAGATTCATTTTCGAAGTAAAGAAATATTTTGATATTTTAACTTTAAGACGTTTTTTCCAATTTTTCTTTAAAATGTTACATATTAAAAAAATTGTACTGTTAAAAAATGCATCAAATGTACTATCAAAATCAAATATTAAAAAAAATTGCCATTTAAAAACAATATCGGTGACGTCATAACTTCAAAAATAAATGAGTTCACAAGATGAAAATAATGTACTTAGTATAACTGGCAGCATCATTAAATAGCAAAACTCGTTACAGAGAAATAAACCAACCTTTGTAAAGCCAGAGAAATAATCTCTACGTTGTATTTAATTTTGAAAATGTTTTAGAAAAATAGTAGTAGATTATTTTAAGGTGTTACGAAAGTTTATCAACAAATTGTCAAGGATTTAATATCTATATGATTTTGCAGTCGTCACCGGATGCTCTAATTTCTTTATCAGCTAAAGAAATGTCTACCGAGCGCAGCCTTTTAAAAGCATCGTAGCATAATTTATTTGTTAAATCAGTTACAGCAACAAATGTACTAAGATGTCGCTGGTTTCATATTTGTAAATAGCAGTTCTTATTACATTGCATTCCTCAAAAATATGAATTTTTAAACGCATTAAATATATTTAACAGCCAAACAAAGCAGCGACATTTAATTACTTGCACATTTTCTAACATCATTATCACTAAACTAAATACGACGAGAGACGAAACGTCATAAGATACTCTAAACAGCATTAATATTCGTCTGCATAGTCAGAATGCCTTTACTGGATCTACAAAAGGCAAAAGGCATCCTTCACGTTTGCTATGTTCGGTACAAGTGGCTCTCTCAACGGGAAAGTTACAATTTGTACGTGAAATGCAGTGTTTGTTTTCACTGGTCCCCTACATTATTTAATACCCGGGCATAATTACCACTTTGTTTACTCTATTTAGCTTTAATCTTCTCTATTGAGTACTTTGGAGCGCTCTGTTTGTCAAACATGGGGATCTGAAAACCAAACGGTGCAAAAGTTCAGAGCGCCGTCAATCCTCAAACCAGATACATAGAAAGCTTCCCTTAGCTTAGCGTCTATTGACAAGTAAATGTTGCTGTTACCTACATAAACAAAGAGAAGAAAAATACGAGTTTTCTTTGTGTGATAATTATTATCAGACTACACAAAAGTATCATTTTAAATTCATAACATACAAGATCTAAAGTAAAAATATAGAAAATAATTCATTTTGGCTTTAATTAGATTAACATAAAATATACCTGTGTAAAAAACCTATTTTAGTATGTATATTCGTTATCATTACAATCTAAGGGCCATGTCGCATTATTGTCGCAACTATGATTCACTGTCTCCAGCAGGTCTCTTCATTTTATTGTAACTTCCACAAATTATCAATGGGGCCAGATTTTTCAGAAGTTTTTTTTCCTTGGTTTACCCCTTCGCTTTTTCCAACCACGTGCCATTAAAACAAATACATTATGTGTCCAAGCATATTTTCAATAAAATTTGCCTTTATGCTGTCAATTTCTTTTAACAAGCATGTTTCTTCTCTCATCTCCTCCATTATACTTCTTTTCGTCGTTCTATCGGTGTACCGTGTCTGCCATTTTTTCTCTGAGATTTTAAAATCCTTCATTCTCTTAATATTCTGTTTAATTATCATCGATGTTTCCGTCTAATACACTACTACATTTGATACACACGACTTGATAAATCTCTTCCTCAGTTCCAAGTTAAAGTATTTGTAACCACAGTGTCTTCATTCCATCGCTTTGTTCTTAGGTATCGAAAATGAACCCTGGTTTTACAACTAGCAACAACATGTTTGAAGATAACATAAGTAAATGCTTCTTCACTGGCTTCACAGGTGCTTGTTGTGTTCTCTGCAACCAGTTTTGTCTTTTGCGGCATCGTCAAGCATGAGAAAATTGAATTGATTGCTACGCACCCAGGACAACTATAAATTAAAACTTATTCCTACGTTAGAGTAAGCACACTTTGAGAACCCAAATAACACACAACACATTTTAAAAGACGTAACGATCGTTTCGCTAACAAAGTTAGCTTCATCAGAGGATGAAAATATTTTAACTGGTTTCTACCTCTACATGTATTTGTATTGACTTTTAGGTAAAGACCGCAAACCGAGAGTGGAATTTGTATGTCGCAGGCGCATCTTTTTTGTATTGTATCCTTAATTGCCGGACGAGGTTATTGAACTTCTTTTGTTACTTTACCTGACAGCTTATTGATATTTTCGTTTGTCGGAAATATCCGTATTTTTTATTAAATCTCGGGCGTGCTTTGGTCCGTATTTATTTGATAAAGCTATTTATTAGGTGACTGCTAATGGGAAGCGGTGCGATGTTCATACATTTTTTATTACTACTATATTTAGCAATATGTATATATATATATATATATATATATATATATATATATATATATATATATATATATATATATATATATATACATATATATATATATATATATATACATATATATATATATATATATATATATATATATATATATATATATATATATATATATATATATATATATATATATATATATATATATATATACTCTCGAAGGTGTTCAACTGTCCCGGTTTTCTAACATTTTTATTTAATTTTAAATTCTCGACATTTTGGCCGTACTATCCTTATCCTTTGGGTTACCTAGGAGGTTTGTTTAAGTATTTTTTATCGAAAAAGTTAATTGCTAGTGGGCTTTTTTAAAAATGCTATCTAGACCCTTCGCGATTTGAGGTTCACCGTATCACTGCTTGTCTTAATTATATAAATTTTGTGTTTCATTTCCAAATTTGGATGTTTTTTGTGTATTTATTCATTGCGTGAAGCTATATTTGTGACTATGGTAGTAAACCAAACTTTCGACCATTTTGAGAAATGCGATATGTGAGCTTGTTTTATATTAAGTAATGGAATTGCTACAGCGGCATTTGCAATGTATTTAAACCGGTAAATAGTTGGTCAATCAGTTGTGTTTAAATACTATTGCTTCATTTTTATTTAGATCTGCAGAAAGGAGGCAACCCAGTACATCCAATTTTCATGAAAGAAAAAAGAATTTACTTGGTCACGGATTATTTCACACCTCGTTCAAAGAAAATATAATAAAGAAAATCGAGGGGTTGAGGCAGTTACTGTTTTGACTAATATAGGAGCTTGCTCTACTCCTGTAGACCCCTTGAAAGGGCCGTGGGGTTTCCAAAAGTTTAAGAAATTCTAAGGAAACACAAATACCACCAATACAAATTTAGGCTCATTCAGCACCCTGGGGATACTCAACGTCAGGTAGTGCTCTACAATTGGCATTGCGAAAGATGTGATATGGTTAGAGATTTTGCAATTAAGGTTATATGGTCAGACAAGGCTCATTTTAGTATTTCTGGTATACTTAATGGACACAATAGCAGATTTGGGTCTCAGGAGATCCAACACTAAATGTTTAACAAAAGACAGCTGGGCAGGTTTGGTCTAAATATGTCTTGCTTTATATTCGAAACACTGACAAAATTTTATATATTTTTATATATTTAAGAGAAACCTAACAGCCAATTGCTACGTTGAAATTTTAGAGAGAGCTATACCTGAGTTGCTCGAATATGTTCTTGTAGCGCATGTAAACGAAACTATTTTTTAACGGGCCGATGCTCCTGCACACAATTCTCAATTGGCGAGGTTATTTCTGGAGAATAATTTTCCAACTCACAGGATCGGAACCAATGGACCTATAGGATGCCGCGCTAGGTCGCCAGACTTGTCTATATTAGATTTTTGTCTATGGAGATATCTGGAGAATAACATTTACAAAGTTCGTTATGATAATATTCAAGATTTAGGAAATGCAATTAGATAAAGTTTTCCCTTCTTAGAAAATCGTCCCGTTTTTTGCTTAATTCTTTAAAACGACTAGAAAAAGTATGAGGAGCGTATATAACAAATTGAAAATCACCTAAAACAGTTCTTTTGTGTTTCTAGATTACTTTAGTTCTTATGTTACGATTGTCAAACTTAGTTTAGTTTTTGCTGATAGGCTTATTGGATACTAATTATCTATTGGTATTATTTCCTTTTATTACATAAATCTAGGCACTGTTTTGTGGAAAATTAGCAATAGATATATTAATAAATATCTGCTATTAAGTAATTTTCTTGATTTATTGTTGGCTTATAGAAATAAAAAAGTCTGGACGCAGCAAGTATGTTATGCTAGTTAATTTTCATATAAATGATCTGGCATCAAGTTTATTTGTATAACTTTTGCTCTTTCAACACAGAAAAATAAATTTTGGTATATAGTTTTCTTCTAATATCGTAAACTTACGTACCAAATTTGCTTACCATAGCTTTCTATTTTATAAGATAAAATTTTTTTCCGAAAGAAAACCCAAAATTTTCGCAAAAAACCTGATTAGATTTTCATGCCTAGCGAATTTATCCAAGCCACTTATAAAGGAAAAGTACATGCTGAATTTTATGGAAATTGGTCCATTATTTTTTGAGTTATCGGTGTGATATATATATATATATATATATATATATATATATATACATATAAATATATATATATATATATATATATATATATATATATATATATATATATATATATATATATATATATATATATATATATATACAGGCTGTTTCAAAAAACATGCACCATCGCTCGTGGGGCAATTCCTTACTAAAAAATAAGAAAAAAAGTTCCTGTGCACATGGGCCCGGAAACGCATAGTTTCCAATATACAGGGAGTTGAATTTTAATTATTTTTTTAATTTTTTATAAATAATTTCAAAACCACTGGATTGATTTTAATGAAACTTGGAACTTGGAAGTGTATTATGAAAGTGCATATTTTCAAGTGAAAATCTGCTTACAACTGCGTCAGTGGCGTGCGTACGGGGTAACTGTAAAAATTCATTTGGGGAAAAAATATGTGCGCCACTGTCTTTTTTCAATTTTGATACATCAGTTATGAAGCTTATTACATAAGCCACAAAAGCTACCTCTTGGTATTTTTTCGTTCAGGGTATCCCCTAGGAGATATGATTAATTTTATAAAAAGGGGCAAAATACCGATTCGTTGGAGTAATGAAAACAGTAATCGTAAAGTGCCATGAAACTATAATTTTTGACAGTTCTCTAAATTCTACAATTTTTAAGTGCTTTGTAGGCATCAAAAGAGTTTTCGTGCTATTCTTTAAATTTTGATACGGTGCAGTATTTTCGTTTTTAGTTATTTGTTGATACTGAGCTGCTCATTAATATTATTTCCTCCTCTCAAGATGGTTTTCATTAAGTACACTTCAGCGGATTTGACTGATATGTTGTTAATTTATGGACAAACAAATAAAAATGCTAGACAAGCTGTGCGAGTTTATCAGGAAACTTATCCGCAAAGAAGAATTCCTGACAAAAATATTTTCCCACGTATTGTAAGACATTTGAGAGAAACTGGTTCTTTAAAACCTTTAAAAGCTGACTCTGGACGCAGCAGATACCGCCGAACTGTACGAGTTGAAGAGGCAATATTAAATAGAGTTGAACGTGATCCTCGTACAAGTACGAGAATTATTGCCACCGAACTGGGTAATATTTCGGCAGCATCAGTTCACAGAACTCTGAAGGATCAAAGTTTATATCCCTATCATTCTACACTTGTCCAGGAACTTCTACCTAGAGACTTTCAACCAAGGGTAATGTTTTGTCAGTGGTTCTTAAACAAACTTAGGCACGACCAACATTTTTCTAAACGTGTACTATTTACTGATGAGGCCTCATTTACGCGAAAAGGTATCGTAAATTTTCACAATTTACATACATGGGCCGATGAAAACCCACACACTCTAAAAGTTGCAAATTCGCAGTATCAATTTTCCATCAATATTTGGGCTGATATTATTGAAAATCACATAATTGGTCCTGTTGTTCTACCGAATCGTCTTGACCATGAATCATATTTAAACTTTTTACAAAATGATTTGCCGTTGTTACTACCGCTTTTTATGGGAAATGGTACAATGTGGTTCCAGCATGATGGTGCGCCCGCACATTTTGCAGCAGTTGTAAGAACATATTTAGCCAACACATATGGTCACCGATGGATTGGTCGTGGAGGTCCGGTGTCATGGCCACCTCGATCTCCGGACCTGAATCCTCTCGATTTTTATTTGTGGGGTCATTTAAAAGAAGTAGTGTATAAAACACCAGTAAATACACGAGAAGAATTGTTGGGAAGAATAGAATATGCATTTGACAGCATTAGAGAAGATCAAAATATTTGCAGAAGAGTAAGAAGATCTCTGCGCAGAAGGTTAAATAATTGTAACGACGCTAATGGTGGTCACTTTCAACATTTTCTTTAGCTTTGTTATTAAAGTCAATTGAGTAATGTACAAAAAACAAGAGTTTGGAAAAATCATGGTGTCTTTACGATTACTTTTTTCATTTTTTATTTTTATTTTTTATTTATCATTTTTTATCAATGTTTGTAATATTCATTTCAATGTTTATCACCAATAAGTTTTACGTAGGTTAGTTATTTGCACGTTTATTGCTGTAATGTTTACTGTATGTTTTGTTTTTCATATTCTTATGGTTGCAGTAAACATATATTATTATTATTATTATTATTATTATTATTATTATTATTATTATTATTATTATTATTATTATTATTATTATTATTATTATTATTATTATTATTATTATTATTATTATTATTATTATTATTATTATTATTATTATTATTATTATTATTATTATTATTATTATTATTATTATTATTATTATTATTATTATTATTATTATTACGCCGACTAATCGGTATTTTGCCTCTTTTTATAAAATTAATCATATCTCCTAGGGGATACCCTGAACGAAAAAATACCGAGAGGTAGCTTTTGTGGCTTATGTAATAAGCTTCATAACTGATGTATCGAAATTGGGAAAAGACAGTGGCGCACATATTTTTCCCCAAATGAATTTTTACAGTTACCCCGTACGCACGCCACTGACGCAGTTGTATGCAGATTTTCACTTGAAAATATGCACTTTCATAATACACTTTCAAGTTCCAAGTTTCATTAAAATCAATCCAGTGGTTTTGAAATTATTTATAAAAAATTTAAAAAAAAAATTTAACGCTCTGTATATTGGAAACTATGCGTTTCCGGGCCCATGTGTACAGGAACTTTTTTTCTTATTTTTTAGTAAGGAATTGCCCCACGAGCGATGGTGCATGTTTTTTTAAACAGGCTGTATATATATATATATATATATATATATATATATATATATATATATATATATATATATATATATATATATATATATATATATATATATATAGTATATATATATATATATATATATATATATATATATATATATATATATATATATATATATATATATATATATATATATATATATATATATATATAAACATATAAAAATTGAAACTGACCCCGAATATGGGTTCTAGGGGTCCTAGATCGCGCTCATGTTTTCAAAATTCAAAAGTCGGGATCTCCTCATTAGTGAATTTTTTCTAAGAAAATTCACTAATAAGCAGAAGTAATTTTTTGCATGGCCTACAACAAGGCGAATTACGAAATTAGCATTTTTTTCGTTATTTATAAAAATAGACCCATACTGTTATATATAATTTTGAGAAGTTTGTAAAAATACAAATATACAGGCTGTCCCATTTAAAAAAATCAAACATCGGTCAATATTTCTAAAACAGTAATATTTCGAAAAAACTAACTACGCAGCTGGATTCTGCGTAAAAATTTCCAAAAAAGTGGTCTTGTCTTTTAAAGAAGACGTCAGACGACCGAAATACAGGGGGTTCCCGAAAATGCAATATTTTCAATATCGTCCTGTAGCTCGGAAACTAAAAGGGCAATGGCAATTTGGTTTGCGGCATCTTTCGTTTCACAAAAAAAACAG